>JBBPBP010000003.1:57089524-57129252 GCA_037974735.1 Cicer chorassanicum | reverse complement strand
TTTTTTTTATGGTGATCAAGTCAAAGTCCAACTGACTTTTTATGACTAAATTAGTCCATTTTCATCCATCAAATTTTGGTCCAATCATATTTCTTTGGGTGAATACCCTCGCTCCTAAATACATTATCGGAAGTTAGGATTCGATAGTGTATTTTACGCTACCGAAAACTAGAATCCAGTGTAAAGTCAAAAAATTGGGGGGTTGGATGAACATTCATCTTTCTTATGTCAACTAATTATACTATCTATTTTGAGAATCATGGTTGAGTCTAAGAAAAAGAGAAATATAAAATTTGAAATGATAGTGTAAAAAATTATGATATAATTAATATATAAAAATCTTTAACTACCATAGAGTACAAGTACAAAGAAAATTAAAAATACTTAACTACCATAGAATAGTAGCATTTAGAGAATGTGAAAATCTTTAACTACCATATGATAAATAAGAAAGTCAATAGTGACTAAAAAATAAAAGAAACAATAAAAAATATAATAGTACAACATTTTTGGCTGCATGAGAAACTAAAATAAACAAGTAATTGTTTAAGAAGTAATGAAAGGTGAAAGCATGAGTGAGAGGAATGAAGAACAAGGGACTTGAACGCGTGAGGATCAAGATTATCCATTCACCAAAAATTGCAAAAGAAAGTTGTTGTAGAAGCGTAGGCTTGATTGAAAATTCAATCATCAAGTTCAATGAGATATGTATATAGAGATGCTTCCTAGTTCTTGTTCACCATGGAAGATATATTTGGTGAGAATGTGATAACAGAAGATAACAAAATTGCAAAAAAGTATTTCATAACTAAACTAATGTTCTAAATTAGAATTACAAATTTGCATTCAAAACTAGATTTATAGTTAGTCTAAAAAAGAGAAAAATAATTGAAGAAAAATATAAAATTTACAAAGATAATGTGAAGAATTATGATAATACGATACACTTTTAATATAGTGTCTCTAATGTAACTAATAAATACCTTTAATTTATTAAATATATTTGTTATTTTTATTTAATATACCTTTTATTAATACTAGTAATTTATCTTGAGAGATCAAAATTTAATACGTCTATTCCTAAAACATATTTTAGTAGCATCTATAGATAAAATAGACACATTATATACACTGCATTTATTTAAAAATATATAAGTTAACATGATAAAAATTACTTATAAAAAGTAAGAAAGAAGTATATATTTTTAAAGAGATGAAATTGTATTGCTTTTATAAGAGTATTAGTATTCACAAATTAAATTAAAACATTCTAACTTCATGAAATTGAAGTAAATTGTCCACCACATAATAACTATAGTGATCAAACCCAAGAATTTAGTAAATTCGTTTTGTTTATCGTAGAATTGTGCGAGTTTATTTATTATAAAATTATATGTAAATGACTTATATGTTTCCGTTATTGTCATAAATACGTCAATAAACTTACCCTTTTTTCTTAATTGTTTGGATAAACATCTTTATAATGAAGCTAAATTTGAAATATTACAAATAGTAACAATCTAACTATAGATATTAGATCATTCCTACGGCTGAATAATACATATGATTTTAAGTGTTAAGGAACAAAGGATTTGCCCCAACATTCTCAAATAGCTAAAATCACCTGTTGACAGATCAAATTTGCAATTTTCAGCAACCACTTTTTCTTTTATTGTATTGTGTAACTTAATTGAATAGCATAATCCTCCACTGATGATGATGATGGATGAACTTTGGTTCAACTGAAAACCAGATGGTGACATGTATTATCACAAGGATAAGGACAATCAATGACCTTAACACCTTCTCGGTCGAAAAACCAGTCTCCAACAGCTAAAGCAATTACCTACATATTGTCAATGTATAGATACATATTAGTATTAGTTACATAAATATCTTTAAATTAAAGAGTATTATCAGCAATCATCTCAAGAATCACCATTAAGTTGCATATTTCAAAGCCAAGCATATATGTACATACAAACATAGCCATAAAACAAAGCAAGCATCTTCAACTTCAGACAATTTTTCTAAAGGTGAATCAATATTCTAGAGCAAATGTCACAACATTAGTAATTATATTCTTTTAGTATGATGACTCGTATTTGCTTGAGCAAATGATATAACCTCAATTCATTGCATAATAGAAAAGTACAGCAGTGATTTTCGATAAAAATGAAAATTATAAAAAATCAAGCTTGTACTAACATTTGGCATTGTCAACTAAAAACAACATAAGTGCCATGCTCACCTTGTTCCCAACAACTGGAGAATTGTCTGAAAACCATGTATCCTGCCTCTCGGTTTGACAGTGCGCGAAACACGAATTAATAAACAGTCCATTCTGTTTTGATCTTGAGAAATCTTTAACAGAATTCAGCATGTGATTCCTGAATCCTGTATTCAAGAGACATTGAAATGTTTTAAACAACTGAATAGTATGTATTGAAGATTTCTCTTCACTTGCAATGAAAGGTACTTTTTATAAATCACCTTGCAGAAATTGGATTTGTGGCCTAGTACATTTAGCATGGTTTAATCTACAATCATGCCAATATCCATGGGGATCTGCTGATGGAGGAGCTAAACTAGATTGGATCTGATTACAATTGGAAATGTGATTGTTTAGTACAAATAATTTAATGATCAATACTACCATAGATCATATTATATGATTTATGATAAAGTTAGACAATTTACCTGCCATGAATCATAAGCAGCATTAAGAAGAAAGAGTGGGGTTCTAACACTGTTAATCAAATTCTGAGGGAAGAAGCACTGCAAAGAAGTAAAAACAAAACACTAGTCATTATATAGAGCAAGCAATATCAAGAGATCTATTTTCTGCATATTCTTTCAAATGAAACGGTTATGATTACCGAGGTAGGATCAAGGTGATTAGTACAAATTTGTGGTAGATTCTTCTGTGCTTTCTGCAATGATTAAAAATAAACAAGGATCAACACACCTTAAATGTTACAACCATGTTAAATAAACAATCTCTAAAAGCATATAAATTGGTAGTTTGATGATTAGTGCAATACCTGCAAACCTACAACACCATTGTACATATTCCTGAGGGTACGCTGGCCGGATATATCAATCCTATAATTAGAAAGCAAAGAAGAATGAAGAAGAAAGTAGAAATGGCGATGAAAGTATGAAAATGTGCAGTTAGTAGCTTACGAATCAAGAAACAAGCCTGCATCACTTAGACATTTGACTTTAGTAGTCCTTGGAAAGAGACCTCGAAATTCATCGCAGTGTATAATAGTCGCTAGGCCGCCTGCAGAACATCCGGAAAGAAGAACCTGATGCAAAATTAGTTGTATTTAAAATTAGAAGAAAGATTATTAAAATAGAATTATAGAATGTGTCTATAATTAAGTATAACCTGTTTAGCAAAATGCATTCCCTTTGACATCAAATCTTCCATTGCAGCTGCCCAAATACGTTGTCCTCTGAATTGAAGTTCTGCAATCTATCTCACCAGGTAAAACAGTAAGAAAATAAGATCTACTGAATCTGTAATTAAATAACATTTCAAGATATGAAAGTGTACCTGATCTTCACCATCCCCAGTAAATGAGCCACCATCACAATAACGAAGTTTTACTCTATTCCAATTGAAAAAATCTGGATTTTGTTCAGCTTTATTGCTCAGTATTCCCGTGAATGGTATCTCCTTTTCCATGAATGATGAGGATCCACGCCGTGTTTTCTTGCGATAAACGCATGTTCTAACATTGTTACACCATCCTCCTCCCTAACATACTATTTTCTCTTAATATACTATCATTTTTTAACAAAATATATTTCATAACAATTTTTTAACGCATGTAAAAATAAAAGGAAGGAAAAAAGAATTAGAAAGATGAATTGATACCTCTAAATTAACAAGCCAACTATTTGCACCTGATCCATATCCTCGATGCAAATGGTAACCTGGTAATGTTCCATCCAAACATACTTGGAGAGCCAGAGACAAAGAAAGTAAACTTAGTAACCCAAATTTGAGAGAGGAAACGACAAAAGTTTTTTGTAGTTAGTACCTGCTCCTTTAGCAGCTGCATTGTGGATAAGGGTGAGTCCTACAAACAGAGGATTTCCCTCAACAAAGGATGAGGAATAGGATGCTGCTTCCAAAAAAGAGAGGTCTTCTTCGGTTCTGTTGAAGTCATATATGGCATGAGCCATGTTGGTGAAGAGGACAAGTCCTACTGCAATGTTAACCCAGAAAAGTGTCGCCATTTCTTCTTCTTCTTCTCTCTGTTTGGGAGAGAGAAACAACAACAACACTAATGAATAACAAAAGAAAAAGGAAAGCAGTAGTTTTATTCGAAATGTAGTTCAATTGAGGAAGAAGAAGCGGTGGAAGATTTTATCTACTCTATACAGAGAGAGAGAGAGAACAGAGTTTGTCTTTGCTGGGTTTTTCAAAGCTTTTATTACTGCACGTTTGGAATCTTAGCTTCGATATTTTATTATCTTAGCTACTTTTCAATATTTTATTTTTACAATTGGAGGGTAATATGTTTTTTAAATTATGGTCCACAATTTCATTCATTACAACCATAGTATCTTAGATTTTAAAATCTCTACATTGTCATTGCAATTTCAACCATAGATACTATTTTCTGTATTTCGCCACAATATAAAAGTTTGTAAGATAACTGTAATTACACTTCAAACTAGGAGTAACAATAATTTTATTTTCCATTTTTATCATT
The DNA here is from genome assembly GCA_037974735.1 of Cicer chorassanicum. Lineage (NCBI taxonomy): Eukaryota > Viridiplantae > Streptophyta > Magnoliopsida > Fabales > Fabaceae > Cicer > Cicer chorassanicum. The sequence continues at coordinate 57,124,522 of JBBPBP010000003.1, read as the reverse complement.
TTATTTTCTATGCAGTAATTTTTGACAAGGTTTGTATATTCAGGAATGGATTCAGATCTCAGACATTTTGATTAGTGGAGCAAAATCATACGTTATAATTTTTGTATAAAAGAAATGTCAATGTTCATTCTTTCAAATGGTAAAATACATGAGTAAAAGAATGAATTTGTGAAAGTTAATAGTACAAATATGTTAGATCTATAAAAGAATGAATTGAAAATAAGCTTCATCCGACTGAGAATGTTATATTAGGCCAGATATTTTAAGTAGTGAGGTAAGGGCCACTTTGTATACTAAAAAAATGAACCGTTATTTTAGTTGGAAATGAACCATATTTACTTATGTATTCTATTACACTTTTTCAGTTTCCTTGGTGCAATACTAGCGAATACATAGATACCAAACTTGAGTGTAGAGGGATCAAATTAAATATGCTTTTCTTTTGTATTAAGGTTAATTGAATGTTTAGTTATTATTTTACAGTGGCTTGTTGAGAGTCGAGGTGTTGTAAATTGCAATAGCTTCCTTCCAGTTCCAGCCACCAAAGTTATATATAGCATCGCCGTTACGTGTACGCAATTTATCCGTATATATGCCATCAATTTTCAGTTCTCAACCATTTCCATTTGCTCAGTGCTCTATGTCTTAACTCACATTCACTCCTCAACTAAAACCTTCTCCAACCTTAATTAATTTCATTCATTTGCATTCAAGACACTAATGAGTAAACCACATGTTGTTGTCAATTAATCTTAAATCATGCACGGTTGGTAGTCATGTAGTTTTAATGTGAGGATGCTATTTTTAAAAATTTGTCCTTAGAGCTAGTAATTGGATGGACTAGAACAACATATGTATCTTCGTGGATGTTTTCTTTATAAGTTTATAGTCCTCTTCATTTTTATGTTTGAGCGGTAATTTATTCATGTTGGTTCGACGAGTTCTATTTTGTAAAATACATGTATTTTTTCTCATATCTAAAAATAAGAACTATGAACTTTTACTTTTACGAAACATCTATCATCGTTTATGAATAGTTTAATATATCAGTTCACAGAAAACTAAAGTAGTCCACATTATAATTTGTCTGATTAAAGATATATTTAGGGTTATCCGGTAAAATCAACTCAGATCCATAAAAAAAATGGTTTGGATCGGGTTAATGAGTGTGAATGAGCGATTTTGGTTTCACAAAATAACAAACTATTCAAAAAAATTAGGTATCGGATAAAACTAGACCCAGTCCATTTTACCCAGATAACCCCGCTCCTAAAAATTATTTGATTACTTTATGAAGTTGCACTTTAGTTATTTTGATACTTAAAAGCATTTTATACAATTTTAGAAGCCTTGCAATTTTGGTTATATTAATCCTTGCAATGAAAATAGTTTATGATTAATTTTATGATTTTGATATTCTTATTAATTATATAAATTAGTTGGTAAAAAAAATAGTGAAAATAATTTACACTATTTTTGTGAAAAATTAAAGATGTATCATTTTTTTAGAAATAATATGATAGATCATCGTTAACAATTAAAATAGAAGGAAAAAAAATGATAACTCAATACTTAATCCGAAAATAAGCAGTTTAACCCAATCTAATTCTATGATGTAACAAACTTTTTTTTTTTTTTTTTTTATCAAATTCAACTCAATGTTGGTTACACATTTGAGTTTTAATTTTCATCAAACCAACTCAAATTGATTGTGGTCTTAGATATATTAACCCAAATATTAATTTATTTTTCTTTAAATTTAAAATTTCTCATTAAAGTAATGAGTGTAGCGGATTGGTCAAATAAAAAATCATAATGTTGGGTTTGATCACATGCAATCAACACAAAGATTGATGTGAACCCCAATTGATGGTCCAAAATCATGAAATTGCTTATTACTAATAATAATAAATAAAAAGAAAAAGGGAGGTAATATGGTAGTGCATGTGAGAGCCTCCACTGAATCACATGCGTGATTGTATCTTTTGGAGGGTAGTTGGCAAGGAAGGTGGCACACACTCAACACAATTAAAAAGCAAGCACTAATTGATCAACTGAACTACAAAAGCGAAATAGAAGGGGAAAATGTTGGTCTCTCTAGCAATACTTATTTATTCTCACTACCTTACACTTAGTTAGACACCCATGGACCAAATCAATAATAATTAATGATCTTGAGAGAACTTTAATTCAGTTAAATCTCGAACTTCACTTTTATATTGTTTTTTTATTTATTTAAATAAATAGTTTTAATATAAATTAATTTTTTTTCCGTATTTTTTATTTCACCAACTAAGTGTGGAGCTTGGTTTTTCCGCCTAAATGTGGTGTTTATTTTGTTTAGATTTACTTTGATCCAATAAATAAATTCAATCAATAACTTCAACGTTATAGATCCAGATGTATGAATATTTTTGTCACTTTAATTTTGTCAAATTTATAAATATTTTGTTATTTTATGCTATAAACTTTAGTATTATAAATTTGTTTGCATTTTTATCATTTTCTATTTTAGTAAATTTATATGTGTGTTATTCTATTTACTATTTTAATTTGAATAAATGATTATAGTTTTTTATGGAAAAAGAATCTGGAACTTCGCTAGTATGCGTTGTAAGCTATGTTCGTATACATTTATCATTTGCTGTGTATTTATTAATTAGTTAACCATAAAAAGCGTCCCTGTTTTTGTTTTAGTATTTCCAATATCCATTTTTTTTTTGCTCGCTCCTGTAAATATTACCTTATTTTATTTGGAAATATTTTGCGTAAATATGAACTAATTTTGTCTATATATAGATTAGAAGGTGGTCAAACTAACATAATTTATTTGTATTGATAAAAACAGTTATGTGAGCTTTATTTCCTCCCAACAGGATCTGTCACGGATGAGAACTAAAATAAATTGTGAGATATATATTGTTTCCTTAAGTGTAAAAAATCTAAGTTAACTTTTGTGTATATGAAAGACTTTATTTTTTAAGTTATAAAAAAAGTCTTTTTTATAAATAAATAAAAATCAACAGTATAATACTATATAATGTTTTTTAGAACCTAATCAGACTTTATTAGCCTTAAAACCGGCCCATCGCAAAGGCCCAAATACCATCATTATAAAAGGGTTATGGCCCAATTGAATTGCATACTATGTATTTTATAAGTGTTTCTTCTCTTACTTTTTAACGTTCTTAAATACATAAAAATATACGTTTAGATCGATCAATCTGAACGTATAAAATATATATCCGGATTATTTAACCCAGACAAAATTTAAAAACTTTTAAGAATACTTGGTTGAAAAAAGAAATTTTCATACCCTATTATTCACATTTGGCAACATGAGACATGAGTTATTGAATTGGCTTACAAATTAAGATTCTTACTTCAACAACATTATGGTATTGATATTCTTTTGAAAGGCACTGGCCTTACTTTACTACATTCTTGTATAAAATTGTTGTGTAACATGCAATTTGTTCAGATGTTAACATGCAATTTAAAGTTCTTTATCCCTCTCTAAGAATGTGTTCAACGAGGATTGAATTACACCTCCCCACAAATTCAGCATTGTTTAACCAATTTAATCACCTATATTTTTTTGTTATAATTCCTTTCGGAGGAAGTACAAGTACGATATAGTAACAAGTCAAAATAACTTAAACAACCAATTACAAAATCAACTTATATATACTATAGGAACAAGTCAAAATGAATCTAGACACAACATTTGGCCAGATCCAAGAATTGCAACCAGATCATACAAGCATACATATACCATAACACATACTTCAACCACTACCTATTTCCACATCCCAAAAGCCTAGTAGATAGAACATAGTAGCAATCTTATGGTTATTCTATTCAATATAATAATCCATTCTCTTCAGTCTTGAGTGCTTCCACCAATGTTGGCTTCCCAATTATGTTTAAGAGGCATTTCATTTAATGTCTTCAAACCTATTGGGCTTGAATTTTGGTCTTCAGATTTGTACTTGTAGCTTGAGGCCCAATAAAGGTAGTTGAAAAAATTAAGGCAACTAAGTATAGCTAGGAACCAATAAAACAAGTTCAAATTATTTTGATTCAAATCAAACCCTTGTAACCAACCTTGTTTACTAGGAGTGACCCTTTTGGTAACAACATTAATCAAATTGACAAAAACAGTGCTCAAAAAGTAACCAATAGACATTGACAACCATGTTAAAGATGTTGACAATGATTTCATGCTTGAAGGTGATTCTCTATAAAAAAATTCCAATAGGCCAACAAGTGTGAACATATCTGCAATACCAAATATACCATATTGGAATGAAAGCCAAAATAGGCTTATAGGGTTAGAAGGGTCTTTTCTACTTTGGTCCCTTCTTTTTACCTCTACAAACCCAGCCACTGTCATTGATATAACTGAGAGTACCAATCCAACACCTACCCTTTGGAGTTGTGTGATGCCTGAAGGGTGGTGTGTGATTTTTCTTGCAAATGGAACAAAGAAAAGCTCATAAATTGGTACCAAGATGGATATGAAAATAAGGGGTATAACTGGAATTGATGGTGCTGGAACTGTAAATGAACCAAGTTTAAGGTTCATTACATTCCCTTGTTGAACTGAGAATGTTTGAAGCTGTGCTAAACATGTGTTCATTATTATGGTACTTGCTACTATTGGTAACATTCTTGTTAGAATCTTAACTTCTTCAACTTGTGTCACTGTGCACACTTTCCACGGTTGGGGTTTCATGTTTTCTTGGAGAATGGCTGCTTTATCTAGAAACCTGATTCAATAAAGCACAACTTCTTATCATGCATGTATATGTTGTAAGAATACAGGGGATAATGAATGGCTCAATAGCCAATACCATTGCATAGGAAGACTATGATTCAAGCAACAAAATAAGTGTATTTAGATGAATTAATAGGAAATTCTAGAGAAATTAAAATTCTATGCAATTTAAATACCTCTCAATTGAATGTTTTTTTTTTGATAGAGTGAAAAAGTTATTTATTTTTAAACTTTATTGGGCTATTTTTTTTTATCAAATTTCAGAATATGAAAAAGGGCCAATTTGCAAAAAATTAAAATTTAGGGGCTAATATGCAAATTTCTAAAATTTATAGGGTCTAACTTGCCGCTTTTGAAAATTTAGAGGGACTGATCATCAAATTTGTAAACATTTTAGAGACCGAATTACAAAATTAGAAAAATATCAGGACCAATTTATAAAATTTGAATGAATTATAAAGACCAATTTGAGATACAGAGTTGAATGAATTATAAATGTTATTTGAGATGCAAAGACCAATTTATAAAGACCAATTTGGGATACAAATATCATAGAATTCTAAATTCTTAGTTTTTATTTCGTATTTTAAATTCTCTTGATTTAATTTGACAAAATATTTCATAAAATCTTTTCATTTTAAAAATTCTCCAAATAAATAATGAACAAATCATTTTAGTTTGGTTTTCAAAATTCATTTTAGCTTGGTTTTCAAAATTAGTTTTTCCAACTAATATTGATTAATTTCACTCATGTGTCATAGAATTTAATTGGATATGATAATCAACCACTAATTTTTAAAGTCACATTATTTTTTAAATAATTTGAATTTTATATTTATTTTACCTTGGAAGTACATATGCCCACCATTTTCTTATAGAAACCAAAGAATTTCCAACAACAAGTACTCAAAGTGTATGTTTAAATGCATTCATCATTTAAATAAAAGAATGGTGTTTATAGTCAAAAACTATAAATCTCAATTTAGATTTAACTTAGAGTCAATTTTAGAATAATTACAATCAATATCACTTAAATCAAAAATCAATTTTATGCATCACGAATCACTTTTAACACTTACCATAATCAAACATCCAGAAAATGAATTTCCAAAAATCACTTTTAAAAATTCATAAAAGTGAGTGATATTATTTACTAATCCGAAACAAAAAACAAAGCTACAAAAGGTACTGCTATTCCGAAACTAGCATGATTTATCACGGCAAAAATACAAAAAACACAACATTGATTGTACCAAGTACTGTTCTTTAAAATATACCTATCACCTCTTAGTTTTGTCAGAAAATTTTATTACTTTTATTTTGTGTTTAGCAATTTACACACGGCATAGATATTATTTTTCCTTCCATGCTCATTCTCTTCCCTATCTCTCTGCAATTCCAAACCGTGTAAAATGTGTGGTAGTGCCATAGTGGGTCCATATAGTCCCTCCTTGGCCTTACCTACTACAAGGTACATCAAAAAATAATCCTAACATACCAATTTGCTTTACCATGATTTTTAATTGTCTTTTCATTTTGCAGAAGAAATTATTAACTTTAGTTTGTGTATGCAACTTGATAATGAATGAAAAATGTAAAGTCACCTCATTTGATTTGTGTGGACAATTTTCTCAACTGTTGTATCTTTATCACTGATTTCATATAGTTCTTCGTGTGACTCTGGCACTGACAACTTTCGGTTTTTAAAACCCACAACAATAACCTGTACTCAACAAAATACTTTTAAATTCCTATATACATTTTTTAGTGTCTAGAAATCATAAAAGTGATATTAAAAAATATGTAATTTTATAATTTGCAAGACTAAAAAGTAAATACAAGAATTAAAATAAAAAAAATTTAAAGAATAAAAACAAGTAAACACACATTTTAAATTTTTAATCATTGAAATTGTAAAAAAATTGTCAATTAGGCCTTTAAATAGCAAATTACTAATACGGTAGTTTTTAAAATTCAATAAGGAAAATATTTCTTTAGGAAACAACTATCAAAATCAATAAAAGACATGTATTGACTTAAATAGTAATTTAATACATCAAAATAAAGGACCACCTATTAGAATTTCAAGAATTAAAATGAGTATTTGTTCAATTATAATTATGTATTAATGAATAATAATGTGTTTATAAAGAAGGAAAATAAAATAGAGATTGAGAGTAACCTGAGCAATTCTGAGTAAGGGACTATCTCCTGGAGTTTTGATTCTATAGAAAGGCTTACCAAGAGCAAGTGTGACAAAACCAATTGAAGAAGCTATGGTTATTATGAAAAATCCCCAATGCCAAGCTCTTTGTGTACTAACCCAAACAACAAATGTAACACCTGTAATTGCTCCTAGAGTTGAGCTTAACAAAAGCCAATTGAAAAAACTTGCAAGACCTTTTGCCTCATTTGGATCCTTTTCTTCAAATTGGTCAGCACCAAATGGTGTCATCGATCCTCTTACCCCTCCAATTCCTAATGCCAACAAACATAGTGATGTGTAAAACATTACTCCTATGCCACCTTTTACACAACTTGATTTCCCACATGCTTTTGGATGTAAATGATCTGAAGCAGCTTCAATTGTAAGCATTGCCAATGCCTACAAATATATTTCATCAAATAAGATATTAAATTCTATCTTTGTAACGCGTTGATTTTATTAAAACTTCGAAGTGTAGCTTTTGTTAAAATTACAGTAGTTCACCGTTATTCTTTCAATATTACTGTCAATTTAAATATATACTAAATTTTTACAAACCGTAAATTTAACAAAATCACAATGAACTACTGTAATTTTAACGTAGGTTAATTATGAAATTTCAACAAAATTACAGTAGCACCGTTGTTTCAAAGATATTACTGTACTTATTATATTGTTTTGAACTTACTAGAACTTCAAGTGATCCAAAAAGCAAGCATGTGGTGAATCTATTTAAATAAGTATCTGAGATGAAGCCACCAACAAGGGAAAGCAAGAAAGTTGAACCCATAAAGTTTGTGAGAGTATTGGCAGAACTTGATAGATCAAAGTGCATCACTCCATAAAAGTATAAAACCAAGCTCACCATGTTTGCCACAAAACCCATGTTGTCCAATGCTGACAACACTACATCAAGAAAACAACAAGAGAAGAAAGAAAAAGGCTTATAATATAGAACCAAAAAAATAATATTTTTTTTATACTTTTTTTTTTCTTTTGCTTACCAAATATAAACATTGAAGCTCTGAATCCACCTTTCTTTCTCTTCCATTGAGTGAGAAGTTTGAGTTCTTCTGTTTCCTCTTGATCTGCCTGTATAAATTAACAAAATTGAAACTCATCAACTATATTATGCTTAGAAAGAATGAAAAATAAAAAATAAAAAAATGGTTTGAGTTGAAAATGCTTAATTACCATTCTAGAGATATTGAAAGTTAAGTTATAGAAAGGACTATGAAGTTGAAATGAAGTGGTGTTTGTGAAGAAATAGCCCAAAATGTTGAGAAAAGTTGTAAAGAGAGCATAACATGAACAAGAGACTCTAGTTTAAGATTTTTCACATCCTTAAAATTGTGTTTGCCTTGTCATTCAATAGGTGTCCTCAATGCTACTTATTACACACTCTGTCTCAACTTTTTCAAGTTCTCTTAGCTCATTACTTTGTCATTTTCACATCTAAAATAATAAATAAAAAATATAAATAAATTGGGTTGTATTATTGGAAAAGAATCTATGTTAAGGGTGAAAAATTATGGATGCTTAATCAATCAATTATCGTAATCAACCGAACAAAGATACCCCACTTTAGTTGCTATATATGTTTGTCATTGTTGAACAATCCAATGCATGATTTGTATCAATTTCCTAAACCAGAAGCTTTCAATGAAGGTAATGGGTCAAATCGAAAGAAAGAAAATACTGTTTGTTGAAATTGGGTAGACTTTTCCTTGCTTGATCATACGTACCATCAATTTGATTTAGTCGTCATATCACACATCAATTTCATCAACTATTCATTAACTTTAAAAGCTGCACCATACTAATCAAATTAAAATTATAATTAAAACAATATTTAGTTATATTTTACTTATTTTTCGACCAATCTTAGACGTCACTTTTTATTAGAAATTGAAGAGTTAAGAATTAACATCAATCTTTAAGTCATAAGTTAATTAACAAAATACTGATATTCATAGATTCAACGTTGTTCCGGTTTGAACCTGAGACCTTATAATTGTGAGTTAAAAATGATATAATTTATCATCTCTTTTAAGACCAAAAAATTACTACATCACACTTACATCGTGTGGTTTCGAAATCATTTTGAGTTTGAAAATGTCGTGAGAATAATTTTAAATAGTTGTAATCAAATATTGTGGGATAAGTGTGAAAAATCTCGTGAAATGTCAGTTCGATTTTGTGATTATAAAAATTGATTTTAATTAAAAATGAATTAATTATAAAACAATTTATATTGAATGTATTGGTATAAAAATGAGTTAAACAATTGATATAAAATCAAGAATCAATTTTAAAAACAAAAACTTTAAATTCTTAAAATTAGAATCAAATCTGAAGATAAAATCAACTTCAAACATCTTCAAATAAATAAAATAAAATTATAAACAAAAATTTATCAAAACTTTTTTATCTTATTTATTTATAACAAATTGATCATTTATATTTTTCCGTTTAGACGAGGCTAGATGGATTTTGACGACTTCTGAAAATGAGTTATGAGAAATTACTATTAAAATTTTAATTTATCTCAAATTTTCACACCTCTAGCAGTAAAGTTATATCGCTCTAGCTCTTTAATTAGTTTCTTCATGTCAAGCATGGATCAAATTTGAGCGAGTTTTGGGATTTTAAAGAGATATAAGTATCGCTACTTTTTTTTGGGATTCTATATTTCAGATTTGAAAACGAAAAAAAAAATTTAATTTTGTTTAATTTCCTCCGCAATTTATTTTATTTTCCTGGATATATATCTTTGATTTTTATGGGTTTAAATGAACATTGTTAAAGTGAAGATGATGAATATAAAGATCATTAAAGTTCTTAATTTTAATCGGGAAAAAAAATGTGTACCTGTTTTAAAATATAAAAGGTTATAAATAAAGAGTTGTAGGGGAATTTTGCCTAAATGTTATACTTTTAAAATCGATTTTGGTCCACCCAAAAAGTAAACCAAACATAGATTAAATATAGCTGTCAGCAACCTAGTGTCAAAGTTTAATTATGATGATGATACATAAGAAAGGACTATGGTTGAAACTTGTTTTTATGGTTAGACAACATTGTCAGACTGAAAATAGATCTAATAGTTTTCTGGCTAAGGAAATTAAACACTTGTACACAAGAATTTCCATGCGTACGAAAGTCACACATTAAGTTACCAATTTTTCCAAACCTTCACTGCTGTAAAAAAAAAAAGTGTAGATAATTGAAATCCACTTGTCCATGTTATAAAAATTGGACCAAATTATTTTCAAGTAATTTGAACTTGATTGTACTAAGAGTTTTGTTTAATTGATTGATTTGTGTTTTTGAATTGTGTTTGGTTCAATTAGTTATTATTTTTGCATCTTTTTGAATTATTTTTTCTATTTTTAATACTTTAGGTATCTATGTATTTATTTTGTATGTTGTGATTGTGGCAAACTAGTTTTCTCTACCTCTATTGTAGTTGATTTAACATAATAATGATATTTATTTTCTTTATACAAAAAAATCTATGTATATATATAAAACATTCATGCGAAATATTTAAAGTTGAAACAATGTGGGTCACATGGTACAGGTCATATAGTGTCCTGCATGTTCTTTAGAGCTATCTTATATTTGATAAAAGTCCATGAATGTCACTTTCCTCCCTCTATTATGCATATCACAGAAGTTTTGCTTTTTCCCGGTGATCTCATTCTACTGATAAAATCTATTTTTATTTTGAAACGTCTCTTTCAAAATAGCAGTCTAACTTCTAGTATCTCAATCATGCTAATTTTTTTTTTTTTTTTAAAAAAATCACTATCAATTGAAAACACACTATTTTTTGAAGTGTTACAACTTACATGCTGTTTGATTGGTAGGTGAAGCAAAGATGTATTTGGTATTGGCATTAGATTCGTTCATCTAATATTCAAGGTGCTTTTACCTTTGGAGTGAATCAATTTGAAAGCATGGGGCCATGGGGCAGAAAATACACATTCTTATACTATGTGTTAATGTTACAATACATGATAGTTTTCTTTGTCTAGCTATTAACAGAGGAACAAAGGTATTTAAAGAGCCCATCAACACCTGTTTCAACTTGTTGCGTATCAAAAAGAACATACATAATATGATAATAATCTTGGAGTAAATTTCCTCACCCCACATTTTTAAGAAATTATACATGTACTTCAAATCGATCTAATTTGTTCTAAAGTGTAATTCGTGAATCACAAAAATAAAAATTATATAATTGGAGTAATAGATTTAAATTCGAGACACGAACTGTGAGTTAAATTTTGTTTTTAATTTGTATATCAATAATTATGTTGGGAATATGAAAATTTCCTCCCTATATCTTGTTTTGCATCGAGCACATATTGGGCAACCCAATGCGACCGTAGCACCAATCTAGGACAGGCAATTCATGTATTATGTAACATATGCTTTTAGTATAAAAAAAAAAGTGTATTTAACATCCTTAGATCTAATAAAGTTTAGAAATGTCCATATTTATTGAGATGTCTTCTTATATAAGATATGCATCAAAAGTTAGTTAGAATAGCAATTACTCTTGCTTCTTCAAAAAAAAACAATTATTCTTCTCACCTAAGTTTCTATCGAAGTATTTATATAATTCTCTCTCGAGTTCAAATTGAGGTAAAAACACTCATTTTCTAACTTGTTATTTTTGATCTTGTGTTAATTTTTTGCTTTAGAGTATTCATAGATCTAAAATAACTATATCTCTTCGTAAACGTATTTCTCAGGAGACTCTCGCATTTCCTTTTATTTATTTCTTGAAGTTTTCGATATTAATAGATCACGGATACTGTGTAACTTGAAAATACATGTATATTCACATTGTTACGTAAAATTCATTTAAATATTATATTATTAAAATGTTTAAAATTTTATTGTAAAATATTATCGAAGTTTAAGTGAAATTATTAAAACATAATATATTTTTATTTTTAAGTGAAATATTTTATCAAAGTTTAAGTGAAATCATTTTCAATTTTTAACTAATAAATTCTTGATGATCATCTTTTAACTAATTAACAAACGTCAAAAATTTATCTCGTATATGATTTATACATAAAATTATAATTAATGTATTGTATTTTTCTTCAAATTTTTATGTAAAAGACATTCAAGAGAGACATTATTAATGAAATACATATTTATCTATAATTGATTGATTCATGAAAGACATTTTTGAATTAATAGACTAATGACAAATATTTGTCATATGTACAATTTATACAGATAATTATAATTTATTCAAAAATAACACACTACTAATAAAAATATATTTTTCTTTTAATTAATTGACCAATAACAAACATGTATCATGTATGTATTTATAGAGAAACAATATGAAATATATATTTATTTTTAATTAATTAATTCGAAAATGGTATTTTTTTTAACTAATTGATCAATATTAAATATTAGAATCGGTGAGACTTAAAAAAAAAACAAAATTATTAGGGAGAGATTGTTTACGTCTCCATAATCAGTCTTATATAGTGCATATCTTATTTGTCGTGGAAGTGGATTCCCGTTATGGCTAAACTTTCATATTGGTTGTCAATGTTTCTTGATCTTTCTGAAAAACAATGTATTATGGTCCTTATAATTTATAAATGTATTATTTTTCATAAAGCTTAACTTATTAACCCCACCTTCCATACCACACGCTTTTCCAATAACACCTAATAGAATCACTTTTCCCATAAATTTGTGAATGCTTTTGAAAAGTGATTGAGTTATCTCAAAACATCATGGGTTTCTTCTTGTCCCTCATTCTTATCATTAAATCCTTTTCCTTCTAAAGACTAAACATACACCGTGCGCAAGTTGTTGTCAACCTTAGCTGTTCTATAATTGGTATTTCTTGTAACTATTGATTTCGTGTACAATCCAAGTGAGGCCCAAACATAATCAATTTTAATTATTTTTGTAACATGGACGAGCCACTGATTAGTAAGATCTGAGCTGAACTGATTGATACACGATTCGGTTTTAATAAACAAGCTTTATAAAATAAACAATAATGTAGAGTTTTTTTGTTGTCAAAATCATGTAGAGTTAAAGATGAAAAAAGTGTTTTTTTTGTGTGCAACGCAATAATTTATTTCCGGTCCAACAAGTATGCATTGCTTGTGAGGCCGAGTTAGGACATACTGCAATGGGCTACGCTGAAATTATATTTGATCAACTATTCATTAGCCCAACTATATGGCCTCTTTTTTAATTTAAACAAAAGCAAAAATCTCTCCAATACCCCCACTACCTAAACCCCTACCCCACATATTTTGGACAAAAAATATTCTACGCTTAAATACCTTTTTTTATGCTTTAACTTATTATTTTAAAAGTTTAGTTTTGTCTCATAATTTATATACTAGTTAAGTTGTTATGTTAATTTGTGTTTGCTGACACAAATTAGTCATTTATGTCAATATGACACTAATATCGTTAATTATTATATTATTCTTCTAAAATATCTATCGACCGGAATTTAAAAAAATCAAAATTTCAATTTCAAATACACGAAAATTCAAAAACACCCATGAATTGATAAAGAGGCGTTCATTCCAAAACACTAAAATATTCAATTTCAGAATCTAGGCTTATGTCTCATAATATCAAGGTGGTATTTTTTTTTCATCATATTTATCAAAATCAATTATTTAAAGTTGATTTATTTTATCTAGTAAGTTTATTAAATTTGTGCTTTCAAGAAATTTTAGATATGAGTTTTTTTAATATTCTTCTTAGTGTAGTTGAGTTGTGCGTTTTGTGTGTTGATTTTCGTTTCTTTATATATTTAGTTTTTTCTAATCGATTGGATATGAACAAGAGATTATAGCGGCTGAAGCTTATAAATAGTGGATGGTTGTTAGGGTTTTTCAAACGAAAAAGATGATAATTATCGGTGTTAGTGTCATATTGGTGGACATGATCAAGATGCACTAACAAACATTAATGAATCGATTGATTTTAAAGTTTTAGCACTAAGTTGACACAAGTGGAAAAACTAAATTTCTAGCTGGTATTTTTCATCAGTTGGTTTATGCATTGATGTGAAATCTAAAGCGGTGGCATTTTTGAAATTTGACGAAAAATTATAATTCTTTTGATTGATGATTGATTAAATATGAACATTTTAATGTCATAAACTCAAGATAAATGTAATGAAAATTAGAACTTAGAAATTGAATTTTAAAATTATTTTATGTGGAGAAACTTTTTATAATATTGTAAATCTTTTTTTAAAAAATAATTTAAAATATATGTTGACGTTTTAATATAAACTAAAATTGATTACACGATAATTTTGTAAATAAAATAAAATATAATTTTTTTAAAGAGACTCAAACAATTTAAATTTTTTATAGATATTTAACTTTAATTTCGTATATACATTCTTACATGATTTATATTATGTTGATTTAAAAATAAGAATGTGTGTCCTTGTATTCTATTTTTATTCGGAATGCATTATCCAATTAGGCAGGTTTCTTAATAAATGTTGATTGATGCCTTGTTCATTAGCAAACCAACGAGGAAAAAGCCAAGGAATGAAAAACAGCAATTGAAAGAAAGAAATGAAAGAGACAAAATAAAGTCCAACTATATTCATTCAAGGAGTAGGTTTGAATATATGAAGCATGGCCTGTCTTGGTCCTCCCTCAACAAAGCAATCCCACGTCCTCATATATACCTAACGTGTACCATTAATTCTTTAGAGAAAAAGTATTATGTACAGTGAGAGTGAGTGAAAGTTAATTTTATTTTTATCATTTATTACATAATTATAACTTCTATTATTAAATAAACGTTCAAATCAATAATTTGTATTTGTTATTAGTATAAAAATATTTATATTAATAGTGTACGATTATTAAATCCAAAGTACTATTAGTAGACCAGACTTCTTAATTATTCTTTTTATGTGGAAAACCTAGCTAGTGGATAAGTTCTTAATAATATATTAGATTATTGGAGAGCAAGTTGTTTATGAAATGTTATTAAAGAAATTAAAAGTCATCTAAGTTCAAGGATACTAATTTCTAAGAATATAACATCATCGGCGCGAGGACAAACAACGTAAATATTATCATAATTAATTTATAAAAATATAATATTCCGAGTAATCCAATTTGGATAAAAAGGGAGTGGTATGGTGATACAAGTAATTATAAATTTTGTCAAAAAAAAATAAAGATACAAGTAATTAATAGTGATTGATATAAATATGATAAATAAATGAAATATTCACAACGGCGTGGGTGAGACAAGATATGCAGTGCAGTGCAGGATGCGCAAGTCAAAACTCTTACTTTTTTGGGATAAAAATGGAAATCAAGACTCAACCTTCAAAACATTTTTTTTTTTTTGAGATCTCAACGACTTTTCTTTTAATTTTTTGATTAAAGACTTTTCTTTTAATTAGTTGAACAAGTTTTTAATAGGAAAATAATAATTAAGCATGTTGCATGCATTTAATTCGCACACGCATAATCTATCTATTAATCAATTTGACTGGAGTGTTATCGTGTTTGAATCCATTCCACAAGGGGATCCAAATCCTGTATTTTAAGATACAAATGTTACAACTATTTATTATTTATTTTTCTGTTAATATGTTACCACTATTTTAACACACTTTGACAAAAGGTGGATATATATTTTTAATAGTTTAAATTTATATGAGTTCACCAAATTTACACAACTCACATAGTAATTAATCTGAAAAAATTATAAATCCCTAATTTATATATTATAATTTCAGCTTCATTATATAAATACTATTATTTTGTCTCTGTGTTGATATAAATAGTAAAAGCCCACCATCACTTTGATTCCAAGTCATAATTCAAAAGTCTCTGATTTCCATATAGATTAAAAATGATGAAGCTGACATTGCTGCTCCTTGTGGTGTTAACCACCACCGCCACTGCATCAGATCCAGATCCTCTTCAAGACCTCTGTGTCGCAGACCTTGCCTCCGGTACCACTTTTACATTATCTCTCTTCCTTTTCTCTTATTATTATTATTATCAATTATTATATATAGAGCATAACAAGATGCATACACTTTTTTTTTTTTTTTCATTTTTACTTTTCTCCTTAATCATTGATTCATTATGTTCAATCCTTTTTCTTATATTATTATGTTTCAATCATCTTAATCCAACTAACTCTCTTAAGCCAATAATCCGTTAATTTGGCTTTTTATTAATTATTGACTCTAATATTTCATCATTTAGGACAATAATCCTACCTATATGATTAAATTTTCTTGATTTGTCCATATAGAATACTATTAAAAAAAGTTGAATTATTGATGAAAAATTTAAAATAGTGAAAAAATTAAAGTGGTCTCCAATTTCAAAATTTCTAACACTTAGTACATAAATTAAAGATGAATTTCATATTTTTGTGTTTCTAGTTTTTCGATGTTAATTCAACAATTTTTAGTAGAAATAACGTCCATTTAATTCTGAAAAAATGGTTACTTATGAAAAGAAATGAAAAAAAGACATTGAAATTGATTAAGTACTTTTTGCAAACACGGTAAGTCATTGCATATTACTACTAATTGTAGCATGATTGGCAAATGAATTATATTTATGTCATAAAGTAATTAGTCAATGATATATATGTTTATATTGTAAAAACTTGAAAGTATAATTTTTAACAAAAGTGTTGTGACGGTGGTAATAATTAATTAACAGCGGTAAAGGTGAATGGATTCACATGCAAATTGGCTTCCAATATAAATGCAACAGATTTCTCCTCAAGCATACTATCCAAAGAAGGTGCAACAAACAACACATTTGGTTCCCTAGTAACAGGAGCAAACGTTGAGAAAATCCCAGGACTGAACACTCTTGGTGTTTCAATGTCACGCATTGACTATGCTCCAGGTGGACTCAATCCACCTCACACACACCCACGTGCCACAGAGATTGTGTTTGTACTTGAAGGTGAATTAGATGTTGGGTTCATAACAACAGCAAATGTGTTAATATCAAAGACTATATACAAAGGTGACATATTTGTGTTCCCTAAAGGCTTAGTTCATTTCCAAAAGAACAATGGTTTGGAACCTTCTTCAGTGATTGCAGCATTTAATAGTCAATTGCCTGGGACAGTGTCTATTCCTCTTACTTTGTTTGCAGCCACACCACCTGTTCCAGATAATGTTTTGACTAAAGCATTCCAAATTGGTACCAAGGAAGTTCAGAAAATTAAGTCTAAGCTTGCACCCAAGAAGTAGTAGGATTAAGGATGTGATGGTTATTTTTGTTTTGTTTTTTTTTTACCCTCTGTTTTTATTTTTATCCGTTGATTTACAATTTGTGTTTGGAACTTACTTTTAAAGGAAGTTTAATAATTAAAACAAATGGGGCATGTCCAATATTCATTTTCCTTGGATAATTGAAAGACGCCATTGGTACTCTAGAATTTTGTTAGGTATACTAACTTACAACAAATCATTTAAAATAATCTCATCATATATATATATATATTTTACTTTTTTTTTGAGTAATTTAAATTTAACAAAAAGAATTGGACATTGTCGATGAAAACTAATTTTATATCAACAATAAAAATAATTTTTTTTGTCTTCTCACTACATGATTGTAATTATCATAATAAAATAACTACACAATTAATGGCTGTTTAGACTATCCGTATTAAACTTTTTTAAAACTTTTTACGCTAATAATGTATATTCATTAAACTCAGTGGTACCAAAGAATGCTCCTAATTGAAATTTGAAAGATCCCTTGTGTGCTTGTTATTTTGTTAATCACTACTCAGTAAGCCACTGGTTGATTAAACTAATTGTTAGTTGGTATGTGGATTGTTTTACTACCTAATCCTATATTTTATATAACATCAGCACATAAAATATGGCACACAGCCATACTGGAAGGGAAGCAAAGCTGGCAACCTAAGTATGGGCCAAATACAATTTTACATGCATATAAAATAGCCATAACTGGCCTTTTAGAATGGTGCAAATTAAATTATAAAATACTAATAAGTGTCAGTTACCTACTCAAATTAATGTAGTTCTGGTGTATGCATATCAGCTAGATTTATTTTCAATAATATGTGGCCGCTTTGGTATATAAGCATAAAAAAAGATAAGGTTTGTTAAACCATAGCATTGACATGTTCTACTCAAGCTTACAATATTTCAGCCAAAAATAAACTACTCTTACAATAATCCACAATCTTGTCTCCATCACTTTCATGCAGTCAATACATCTTGACCATTGAATTCATCCATCACACAACATCATCTCTTTCAAAGTTCTCAAATAGATACACTCAATGATTCATAATTTAGTGACTTCGTGAATGTGTGCTATACACTCAATAATTCATAATTTAGTGACTTCGTGAATGTGTGCTCGTTTACGTGCAGATGATCCAAATCCAAAAAGTCTAGACCGTAGAGTATTATTTTATTTCCAAATTATTTAGCCCTCATTATTTATTTATTTTTTTTTTTGAGATAAATTTAGAGTGAAGGGATAGTGCAAGGTAAAAAAAGACCTTCGGGTTCACTGATCACTTACAAAGATTCACATTTAATTCTCTCCAATGATACTAGCGGATATCAAACTTGCAATCTGCAGATCCAATACTAACTTTTTACTACTAAACCAAATTATTGGAGTTTAAGTCCTCTCATTATTGGGCCAAGGCAAGTTCAAGAGATATGAAGAAAGATGATTTTCCTTCTTCCCTAACATAAAGCACGTCTCCATTCATGAGCTTTAGTAGCTTTCTGCTGATGAGCAGGCTAATACCCTCCTCGGATTCTTGTCTATCAACTCCAAACATCTGGTTCAGCAACGCTTCTGGTACTCCTAAACCATCATGTGTTATTCTGCAAAAATAACAAAACCAAAGAATTTAGTAATCACATATATATTATAACCACAGGCAATTTTGCATGCATTAAAAATTACATATGTAGCAGTTAATATTTGCTCACCCATATAAATCAACAGGAGAGTTTTAAATGGAAAAAAACTTATGATACTCTCTATAGGTTGTTTCTGTTGTTCACTAATTATAACATGGGTCATGTGTTAGAGCACGAACACACTTTGGTAGAAGAGATGCGAATATACAGTAAAAGATGAGAATGTTCACTACGGAGGGAAGAATGATCTCAAACACTACTTATCGTATTATTGGCCTCACTTATTTATACAAAACATTAATTGTATCAATTTATAACTAACTAAGAGAGTTGGTTAAAACAAAATACAAATACTTAACCAGTATGTTTGAATTACAAACTAACATCACATGCATTAAAACTTTTAGTTGAATAAAACTAGTTGATCCAGGATGAGCTTATAGCGGATAGAGGATAAACTAGCAGATTGAATTTAAAGTGTTTCGTAAAATTAGCGTTTGAACTAACTGGAAAATATAAAATGACATAAAAAATATTTTTAACTAATTTTAAATATTTTTTCAGTTAAGATAACAAGGACAAAATCATGAGAAAATATGATATAAGTTCAAATGCAATTGAAACTGTCTCAGAAAACACTGTAAGCTTGTAAGAGAAGATTGTTAACAAACACCTCTACTTTAATCATACAAACTTATACGCTATAAGCTAGCAGTTTGGCTTTACCAAACAAAGCCTATGTGCTAAAATTGTGATTGGAGAACATTAAAAACAGCACACATGAAACTGTACGTAATTTTTTTTTCTTTTAAATGTCCATTTGAGTCTGGATTAGCTAGTTACCTGAGCTCCAAGTTAGCTAGATGGACTAATTTCCCCAATTGATGTTTGGTCAAAAATGCAGCTACAACAACCTGACCTCCAGTTGGGGTAAAATTCAATGAAATCAATAAAAAGTCAGCTAAGACCTGCTGGAGTCTAAGACTATCACCATATAAGGTTTCTGCCATAATCTGCTCGGCAACATCATAGACTACTTGGATACCCTTTGCATTTTTACTCCTTGCCATGACTTGACTTAGGGATGCACCCAAAACTTCATCCAGAGTGAATTTAACCATTTCCAAATCTAAGTAGCTGTTGAACATCCGGGAATGGCATATACAAGTTATAAACTAAATCAGAATTATGCTAAACTGAAAGGTAGCTAGTACATAAATGTCTATGCTTTTATGGAAAATTGTTAGTTTTAAGAATCTGATTCCTGAAATCATGATCCTTATTTTGCTTGATAAGAGCACACAAAAAGAAGACAGATTGTACTAATTGCAAAAGTATATTTAAAAATTTTCTTGACCAAAATAACCATCAGCTAAAATATTTATAATTTCTAGAGAATATTCAATATTAGGTTAACTTTAGGTGTCCCTCATGTATTTAAATAGGAGGAACCTATATGATGTAATTGAAATTGAATCTCTCTGGTAAATCATTAACAATCACACAAATGGCAAGGAGAATAATTAGTAGCACAATATTCATAGATATCATACCCATCAATTATACTGTCAAGATCTGAGTCATCTAGAACTTTGCTAAGCTGGCGTTCGCACCGAGTGCCAGTATGCAGAATTTGTTTTTGATCAGTTCCCAGCTCAGTATCCTCTAACAATTTCCTTGAGAACACAATCCCACGTAACGGATTTTGGATTTGCCTTTTCATATAAGTTAAAGCTTTTAGTCTCTTTGAGGCATTTTGTTCAGAGATGTGCTGAATATGTAATGCTTGTTGCAGCTCTGGACTAGCTAGCTGCAAGAAGCAGAAGACACCACCAGTAACTACACCTTCTATGTCCAATTTTGAACTCACAGAAAGTATGCATTCTACATACTTTCCATTTCGAGTAAAGAAACCGAAAGCAGCTTTCTCATTTTCCAAACCTGTCATGGTTTTATGAAGTACAATGCTAAAATTAATTGCAGCTTCATGATTCTTTAGACGGCAACAAGAAGCTGTTTTGGTGCCAAAAACTTCCCCTAAAAGCATTTTATTCATTACTTTGTCTCGTTTCCACCCGGTTAATTTTGTCATAGCTGAATTCCACTCACAACACCAGCCAAATTCATCTGCGCCAAATATTGGTGGCATCAATAGATTTGGATTCTGTACAATTGCCTTGTAATCACCTTCAATTCGAGTGAATTTGTCCATGACTGCCTTCTGACGAGTTATATCCTGAGCCATAAAACAAACCCCCACCACATTATCATGAACATCTCTGCTTGTACAAGCATTAACTACCAAGCAGATAGGATCAGAATCAATGTTCAAATTATATGTTTTGATCGCAAATTGGACATTCTTCTCTTCTTCACCTATTTACATAGTAGGAGAACAAATCAGTTACTCAGAAATATGGAAAACTGGGATATAATATTTTCGCTTAAATGCAGTTCCAATCCCCTATTTTGTCTCACTTACAAATTTTGGTCCCCGCATTTTTAAATCCATGAATTTGGTCCCTCAATTTTTTTAAATCTTCTCACATATGTATTTGGGGTTGCTTTTCTATGATTTGGCAAATGAGATGCTTATGTAACAATTGAATTTATGCCATAGAAATGAGTTATTAAGTGAGAATCCACCTAGATAATATTTTAGATTAGATGTGATTGCTTTTGTGATATTCATTAATGTATATTTTGATGAAATGGAAATTAGTTGTAAGTGTTGTAAATAATGTATTTTGTATTTATTTATAATAGTTGTATTCGGGTGATCAACCAAGCCCATAATCTTTACAAAAGTTTATTTAAATGAATTAGTGTATGTACCCAATTTACAACGTCAAAATAATAATAAGAGTCTGAGTCTCTGTTTTAGTTTTTATAGCGTTGTAAACATGTCTGCAAAAAAATCATTCAAAAATATACGTTGATGTTCTAGTAGGGACTAAAACTACTTGCAGGATAATTTTGTAAGGACTTATTTTTTTTTTTTAGAGACTAAAAACAAAAAATTAAAATTTTATAGGCCAAAATCCTTATTTAACCCTTTTAAAAATTGGGGGACTAAAATCATGAATTTAGAAATAGAATATAGGGGGCCCAAAATCGTGAATAAAACAATGCATTTAAGCCTAACATTCTTTGGTGGTATTTTATTCTTTCCCAAGTCTTTTTGAGGAACAAAATGAGCAAATAGGGAAGCAAGACATATTATCATTCTTGTATATAATTCTTCATTAATGCAATATTCATGCATAACTATAGGGAAAATGACATGTTCATATCTAAATACTTACCCTGCAATGCCATGTCCAACATCTTCTTGACTCTGTCTATTGAAAAGTCCTCAACAAGCGTGAGTAAATGCTTCCCAATAGCCTCCTCAACTGGAAGACCTGTCAATTCAGAAATCTTTTTATTCCATCCATTGACAACACCATCTACATCAACTGCCAAAATTGGCACAGTTGCTGTTTCAACTAACCTAACCATCTCACTTGTCACTGCTTCCAGTTCTTGCATCCCCTCAATATTCAAATCACTTAGTCTTGTATTGATAGCATTTGTGCTTATATCCATACAGTCTGTATTTTTGAATGCATTTCTCAGTATTAGCTGTAATGAATGAATAGCATCCATTTCATAGTCCTTCCATGGTAAACTCCTTGTCTTCACAACTTCAAGGAAAGTCTCAAATGATGATCTTGGATGCATCCTCCTACCATCACCTCTTTCACTAGGTTCATCCTTTGCACCACCCCATCGGATATCAACAGCAGTGTGTGACCGAAACCAGAAAACTATGTCTTTGGAAACTATTCTTACAGCTGCCACTCCACAGACAGTATCACCAAGTTTAGCAGCCCCTGGAAACCCTGCATCAGACAAGCTATCTGTACTCAAACCGGTCGAATCCATATGGCACTCAGAGATCCATAAAGCAATATCGCGTATCTGTGATTCACTTGGTGTCACGCCTAATCTCCATACCTTGTTCTTATACAAGAGGGCTGCTCCATCACATTTCACAAGATCCATTATATTAGGACTCTTTGACACAATACCTATGGGCGCATCACGCATCAGCAAATCACACAAGAGTGTTTGAGTGCGTAGAATTTTCTTCTCGATAATCTGATATTCCAACTCTATTTCTTTGTTCACGTGGATGGCAAATACTTGAGCTATAAACTCACAAGCATACCTAATAGGGAAGGGAACAAACCTGGGAGTAATGTGATGGGAAACAATTAAACCCCATAGTCTCTTTCTCTTTTGAGGATGAACATCATCAGAGCCATCCTCATCTTCATTGCTGTCATTGATCACAACTGCCATAACCAAGGAAGCACTAGTATTCATGTTCTTCATGTATTGCAAATGGCAACTGTGAGGAGCCCTTAAGGTTGATGTACACAAATTTAAATCAAATAGATTACTTTTGTCTTGAAGCACCTTCACATGCCTTGCGCGGCAATCAACTATCATTCGGACCTTGTTCCTCATGAACGAAAAGCGTGTAGCCTGAGGAATATCAGTGGCTGGATAGTGCAAACCAAGATATGGCTCTAGGCCTGGCTTTGTGACCTCAGCAACCACTTCTCCGTGATCATCTTCATGAAATTTATAAGCCATCACTCTATCATAACCTGTGAGTTCAAAAACTTCTTGAACCATTGCATCACAGAGTGCTTCCATGCTTCCACTAGGCAAAGATTGAAGTTGAGTTATCGATTTTGCTGCAAGCTTGTAAGATTGCAAGGCACCTGCTGCAGTCATGGTAACTTCATGAGGCCCGATTGGCTCAAAATCAACGATCAAACTACCATTCACACAATGGATAATTGCATAGAAAGACTTCCCTGAGGTCTTGCAATGGACTAGTATGGGATTAAGAAATGAAACATCCACACATCCTAGTGCCTTCCGAAATGAAGAAGCACTTGGGTCAGTGAAAATAGATCTTATGTCAGTGTCAATGCCAAGGGCAGGGTGGCCACCAACACCTGCCATATCCAGCATTTCAGGTGCATTCTCACTGTATGCAATGACCTTACATGTTTTCTGATCTAATGCTAGCAAACAACCAAAAGACTGAATCAGCTTCTCTTTCTGTATCTGATGGAGGTAAGCTGTTGTTACTCTGTCAGAACTTGGTTGGTGGTCTCCAGTAGCTGTGTTTGTACCATGAGAAAATCGCATTGAATTGGAGTAGTCAAAGGAACTACCAGACTCCTCAAAAGTTGCATGGAGTTTTGCATCTGCAGTGGTCTGAGGAATAGTCCCAGCACTGTGTCTTAATCTACCTGAATTATTGCTGACTGAGTGGCTAGGTCTTGACGAGGACATTATCACCTGAACTGCACATCAAAGAATCACAGAAATAAGATAACAAAGTCATACAAGGAAGAAGAGAATCTTCAAGCTACTCTTTTTGGATAAACAACTTAATTAAGTGCTTATAGCATAAACGTCAATCATATAAATGATAGAATTAAGTTAAACTGTTTTCATATAAGCTATAGCCTATTTTCATAAGCTATCTTGAAGAGCTTAAGAAAACTGCTTATCGACATGTCTTAAGTTGTTTCCACCAATTCTCCCAATCTCACAAATGTTTGTGCCAGTAGATAAGCACAAATAAGCTAATACAAACAAGCCCTAAAGACTAAATGAATGATATCACTCTGCAACACTGTAACAAATAAAAAAAAATAAAAAAACAAGAGAGTTTTTTCCATCACTTTTCATTTCAAGGTGACAAATTTTGAAATGCTTCAGTAAATAATGATAATTAATGATCCAATTACATCCTAGTAAACTACTATATCCTCCTTAAGTTAAAGTAATAATAACAAGAAAAAGAAGAATGGTAACAACACACTCCTTATGACTAGTTCAATATTCTGCAGTTCTCTGTTTTAGCATACGGTATGCATTGAACCATTCATGTTTCAGCACAGAACTTAGTCGTTGTTTTATTAGATTTTTCCCACCTTAATTTCAAGAATGGTGTTGTGTACGGAAAAGAAGAATTTACTTTCCTAAAGGAGTACATAGTATATACATCAGAAACTTTTTAAAAGAAACAAAACTCATGAGTATAAGGGATGATATGAACAAACCTAAGCAGAAGAAACAAGCATCAGCTGAATTTAGGACAAGGAAAATGGAGAAAGAGAAACTCACCTTGCAAGGAAATTGTGACTGACACTTGAAGCAACCAAATATATCTCAGAACTCAGCAGTTAGGACTGCATGTGCATGCCAAATAATAATATTAATAAATAATAATTTCATAGGACACATTCTCTGCTGCTTGTATATCTATACAATTCAACCATTGAATTGTATTATTACATATTATACATGTTAAAGAACATTATTTTCTGATAAATAGAAAACATGTGGCTTTTTCAGTAGAAAATTACTTGGTTTACATCTGAAATTTTTTACACTAGGTTTTGTAGAATCTCTAAAGTGGAGGTTTTGTCTTATCAGCTTAGTGTATCTCTTAATCAGAAGCTGGTTTAGTCAAGATAGCGTAATGTACACGTTGGGTTGCTCTCATAAAGTGGTACTCACGAGTAACAAGCTTTTCAATTACAAAGGTTCTAATCAAATAAACACAACCTGATAAATGACCAATTGATTTTCGAACCCCACGAAGGTTAAAAAACAAGTGTTTCAGTAGAACCTTTGGTTGTCCACACAACAAAAAAAGTGTTTTAGTAGGGACATGTGTTATACCATCATAGACACATATCCCTACTAAAACGCCATAAAAACTGCATATTATATTCACAAAAAATCTTGCATAGTTTATATGCTGACTTTGAATTATCTACTTAGATTTTAGAGCAATGTATTCCAGCTTGGCAATCATCTACTGGAATAAAAAGCTTTTTCTTTTGGGATTCCCCTATTCCTAATCAAAAGTAAAAAGCTTTGGGGATAAACGAATCTGATACAAAGTATAAATTCCCTACAAATGGGATAGGGATACCAATACCATTATTTTTATCTGTTAGTGAAAGTTGCAAAGCTTTGTCCGAGAATATAAGAACTGAGTGATCGACTCATCATAGTATATGATAACTATAAATGCTAGGGTGAATCACCCCAAGAGAACAAAAAATACTGTTATGGGGGCAGGGGCAGCAACCTATGAATTAATGATGAATATTTTTTCAATAATAATAATAGTGAAGAATATAGTATGCCAGAAACAAATATTACAAAGGGAAATCAAACAACTTTCGCTGACCATTCTATGAATATTACATTTCTCAAGTAGCTCCAGGTATCAGCAAACAAACTCATCTCTTTCTTGTTCCACCCACAGCTCCCCCTGGTCTTCTTGCTCACTCATCTAGAATTTATTTCATTTACAAGAGAAAGAATAACAGCACACACAGAAGTCCTCTTAGTAATGTAAACAAAGGGACAGCAGAAAAAGACATCTGGCCAAACACTGCACATCAGCAGCCATCGAACTCGGAAACGCGAGCAACAAAGTTTGCAAACCCATGAAATTTACAGCACAAAAAACTGATAATTTTGAATAGAAAATATCTATCTTGAATGATCAAGACAAACATCATAGAGGGAAGCATGAAGTGCCTTCAAATGCTTTCCAAATTAAATTGCAAAAAGCCTTTTCAAGAATCTTTAGCATTTCTATAGGTCAGAGGACTACTTTACTATGGTAATATGTGTATCTTGAATTTATTATTCATACAGGAGCCACTAACTAGATCACAAGCAGAAAGCCTCACAAACCTCAACTTCTGCTACACAATCAAAAGAAAACGGTTTCCCTATGTCAAAAACTATGTTTATTTTTTAAAACCATGTGAATTGAACCCACTAATCAGAAAAGTCCATAATGTAAATCCCTTGACATTGGAATCTAGCATCCAAATTAACAGATGAGAGTCCAATGTTTTTGGATAATTATAATACAAACAATTGCAGAGAACGATAGAATACTGATGGTATAGTTATCACTTATCATGAGAACCTGTTTATGGCATCAACCTACCCAAAAAGCATGATAAAATAAACATATAAAGTGTATTAAAAACAAAAGGAACTAACATAAGCCAAACCAATCTATGGCCCAGCTTTGCAATACAGAATGGCCTCAAAAAATTTGTTTCCCAAAGTTCTCTAAACCTTTTCAAATATATGAAAATAAAAGTATGCGAGGCATTGCCAAATATCATCATACACTTCTATACAAGAATCAGATTATGCCAATCATAGCAGGGTTAAAAAAAGATGTGTACATGAGTAAACCAATCAAAAATTTCTAACAGCCAAAAACGAGAATGTGAATATAGCAGGGTTAAAAAAAATCACTTTTAATATGTACAAAGTACACCACTTCTCGGTTGAGGACAAGTAGAGGTTCCTGAATGTCAAGGAATCCAGTTTTCATCAACCTCTTTCACACCAGCAGCTGATAAAGCAGTCCTCTATTATCTATAAAACCCTTTCATTTTTCCAATGTATAAAAATCTGTACTAAATCATGAATCTGTAACCACTCAGTGACTGCAATGCAAGTGCATTTTCCACAGCTTAATGAACCACGTCGCTCAAAATGAAAATGACGGCAAAATATCCTCACTGAGTTCACTTACATGTTCCCGGTGCTGTTCTGACCGCTCAACTCTACCATTTTCATTGAACATCCAATTCCAATCAATGCCCCCGCAATTTATTCCGAGCTATAATGCCATCGAATTTAAAAATGAGGCAGCACAGAACAAAGTCAACAATTCAGAAAAATTCCATCACCATGTAACAAAGAATATCCTCAAACAAGCACAACACAACAAAACAATGCACCAACAAAATCAACAGTATGTTGAGAAAGGAAGTGAACAAAAATACTCTCCAACAATACTACTAATCAATCAATCAATTAATGATTCAATATGTGGATTGCATTCTTTGGAATAGAAATCATTAT
The DNA here is from genome assembly GCA_037974735.1 of Cicer chorassanicum. Lineage (NCBI taxonomy): Eukaryota > Viridiplantae > Streptophyta > Magnoliopsida > Fabales > Fabaceae > Cicer > Cicer chorassanicum. The sequence continues at coordinate 57,096,592 of JBBPBP010000003.1, read as the reverse complement.
TTTCTATCAAAGACTTGAACATAGATCGAGTAAATTTTGGATCATTAGGGTCACTACGAGGAGACCCATTAGGGGTTTCCAATACATTGGGACGAGAAAAACAAAACTTGCATCCAACACTTCCATTTCGTATAGTAGCATCATCATCATCACCTTTACCAGGAATAATCACCACCTTACCTCTGTTACTGTTACTCGTATTTACATTCCTAGAAGATGACGCTGTTGATAATGATGACGATGAAAGAAGAGACTTTTTGCTTCTGATTCTACGAAATTGATTCTTAGCTTTTGTGAATTGATGAAGTACCAACTTCTTTCCAAAACCAAAACGCTGCTTCTTCTTATTTCCAATCGCATTATCCTCTTCTTCGTCTTCGTCGTCATCGCCGTCACTACCTCCTCCTTGGTAACCTTCGCGATTACCGTTTGAGATATCTTCTTCATCAGAAGAACCAGACATCAATTCTACTAATTCAAACCCTTAGTTTTTCTCAACTAACGGAAATAGGGATTCATAAATTCATGATAACAGTTTCAAATTGGTTGGTTCAATTGAAGGGAATTAGGTCACACGGAAATGAATTGGAATTGGTTTTGAAATTTCAAATTGGAGTTGAGAGATGAGGAAGGGAAAGAAGGTGCAGTTGAATTTCAATTGGAAGGAGCAAGGTTGAAACTCAAACGCAACAACAATTTAACATTTCTCATTTACTTTTTTATGTTTCTGTTTCGAGCCTTCAATTCAAATTACGGACTCCACGTGTTAACTTTTTGTGAGCTCATCGTGGCAACTACGTCTTTTTCAATTTTTTATTTATGTTTTTTTCTCTTAGTTTTCGATTTTTCATGGTTGGTAGAGGGTACTGATTCATATATACAGTATGTATGTATTTTTTAACCCGCCGAATTTTAAAGAAAAATGTTAATTCGAAATTCGGTAGAAAATAAATAAGGTATTATTTAAACCAATGGCAAAATTAGCTGTATTTGAAGTTAGAATTTATAATTTTTAAGTATTTTTTTATATTGAAGTTTATTGTTAAATTTAATTTTAGTTGAATATATTTTAACATAAATAATTTTACATTCAATTTACTTCTAACTAAAATTTTTATTATTGAATCAACTAAATATTTTGAATAAATTTAATTTTAAATCGAATTCATCTTGTAATAGTTTTAATTTAGTATTTTAAAATTACAAACAATAGTTATGAACTTTGTTTGAATGTTTATAGTTATAGGTAATAATTTTGCAATTCCACTGTTTATTGACTCCAACCCCCATAAGGGGACCAAAAATCTCTATAAATAAAATGACCCTAATTAAAGAAGTCTCTAAAATTAAAAATCCATAAAATTTTGTGAGCTAAGTGGCTCTATAGACCCACTTTTTTAACTTTAATTTTTTTTTAAATCTTTTTCTCAAAATTTCAAAAAATAAATTGAGTTTTTTTCATTAAAAAATGTTGATATTTTTCTCTTATGAATTTTTTTTCTAAAAAAAATTAAATATAATAAAATTTCATTTTTCTCAAAATAATTTTATTCAATTCTTTCTAGATTTTTTTTGAAAAAATCTCAACTCATATGAGTCTCCTAATGAGCCCTCCATTTAACACATGAAAAATAATAATTTTGTGATCTAAGATTTAAAAATATTTCTCAATAGAGGGCTTAATTAGAGGACTTCTTAAGTGGGGCTTAGGGGTTTGGAAGGCTTACAATTAGGGGGCTTAATAAATGACTTTTTTGGTGGGGTTTAAGGCTTTAAGGCTTTTTTGACAATAATGGAATTGAATGGCAACATGTTAAAAGAGTTCACATGGTGAAGTAGTTTTTAGGCCATAACGATATCTAATAATAATAAAAATAAAAATAGAAAGAAAAAAATTATATTAGATTCGACTTAAGGCTCAAACTGTTACTAGTTTTATAAAAAAATTAATAAGAGTTTTAGACCATTCAAAGTAACTTTTTTTATATTTAATTATAAAAATAAAATAAAAATAATTAGTACAACTAACAAAAAGTCTATCAATTACTTAAAAATATATATATATATATATATATATTTAATTAAAATATTTTATGTCTCAAAAAATAATAAATATAAAATTTATATAAAATTCTAATAAAAAAATCTAATTATATGACAAGTCCGCCGAAATAACTTTAAGAACTTAAATTTAACATTAGCAATGGAGTTACCAATTAATTGTTTTGGGACCACGTCCACATCTCAAAACTAGTAGAAAGGACCATATTTGATTTTTAAAATAAAAAAATAAAGATAGTAAGCCAAATCAAAATAAAAAAGCTAACAGTTAACACCGAAATATTGAATTTCATTTATTGGTGTTAAAAGAATATAGAATTTAAAGTTATTATAGTAAAATGTCATTGACTCATGGCTACATGACGAAGGCAATATGGACGATTTCCATAGTTGAAAGATCATTTGTTAATTAATCGGTCGAATAAATTTGGCCAAAACTTTTCTGATTACATAATGGAGAGAGGATATTTACATGTTGAGTAATTCTTGTGATTTCTTATCATTTAATTGTTAAGTTAAACAAATAAAGAAAAAAGTAAGCCAACCATTCCGATACCTCAAAGGAAATTATCCTCTTAACTAATGGAAGGAAAAGTAAAAGAGTATTGGCAGATCTACTTAATGGAGATGAGGTAATCATAATTATCTTTTATAATCTTATAATGTGCAACATAATATCCCTCACGTCATAAAATAAATTTAAGTAAGAATAGGTGTATTATAAAATAATACTCCTGTAAAATAAAAGCACTAACTAACTAATAAAGAATATACAACAAATTTCATTAATGGAAAGGAATAGAATATTGTGTCACATAAAGAAAATGTAACAAAATTTTACTTATGAATCTCTCTAAATTTAGACCATAAATTTTAGATTCAACAAATATAATTGAACTTTTTACTAAAAAAGCTTTATTTTCTCATAAGTTGTTATGAATGTGACATATACAAAATTTTAAGTATTTACTACATATTTAATGTTAGTGTAAAAAATATTTAATTGAGACTAAAATAAATTAAAATTAAATTTTTTATTTTTGTCTAAAAACTAAATTATATCTAATTAAGATTGTCATGGAATTGTCATTGCATGTGTTGCATCATATCAGTTTTTTACCCAATATATAGCTTCTACTACTTCTATTGATTAGCATATGATTTTAACTTTAGCTATTATTATTAATAGTATACGTTAATAACTCGAAAAACACAAAATATCCTATAAGCTATATAGTAGACATGCGTCTGCTCCTGCTGACAAGATCTCCTAACTGGAGGCTTTCCAATTGTTATCAAAACTATTTATTTTAATAATTTATATGAATTAAATTCTACCATTAAATTGTTTTTGTTAACTAAATTAATTTGTCAAAATTATAAATATTTATTTTGAATCGGGACATTTAAATTTTATGAAAGTAAACATATTAGTATACAAAATATTTTTTTGGTTATTATTAGTATACAAAACACTATAAATAAATATAAAGGATAGAATGATAGGCTACATAAATAGCTATACAATAACTTTTTCTAACTGTTTTTTTTAAGATCGTAAAAATATTGAATAATTTGTTCTTATATATACAATAAATTAAAATATCATTATAATAAAATAGTAATAATAAGTATATTTAAGTTGACTAAAGAAAAAAATAGAATTCAGACGTAAAAAAATATTAATCAAAATAAAAAAGAACACGTAAAGAAAAAGCAATAAATAAAAAGAACGCGTAAAAAAAAGCAAAAGGAAAAAAAATTAGGTACCTATTCAACTTATTAGAGTTGTTTAACAAGAATTCCTCTAAAGGTTAGCTTCTTAATTAGTCGGAATTTGAATTCTTTAATTATTATTGCATTTTCTATCGATTGTTTTTCAATATACTTTATTAGTTGTTTCAATTAGAAAGAGAGACATGTGCAAATGTAAAATCAAATATAAGCTTCTTGATTGGAGATTATTGAATGCGGTCCTCTCAAGCTGCTCATCAAAATTTGAATTTTTAAATTAAGGTTAGATCTCACTCTTTTCATTTTAGATCCATTATTTTTCAATCTACTTTTTGTGGTTGGTTCAATTAGAAAGAGAGAAGTAGAAACAATAAATGATTTTTTACTTTACTTTTTTAAAAACTTACTTTCAGATTAAAGGGTATTACAGTCTTCAATTTTAATTTGGAAACGTTTGAATATAAAGACCACTACCTTAAATTAATGTAAAACCACAAACACACTGTCCCTTTAAATTCTTGGATGATCTGTATCCAAAAGTTAAAGTTATGCATAGTGAATTATTGTTAACTTGGAGAAGATTTGAGTTATGATTTATAGTATATCAATTACAAATTATTTTATATGCGAGTTTTGAGTTATGATTTTTTTAATCATCCCGTTTTCCACAGAATAAGTATTTAGTAATTTAGAATTCGATCAAAAAGTAAATAAAGTATGATAAAAAAAATGTTTCAGTTAAAACTTGAATTCAAGTTCTTTCCAATGATTTTTTTCCTTAAGTTAATTTTATTAAACATTTGAGATCAATCATTTGATTTGTTAGTTAGAATTTAACAATACTTTGGCAATTTATGATTGGTTCACAATATAGTTTTTTTATATCTGCATCATATCATACTAAAATTAAACTGTATGATTTGTGAATAAAGCTATAGAACAAAGTTGCATATAAAAGAATCAAGAAACCCTCTAAAACGTTTGGTTACATAATTTTTTCTCCTTGGTAAAAAAAATGCCAATCCAATAATCTGACTGTATCATGAATGAATAACTATGAATAACCACAACATGCATTCTAGAGTATGCATAGAAGTTCTTTAAGAAGAAAAGAGTAAGAAGGGCTAATTATAGAAAATCACTTTTCTGTTAGGAGTGATCATAACACTCCTTCTGCAAACAACTGAGGGGTGAGATAAAACAGGAAAACCCCATTGTGTAGGCAGAACAATAGTTGGATAAGTATTTTCCATCTTCATAATTCTGTTTACAACCTCATTGTAGATTCTTACAATTCTGTTTGAAAACAGAATTATAGAGAAACTTCTCAATGAAAGTTTCTTAGTACGCGGCGATAACCGAAGGCCGCGTAATCTTCCATTCACAGACTTCACCCAGCTGCAACTTCTTCCAACTCTTATAATCTTTTTACTTGGACTTGTTAGCTTTTCATAGCCACATTTCATGTGTTTGTTAGTCAAGTACTGCAACATTGTAGTGGTAGTGGTAGTGGTCTTAATAATCAAAATTAGAATTAGATACCTTATTATATAACACATGGTTGCTACCATACTTCAACACATTTAGTTTTTATTAAGGAAAGTAGAGACAAAATTACCTCATTTTAAAATATGAAAACACATGGCTATAAATCAATCACGTTGTATTTTTAGAGTCTATAACTTGTTCTGTTTTTATTACATTCTGAGTTAAGTATGGTTCCAAATTAATTAGTTGGTGGCTAAAGGAATATTTGATGCATGTGCAATGATTGATGGTGTATAAGCTAAAGCCAATCATTGGATTAACTATGGAATGTATGTGGCTGTGAAGATTATTTGCAAACAAATATGTAATTAATTAATTAATTATAAGTTTGTTTGATAGAAGAAACTGTCACAAATCACAATATCAAACCAATCAACTAATTTGTTCTTGTTTAGTCTAATTTGTTATTTTCCAAAATTTAATATTTTAAAGGGCAAATTGATAGTATATGATACTGTGAACCTGGCTATATTTCTAGATCATGGACCCTACTTATGGTTTATAATCCTGATACACTGCTAAAGTCCAACCTCCAGAGCGACATCAACAAACTTGGCCAATGTGAATATCACTATTGTCTATTAGGGTGGAAGGTGAGAATGGACTTAGGCTGGAATTAGATTTTGATCTATTTATTTGTAATAGTACAATTTTTAGGTCTGATTTTTTTTTTAAAGTCTAATTTAAAAGTTCACTTTGTTATTCTTTTGGGAAAGTCTACAAAACTCAAATAACTCAAGTCACAAGTGTGTAAATTTTTGTAAATAGGTTATTAAATTAATACAATGATGAATTATGAAATTAAATTTTATTTTAATATCTGTTACAATATTTTAGAAAATTTAATTTTATATAACACTCTCTTTAAATTCTATTTTTTAATATCTTTGAATATATATATATATATAGAGAAAAGATTGACAAATTTATGATTTACTCTATCTTACAATAAATGTCACTAACAAAAAATAATATTTCAAAATGGATGTTATTTTTAATTTTTGACGTAACTTATATATATATATATATATATATATATATATATATATATATATATATTGTTTTTTTTTTTAATTGTACCTTCAAAATTATATTCAAGCATCGAGAATATGACAATAATTAAAAATTATTTCAAATGAGAAGCAATTTTTAATCGCTTGTAAACAAAATAATTTTTTACAATTAATTATGACTACAACTATACAGAAAGAGACGATCGGAGCGGAGGAGTGGATTTTACAACTGATTGTCACTACAACATACAGACAGAAACGACCGAAGGGGTGGGCAAGTAGTGGCCCTAGCCCCTCCCCTCTTACACCTAAGTATTAGTCTAGGTAATGTATTATATATGCGTGAATTTGTTAATTTATACACATTTATTTATTTATTTTTATAGTAAGTTATACTTTAAGGTTCATTTAACAAATTAGTAGTTATAATTTGTTAATTTTTATCAACTAAAAAAATGAGTGAATATATTTTTTTTAACGTTCAATTTAGTAATTAATATTATTAATATTGTTAATATTTTGTTAATGTGAAGATATAAATTGTAATTTTTTATCATTATATTTTTTAATTCTCTTAGTCCAACCACCAAATTAATTTTATATACATAAAAAAAATAAAATGAATATAAGTTAACAAATTCTTATAGAATTTGGTAACACGCACCAACTAATTTTTAGCTAGTGTAAATTAAAAGGCTAAACTCTAAAGAAT
>JBBPBP010000003.1:57063512-57080813 GCA_037974735.1 Cicer chorassanicum | reverse complement strand
TATAAACTATAAATTCATTTTTTTTACATTACCAAAAAAAGCCTTAATTCTTAGCTCAAACCAATAGAGTTACTCATTCGAGACATAGTTTTAATTTTAAATAATCATTTTTAATTTATTGATTTTTTTAAAAAAAGGTTAATATATGAAACTTCATGTCCTAAATAATGTTTAGTTTTATAAGCATTATATTCTTCTAATTTAAATTTTTTTTTCATTTTCTTCATAATATCATTAAGCATGCAAAAGTGTTTAATTTTTTATAAGCACTCATTACATATTTCACATATATTAAAAAAAATTAATTATATAATTAATGTATAAATTTGTGTACGATTATTACTAAATTACTCTTGTTGTATAAATATATTTAATGTGATTTTTCATCTTTCAAAATAAATTGATACTATAATTAATAAGAGATATATTTATAAAAAATAATAAATACATTTAGTAAATTATAAATAGATTTATATTTAAAGAAAGAAAATTCTAAATAATATTTATTGTTAGGGACATAGGCAGAGTAGACGGTAATTTTTAGTATTATTTTCATCCACTGACAGTTTTTTGTTTTGTTTCATTTTTCATAACTATGGTTCCATGCGTGAATCATCATTAAGACAGTCACACGGTTGCATCATCTTCTTGTTGCCATCATGAATGATTCTCGAATGGTTTGGTTTAAAAGGGTTATATATTAATATTGTCCAATGGGGTATCGTTTCTTCCATCATGTGGGGACAAATGCTTTCGTAATGTTTAACCCTTCGCGTGTTACAATAAATATGCAAAGAACACAATAGAACATCGGAGATTTTGCAAAATCAACACCTAGATGAACGTACCTAGGTGCATGTTGGTTTTTTTTTTTTTTTTATATGGATAAAATTATACAGAGTCATGGTAATTTTATAAAAATTGAATTATATAAAATTATAATAATTTATTATGATTTTGTCAATGTCAATACACTATATGTAACGAATGACTGTAAAATAAAAATTATGCATTTAATAATATTATTGATAATGCATGTGGAAATAACGATAACAAAAATTGGATTTGTGAATTGGAAATATAAGCATGGTACGTAACGTGGGTGGCGTATGAATATAACGGTGTGCTTGTGCTTGGTTCAAAAAGTTAAATAATAAAATTTAAGCTTCATCATGTTATCATGAAGATGGGGGCATAGTTGGATAGGTACAACTAACTCTCTAATTTGACATCCCTCTACACTAACTGCAATTTCAAGCATTCCTACGCCTACGCGGATCACCATTGACAAGTAAGTATTTGCGTTTAAAATAAATTGATATTTTAATTACAGTTTTTAATAAATATGAAAGTGGATGTAATAGGATCTATATTTGCAAAGATTTATATTCGTTAGTAAATTAATAAAATTGATATATTTTAATATTTTTCATTTATATTTTAATATATTAATACTTTTATAATGTAATATTATGATATATTTTATTTGTGTCAGGCCATTAATGTTTTTATTTATTATTTTTTTACAAAAGAGAAGACGAAATGTGTAACTGATTTTTTTATTTGATTTTTTTTTTTAATTCTACGTAATTACAACAAAAATAATAATTTTCATACGTAAGTGATTTTTTATTTAAAAGACAATATCCGTTAATAATTGTATATAATTAAAACTTACTAAATATTTGTTTAGTAGATATCTATGCGGATATAAATATGAAATGAATATTATTTTTATCTAACAAATAAAATAACGAACTACTATTATTCGTAGTCGTAGATATCCATTGTCACCCATAATTATGCTCTTCTTTCCACATTTAGAAAACATTACATTCATGTTTTTTTTTATACTTAAAAAAATATGAGATGTATGAATTGATCAATCTTATTTATCAACTTTAAGTCTTTTTTTTTTTTTTTAAAGTTAAACCTAAATCCTAAACATGTACCTACAGTTTCTTTTCTAAAAACTGAGGAAAGGAAAAATTATATTATTAATTGAAATTTGTTAAAATCTGAGAAAATTTGAACTTCGCATTAAGATCAGACTTTACAATTTCAATATCAAACTAACTTAAATTTGTATTAATTTCTAAATCAAATTTAGATTAATACTTAAAAACAATTTAATTATCCTAGAGATTAATTTTGTTTGTCCTTGTCCGAGTTTATATGCCCATCAGTCAAGTATAAAACTAATCTGGTTCGTAATGCTGAGACATACATGTTCACATTATTGAATCCTAACATTTCATTAAAGTACAAATGGGCAAATTAGAGGATTGGGGTCTGTGTACCCAGGATGACATTGTCTGAACAGTGTTTAGTATTTGAATTCAATTTTTTAGGAGCAGAAAGTTTACTTAAGAAGAGAAAATTTTAAACAGGACAAGAGTTAGACTACAAAAATTAATAAACCTCTTGTTTGATATCTCGATGAAGTTGATAGAGTTGTCAAAATTACAGGATATCACTATAATTCTGACAACTACACCGAAATACTAAATATAGACTACAATTTGTGACTTTTAAAAATCACAGTAACTCACTGTAATTCTAACAACTATACCGTGACACTAAACATACATGAAGATGCTAACAACTAACGAGAAAAGCAACGCATGAATAAAAACATTGGGATGACAAAATTGTTAATAACGATAGTGGTTATAAGCATTAAACCAACATGAACCCAAATCTCTATAATGCATGGAAGAAAAGAATCAATAAATTAATTCCAAGTCAAATTTCTTGAGTATCACTCGTGTTTGAACTCTTTACGTATGTCAACAAGTTATGTATCTACAATTGCACATAGGCGATAGGACAAAACTAACAGAGACAATTACAGTATGACGAAGACCGAGACCAATAACAAGGACAGTTTTGTTTGCTTGGTGTTGAGACTGACCACCGACTTTTTATAGATCGACACAAATATATGTTTGCACAGTCTTTTCCTGGAATGTAAGGAACCACACTTGGATCATTGTCCTCTCCGAGCCAAAAAAGAAATTGTTAGATGCACATATCCTCTCTATAGCAATAACATTTTCCCAACCAACCTAGTTCTGAATGTTCCTTATCGATCACCTAGCACCAGCTTTATCAGCTGCAGGAACTTTTTCAGGGTAACTGGATACATCCAAGTCAATAAGCGTCAAATCATATGGTATGGACATAGAATTGGAGACATCCACAAGCAAGGAAGATTTCATTACATCAGAGTTTGAAGCATCGGGCATCGAACCAGAAATTGAAGGAGTACTACTATTAGAAGAGAAGCTTGCCAGCTGTATGTCATCTATCTTGTTTCCAATAACATGCTTATTTTTTCTCACATTATCCATCTCGGGGCCAATTGGAACAAACGTTCGTGACCTGTACTTTCTTGTTCCTTCTTCCCCTTCACTGTGGTTGTAGAGAACATAATCATGATATGTGGGTGCGAACTGCCACAAATTTGAGTAGTATCATATTTTTTATTGCAAGAGAAAAAACAAATGGTCAGAAATTTCAACAACACAAGGAACTATAAATGCATTGCAGAGCGAGGCATTAAGCCTAGTGCAAAGGCATATGCTAACAAAGTCAGTAAAATATGGACAGAACATAAAAAGTGAGACTCACCTGGTGGACTGTATCATGGTAAAAGTCATTCAACTTCAAAGCATGCCCAAGGCTAGCAGTCAAACCACGGGATCCACCTATATTAGCCCCAGCATATTCTTTGTATGGAAATGCATAAAAGTGGCCCACAGCAGCAATAAGCATCTCAACACAGATGATAAAGTTTTGAAGTAGAGCAGCTTCATCAGCATCCTCGATGAATCCCGACTTTGCAGCAAGAAAGAATAGCACCCCCTAAGAAATAAAAAACAAAAACTAACGCTGCTTTAAACCTCTAGTGTAAAAGCAAAATATAATAAAATAATCAACAAGTTAACAGATAGGCTATAGCCATCTTCAAATTTTTAAATTAGATCCCATCACATGGCAAACCTTTTGCATGCAACTAAATAATATATGATCATACGACCATGTGAACATCAACTCTCCTTTTATATGTATTTATTACTATGACTCTAAATAAGCTTAGAATTTGAAGTAAATTTGGAAAAGTAAAAACCTTGAGAAACGGACAACACTCAACAGGAGGTAATTTAAAAAAATATAGTTGACTGGTTAGTAGTGACTTTCACAAACAAGAGAATCACCAAGGAACATTTTTCTCCAAGTAGTGAACTTGGATGACCAAAATGATTATGGAGAAAAGATGGAGAATCAAACACAACACAAATGGTTGATGACAAAAGTTGAGATAATAAAATCCATATGATTCAAAGTGTGTGTCAATCAGCTGCTACTACAGTCTTGTGTATAAGAAAAAACAGTAAAAAGGGCCATTGAAAGATTTAGAGTGAGTCAGTTTACTAATTGATACAAGTAAAAAGGACTACTACGAATGAGGACAGATTTGAGGGAGGCAAGATTTGGCAAATGCCGGTGGCTTTAACTTTTGAACCATCTATAAGTGTGACGAAAAGAGAGCTTTAGTGGCAGATAAGTTCGATAAAGAGGAAGGACACCAGCAATATGATATAGGACATCAGTCCAAGATCTGGAAGATAAAACCGGAAAATAGTAACAAAATGAGGAATTACTATATTGGGGCACTGGGGAAGTGACACTGTTATAGGAAGCTTCCTTTAACATGAGATCCTGATACTCATTATTATATAAGGACGCATTTTCTTGATGAATATCATCTTTCTTTTCAACATCCAACACTTTAAGTCTAGAACCAATGACATGTTTGAAGGTGTTCCTGTAAAACCATACAAGGATAGCATCAATATTGAATGCGTCATACAGATACTCATTTGATAAAAAAGCATTGTGGCCGGCTACCTTAACCACCCTTTCTATGTCCACGAAGTCCTCATCCTCCAGGATCAGAAATTGTTAAAATAGTACATAACTACAAAAGAGTAAGACTTTAGTCACTTGACAGATGTTTTAGTCAATGGAACTCGAAATAAACAGTCAAGCGCAGCCCGTCCACTAGATTAACGTTTGGGTTGGCTGGAACTTAATTTCTAACATTTTCGAAATCCTTATGTAGATCATGAAAAAGAAAAACCATGTACATTTGATCTAACTTATCCAGCACCTTTCAAGGGTCTTCATCAGTCATAATCATCTTCACATGCTGGTTGGTGGTAGGCTAAGCTTTGTTCAACTAGGAGATTTAAATCATGAGTGTGCATTTGAAGAGTTGTTTAATTATGGACAGCATCAGAATTTGGATGTCATTAGCACAAACTTTCTTATCCTTTCTCCAAATCTCATAAGATTAATAGGAATGGTAGTGAACCAAAAGAAACAGATCAATACATTCATTACATTGCCAAAACAAGGTTACAAAGTGAAAGCCAACTTATTGCCACATATTCTCTTATGAGGCATGGGTTGTCAAATGATAAAAAAATCCCTGATCAAGAAACCAGGATTCTATATCAGAGCACGGTCCAAGTAATTTATTTCCATTTAGTTTTTTAGAGGCAATTGAAAGAGATGGGGACCCTTTTTACTCTTATCAGATCATGCAGTCAACGCCATGAAAAAAGGGTCTGAGACATAAAGTTGCACATAATAGGGGAGTAGCATCCACAACACTAAGACCCACCACTCAGACCAGAGAGAAATGAGTACATGAGACCCAAAAGGGCCAAAACAGACTCAAGAGGCAGACAAGTGACTGGACGGGATGGCAATGCATAGCTTTCACGCTGCCGTGACTTTTGAAAAGTTCGACACATGGAGAGGCATTCCTAAAGGTGGTCTTTTTCTGGATGGAAAATCACCAGATGACGGTTGACAGAGGCAAGAAAATAGACTGACAATAGACGAAGTATGTGCTGGAATGAATAAGGACACAGGAACACAGCTGGAGCTTTACGGAGATAGGTAGAAATTCAGAACAGAGCCCAGCATTGATGCAGCTGAACTATACAATTGAAGTGAAAATGAGAAGCGGGATCAAACCCACTCTGATACCAATAGGATGGGATTTTCTGAATATGCTTTGAGTGTTGAAAACACAGTCAGCTGAATGATATTTACATGCAAAAATAATACATACAAAATGCAATTCACAAGAAAAGTAAATAAGCCAACTCCAATTCCTAGCGTACAATGATTTCTAACACTACTTGGATTGCGAAACAACAATTAATATATTGTATTGTAATATACTTCCAAAAGCTCCAAACAAGTAACTGATCACCTTAAGATCAAATAAGACATCCTTATAAAAGATTAGTATTCATTTTACATAACATTAAGATCCTTTTTGTGCTAACATAAAAGAGAAATATAATTGCTACTCTTTACCTGTTCATCTAAAATCACAATACAAACATCAATAAGATAGAGTTGAAAGTATGAGAAAAGAATAGACTGTAAAAATGAGAGATGTATACAAATTACCTGCCAATAAGTCAGAAATACAACAGACTTTATGATAATAAACTTTGGGACTGGATTGAATGGCTGAAGCAGATCCTTGCATGCCACATAAAACAATGCAAGAGCATAGAGAGCCATTGTATAAGAGAACGTATAGATGATCGTAAGATACAAGTATGACTGCTTTGGATTGAAATTTCCATCCTTGTATTTCCCCTTAGCATAAAGAATAAGTGTAACAACTACTAAAATGGGCTTCAAAATCACAAACTGCAAACACCCTTGCTTGCATTTACGTATGAAACGCCTACAATAGAAGTTTTAGAAGTGATAAATGAAAATTAGTTATGATATGATCATCATGCCACTATGTTACAAGTCTGTATCACGGTATGCTGCTTCTCTGGGATGTCTAGATGGTTTTCGAATAATTTATAAAAGCAAATTTCCATAGTATGGGCTACATAAGTCGTCCTAGCCTCTTAGATTGAAAAAAAAGGTAATTCCAAAAACCGAAGTAAAAAATTCAAGGGATCGGTTTCAAGATATACATAACCATTTTCAGACCATCAGCTTTTAATACAAAAATATGAATAGAATGCAAACTCACCCATCCAATGGTATAGGAGGAAAGCAACAAGTCATCAGACAAACTGATGGCTTCAGAACCCGGCCACTCAAACTTATTACAACTGATCCAGGACCACCAACCCATGCTAGACAGAGTGACAGAAAATTGTAAATGACCCAAGCTTCATAGCTGAAACAGTAGACAAAATAAAATGATCAACAAATTTGGTTAATCAATATCAATATATATCTAAAAATTCATTATAATTTCAAATCTGGGACAGACAACAATTAGCAAGGTGAAATTAGGGGAAATACAAGGATGGAAATTTCAAGGTGAACTTACAATTAGCAAGGTGAACAGACAACAATTAGCTTTGGATACAAGGTGAACTTATAATTAGCAAGGTGCAAAAGAAGATAAAAAAAAAAAAAAGAATGAAATCATATTAAATAGAAAATGAAGGGGGCAATCGCCTTTCCACTCGTAATCACATGGGTGAGAACTGCTGCAATCGTTAGTCATATCATTGAAAGATTACTTCTTTGAGCTCTTTCAACTCTAGCATTGCTTAGCAGCTACTAGCTAACAAGGTAAACATAAACATACCCCAAGACACATTTTTAGATATACTCCAAGAAAAAACAATGAACTTGAAGGACTAGATGCATCTTCTATTCTATGAATATGGACTCTATCTAGAGCACTGACACGGTACCAAACTAGCAGGTAAGAGGGATTTCTGAACCTTAAATATTCATGATGTCATGCTTTGAATCAAATGACAATAGCAATATATGATATATCACTGGCAATCATTGAATCACCTTGTTGAAACACGAAACAGGACAGAACAACATATATGAAAGAAATATTTGGTCTAAGTATCAGCAACAACATAAATAAACTGATAAATACGGAAACACGGATAACTTACACTTCACGGATAGAATTAAAATAGATTGAACTCCCCGGTAAAACAAGGGACATGAATGACATTAGCGCATAAACCTGCCAAAGAAAATTAAATTAATGTTTAGTACCTGTTTGAAATGAGCCATAAAAAGAAAACACTAGTAATATTCCCATTCGAATTTCAAGAGCACTATGATGTATAAATGAAGATGAAAACAAAGGACCTATAAAGAGAAACCAAATAACTATTAAGAAAAACACAAACCATACATGTACTGACATTTACAATTACTAAGCAACAGGTAAAGCACACTCTTTATGCATATCAAATACAGCAAGTAGACACTGTTGGTAAATAACCAAATAGGTAAAATAAAACATGGTTCAGTCACTCAGTCAATTAGCTGATAAAATAATTCCAGAATTTCCAACTTTCTATATTAAGATACTGAATAACAGCCAAGCCAATTCATGATCCCAATCCCCTCACCCCCTTTTCAGCTCCCAAGTTTACAGAGGAGAAGTTCAAAAGTCCCTCGTCTAAGGGTTTATTTGGATTGAGGGTTTTAGATGGGAGGGTTTTTTGGAGTACTAAGTCTATATTTTGTATATATTTGAAAGTTAAAAAAATAAAAGAAACAATAACATGATAGATGATCATATAACATTTCAATCACACTCAATTTATTTTTAGAAATATTTAATAGCTTCCTTAATTTAAAAAAGAAAAATAATCCCTCCCCTCCCTATCAAAATCCTCCATCCAGGCATACCCGAAGTGAAAACAATGAATGAAACTTGACATTTCAAAAGTGACACGTTTAGGGTTGGGTTAATATTTAATAATCTTAGCTAATAAAAACTAATCAGTCCAACTAACAAAATGCACCAATGAAAAAACGTATTAGGAAATAGAATGATGAAAAACGCGAATAATAAAAATTGCATATAACAAGTGGAATTGAATGAGAAATGAAATCTGACCGGAACCATGAAAACGATCCGAACAATGAAACGCTGATAAGTAGGTTCAGTGTAATTGAGAAGGTGTTTGTAAATGTGAAGAATGGCCAAAGCGACGGCTCCAACGGTACACAAGAAAGCGATGATATAGAAGAAAACCGGAACCAGTACCCCCATTCTGGCCAAGCTCTCTTCAGATCAGCAAAACGCGTAAACCCTAGCCAGATGGAAAAAAATGGAGCAGATCCGTTAAGAATTGAATGATGAGAAGAGAAAGAAATGATTGAAGAAGAAAGGTAAGGTTGAGTGTTGGCTTTGGTAGCAAGGAATAGGGAAAATGGGGGTAAGGGTAGGGGTACAGTGCCAACGATGCCCCAAAATTGAAAATTGCAGTATTTGTTTCTAACAGCTGTGCTCTGTGTGTTCTGTTGCCTTCTACTTTTCCACACGCTCGACCCAAACGTGTGACTTGCAGTTTCCACCCAATTCTTCATTACACACCCTTCTTACCTATTTTTTTGGAACAATTTATTACTTTTTTCACAAAATATCTTAATTTAAACATTAACATGTAAGAAGACAAATTTTAAAATAATCCAATTTGGTTAAGTTTTATTTTATTTTATTTAAGTTTAATTGTACTTTTTCTCTTTAATTTTATTAAACTCACGAAAATAATTTTTCATTTTAAAATTTAATTTTTTAATCTATTAATTATCATATCTATTACAATTTTGGTTTCCACCTAGTTTTTTCACTTCTAAACAATTTTGACCCTTATTATACATACGTTATAAGTTTAATAATATTATGATATATTTTATGTAGTTACTATCAAAAAAAAAAATTATAACATATATAACTAAAAATATATAGTTATTATCAAAAAATATATCATATAATATATATATATATATATATATATATATAATAAAAATGAACACTATTAACTAACAATTATCAAATTATATTGTATCTATTATGAACATAATAAAGTAAGAATTTGATTTAAAATGATAAGTTAATAAAGTGTCTAGATAGGACTCTTTAAATTTAATGACACATATAAAAATAAATAAAAATATTTAAAGAAAAAAGCTCTGAATTCTCTCCCACCTTATTCGCCTATGGGCCACAACGCCTGATCAGGTATTCTTCCTCTAGTCACATGGTGCTATTATTTTTCCCTTGTTGGTGGGCCACAACTTGAGCTAATCATTTTCCTTTCATATTTGAGGATACATATCCTCCGCCACACCTCCTACAATTGCATCTTCCCATAGCCCCTCCACCGTCAACTTTCTTAGCTTATATATTTCATATGACCGACTTCCATCTTCATCGACGGTGTCCATATTTGACCAATCATCATACTTCTAAGATATTGGTTCTCATAAATAATATCGTGAAAATAGGCTAGGGCAAACGACTTTTTAAGACATAAGTCTGCCCAACATTAAAAATATTTGACCTGGATCTGACCTATTACTTGTCAAATATTCATTATTAAGGTCTTTAACAAAGTCTGACACATGTTATGATTTATTCGGTCCAAGTTCGAACACCCTCTCCACAAGTCTCCAAACAAATGCATTAAATTGTATTATGAGTTTGTTGATGTTTTGATTGTATATGTGTTAGCCTCCATGGTTAGAAAGAGCTTTCAAACTTTCAATTAAAAAAATGCACGTTACATGGTTATGAAAATGTCCCAATAGATTTGGGTTTTTCAAAGTTGACGACGATTCCAAATGAGGTTTACACTAATATTTGCAACTCCACCACGTTTCATCTTTCTTCCAATCAGGTTTGAGATCACTTTATAGTCGAAACAAACATACAACAACCAAAAAACTTATCTGAAAATAGATAGATAAAAATCGTAGATTTTCATCTTTATATTGTCATTAACAGGGGGCAGAAGACTTTGTTATATTGGTTGTTAAGTTTTAAATGTTAATTTAGGCATACCATTTTGGTTTTAAGTCACTATTTGATTTTTTATGGCTCATTTTTTATTAGACTTTCCTATTAGTATATTTTTGTTACGTGGATGAAGTTTATTCAAACGCTTATATATCACTCTTATCGCAATTCTCCTAGATATTCTATTAAATGAATAAATTTATTGTTCACTTTAGAGAAATCTAATATATCCAATAAATCTGTAATTATTAAAGATATATTAGCTAAAATAATTGTTTAACTTTATTAACCATTTAGTCCAACTTTGAACCACTATAATCTCATTTCATTAAGAATCACATGCTTAAAAAACATATATCTTGTTTAATAAATAGATCGACCAAAAAAAAGATAACTTATCCGAAGGAGGCCAGTTAGAAGAATCCGGGTAGATTAGATCCACCCGACCCGAGTCGAAATATCTAAATCTAAATAATAATCGGTTTGATTAACTAACACTTACTCGAGGGCGAGTTGGAGGTTTAAGAAGCCATACATTCTTTCATTCATTTCATTTCTCTTTTCCCTTATCTTTATCTCTTTCACTTCGTTCTTCTTCTATCCGTTAAGAAGAACCAAAGCAAAACAAAAAATGGCTTCCATAACATTAATTGGTGCTTCCTCCACATACAAACTTCCCCCTCTCGAACAATTCAAAAAGCACAAACCAACTTCATCCGTTAGATTCCATTCTTTCGACGGCAACAAGTCCCGCCACGTCAGCAACAACCTCCTCACACATAGCAACTCCTCTGATAGGTTTCTTCCTTCCGCGGTTGCCACTCCCAACTCCTCATCTTCTTCACTCCTCAGTGATGACGCATTCCAAGGAATAGGCTTCGACGAAGACGATGAATTCCCTTCTCAAACTGTTTCCGCCGACGAACTTGACATTTCCAAACTCAACTTGCCTTCGCGTCTCGTGGATTCACTCCGCAACCGTGGGATTACCGAACTTTTTCCCATTCAGGTGCGTTAACAAAACCTAACAGTCTGTTAATTTTTGCATAATATTGTTCATTGTTTTGGCTAATAATGTTTTTTTGTCTGTTTGTAATTAGAGAGCCGTGTTAGTACCTGCACTACAAGGTAGAGATATAATCGCTCGTGCTAAGACTGGGACAGGGAAAACATTGGCGTTTGGAATTCCTATTATTAATGGTCTCGATGATGATGGTGATTCAGGTTCTTACAGGTAATCCCCATTCATTCCTTCGTCACATTCGTGATTTCATGTCATGTGCAAAAAGATACTCGAAAAATTTGGGGTGCCTTATCCCTAGTTAAACCCTACAAAACCGACTTGTATGGTGACATATGTCCTTCAATTGTAAACACATTTTCAAGCCATATTGAAAGCATCCCATTTATAAACACATTTTTTAATCGTATCTCATTCAATATCGGCCCTCACCACACCCTCACATACACAACTTCACATTTAGTGTTTGACCCGAGTTGCTAGATAGCACGTGGCCCAACGAATTTTGGATAAACTTTGATAGAATCTTAAATTTTTATATTAAGTTTAACTCATTCTTACAAAACCGATTTGAAGACTTGTGTGATGAGGAATGTCATCCACATGTAAACACAGTTTCAAGCCACATTTTATGCAATGTGTATTTCACGTATTAATTTTAATTTCAGTTATGTTTCATGTTTCATATGTATGTGTTTGTTTCTTTGTTGTTAGGCGTCTTCCTAGAGCTTTAGTCCTTGCACCGACAAGGGAGTTAGCAAAGCAAGTAGAGAAGGAGATAAAAGAATCTGCACCCTATCTCAAAACGGTTTGTGTTTATGGAGGTGTTTCTTATGTTACTCAGCAGAGTGCACTTTCGCGTGGTGTTGATGTAGTTGTTGGAACTCCCGGTAGACTGATTGACCTTATAAATGGGAACACGCTTAAGTTGAGTGAAGTTGAGTATTTGGTACTCGATGAAGCTGATCAGATGCTTGCAGTTGGGTTTGAGGAGGATGTGGAAGTCATTTTAGAAAAGCTTCCACCAAAGAGACAGAGCATGCTTTTTTCTGCAACCATGCCTACTTGGGTGAAGAAATTGGCCAGGAAGTATTTGAACAATCCGTTGACAATTGATTTGGTAACTTGTTCTCTTACTGCAGCCTTCTCTTCTCCAAGTATACATAGAATATAGCCAATTGATAACTGTTTATTTTGAAGATGCATCTGCTTTGCCTCTTTTCCCCTTCAATTTTTTCTATCTACCATATCCTTGGTTGCTCCTAAATTTCATGACCCTATCATCAAATGGTTTGTGCCATAACTGTGCATAACATTTATGTTATTTTAGTATGAAAATTGAGTCATAACTGTGATGCATTTTTATCCAAAAACAATTAGATAATGATCATGATGCTTTCCCATTTCGTTTTAAAAGGTTGGCGATGAAGAAGAAAAGCTTGCTGAAGGGATAAAACTTTATGCTATATCAGCCACTTCCACTTCAAAGCGAACAATTCTTTCTGATCTTATTACTGTAAGTTGCCAGTTGATTTTTTTTCTTTCCTAGTTTGATGTTCTATAACCTCTGCATTTGTATTCTGTAGGTTACGTTTAGTCATTACATCGGTTAATATTGCATTACTGTTTTTACTAGTTACTAGTTCTAGTAAATAGTCACCAAAAATTATGCTATATTGTAACAATTATGGCTGTGTATTCTTCCTCAACTCATGTAGTTGCTGGAAATCGTGAATATATTAATTCAATTAGTTTTATATTTCTGATGTGTTTCAAGCTATTATTTTCTGTCACGGTATCATTGCACCATTAGCTTTAATAGGTACTGAGTTCACTAATTTTATTAAATGTTACTATTTCTTTTAGGTTTATGCGAAGGGTGGGAAGACTATTGTTTTTACGCAGACAAAAAGAGATGCTGATGAAGTGTCGTTAGCATTAACAAATAGTATCACTTCTGAAGCACTGCATGGCGATATATCTCAGCACCAGAGAGAGAGAACATTGAATGGTTTCAGGCAAGGAAAATTTACAGTGCTTGTTGCTACTGATGTTGCATCTCGTGGACTTGATATTCCCAATGTCGATTTGGTACGTCCATATAAAGTCGACCTTTTCTTCAATCTGTTTTTAGTGTACACTGTCTCATCTGACTTCAGAGTTAGAATTTTATATTCGAATGAAGTGTGGACTGTGCAGATAAATACATAGTATTTATTTTAAGGTCGTTGTTTGGTTATTTCTCCCCAATCCTGTCATCTGTTATTTTAGATCTATATTTGACTCAGAAGCTTCTTAGTTATGCCTTGGTCAAGTATTGAAAGGCAAATGCAATCTGTTCTCGGCATATTGAATATTGATGAACATATCCTTCTTATGCGTTTTCTTCAGATTATCCATTACGAGCTTCCCAATGATCCTGAGACTTTTGTACACCGTTCTGGTCGTACTGGACGCGCAGGAAAGCTAGGTTCTGCCATTCTGATGTACACCGGTAACCAGAGAAGAACAGTTAGATCCCTTGAGCGTGATGTAGGATGCAAATTTGAATTTGTTAACGCACCGTCTATGGAAGATGTTTTGGAGGCATCTGCTCAGCAAGTTGTTGCCACACTTAATGGAGTCCATCCCGAGTCTATTGCATTTTTCACCCCAACTGCACAAAAGCTGATTGAAGAAAAAGGAACACCTGCCCTTGCAGCTGCACTGGCACAACTGAGTGGATTCGCCCAACCTCCATCTTCCAGGTCTCTTATCACCCATGAACAGGTATTGGAAGCTTGCATTTCTAATTGAAGTTTTCCAGTCTAAGAATTTTTCTATCTATTGCCTTTATTTTAAGTGTGAATATTCTTGCTATTGAGACAGTTTTTTGTTTTCGTGAGCTGCTTCCTAAACTTTTCAGCACGTCTCTCTTATGATAATCACATTAATTCAGTCCAAACTTGTGTGTGATCTATAAGCATTCAAAACTAGTGTGGGTATCATTCAGTACTGCATAACATTTCAGTTGGTGTTAAATATTTATGATGTTTTTGCATCCTTGTGTGTTCTCGTTAGCTCATTAAAACTGTCTGGTATTGCAGGGATGGGTTACATTGCAACTAACTCGAGATTCAGAAAATTCTCAAAGATATTTTTCAGCAAGATCAGTCACTGGTTTTCTTTCTGATGTATATTCCAAAGCTGCTGATGAAGTTGGAAAGATACATTTAATTGCAGATGAAAGGGTTTGTATTTGAGTTAGATTCGTTTCTGTGCCTGTCTTTCTTCAAACTTAAGTATTATTGGGAATCCACCTACATTGTACAAATTTTTTGACAATTCGCCGTTGCCAATACCTAATATCAGGTTCAAGGAGCCGTTTTTGATCTTCCAGAGGACATTGCTAAGGAGTTACTCGATAAGGACATACCAGCTGGAAACACTATTTCCAAAGTCGCCAAGGTAAATTACAACATTTACTAATATTTTATCATGTAAATCTTTGTGGATTGCATGTGTCATGCTCGTTTTCTTACCCAACCAAAAGGACACATTTCCGTATCAATTCATTGCATTAATGATTATATTGAAGTGTGCGTTGCACATGCTACTTTGTATTGGCAGTTACCTCCTTTGCAAGATGATGGGCCTGCAAGTGACTTCTATGGGAAGTTTTCCGATAGAGAACGAAGTAACCGAAGAAATCCTAGGGATGGGAGAGGAGGTTTTAGATCCTCACGAGGATGGGATGGAGGCCGAGGCTCTGATGATGAGTTTGGTGACTCGTCTAGGAGGGGTGGCAGAAGTTATAATAAATCTGGCAACAGCTGGTCCAGACCAGAAAGAAGTGGTCGGGATGATTGGCTAATTGGAGGCAGACGAACAAGCAGGTCTCCATCATCATCGGACAGGTTATAATATAGAAGTTATAATAATTCTCTTTATTGCTGTCAGTCGATTTTCTTGATTTCTTTCTATCCAAGTTACATATTTAGCATTAACTGTCCAATATCAAGCTCATGTTTAACTAATATGACACTTTAAATGCATTGCAGAAGCTTTGGAGGTGCCTGTTTTAATTGTGGGGAATCTGGGCATAGAGCGTCGGATTGTCCAAACAAGCGAGGCGGCTTTTAATAATCCCCTAAGAAGGCACTGCTTTGTCCAAAGACGTGAGCTGCTGACGCTGTTGTTGGCCTATTGGGGTCGGGAAAATTCAAAGATGCATCCCTAAATAATTAAAGAACTGATATTTATTTGCATCTCACTTGTTGGCGGAATCTACGTAGCAGTCTCCTTTCCCAGTCCTTGTGTGTTTCGTCAGTTTTGATGTAGAATTTAGTAGTATTCGACAAGAAGGGTAGGGGGGAGGGTGGCTGTATGGTCTTATATTCTTCACCATGTTATGTAATATCTTTTTGAACCTTAGTGCTTTTAGAAACAGGTAGACAGGAATACCTTTACATGAATGCAACGTTGAAATTCTTGTTAGTTTCCTATCCATTCTTATGCTAATGTTATTTGGATCTTTCTTGGTGTAGATGTGTATGATTTTGGTTTCGTCCTATTTCAATCTAAAGCTCAGCTGCATAACAGCAATCTGCCCTCAATCCTGAGTTCATTTAAAACGTCATAAAAGTTTGCAAAATTACATTGTCTTCAATAATGATGACGTCGATATTTTTGTTGAAAAGTATTTGCTAAATTACGTTGTCTTCAATAATGATGGTGTCGATATTTTTGTGGAAAAGTATTTGCAAGGCTTGAATCATAGAATAGCAAATATATAGGTTGTGTAAATCCGCATTTCGATCCTCAAAGATTGTATTAGTCTAATAATTTAGTCTCTCAAATTAATTAAAAAGTACATTAGTTAGTAATTTTTTAAAAACTTAAATGCAGTTTTGGTCCCTCTATTTTAACTAATTTGTAATTTTGGTTCTCCTATTTCTAATTTCACAATTTTAGTCCCCTATTTTAACTGATGCGTAATTTTGGTCCCTCTATTTCAAATTTGGCAATTTTGGTCCCCCTATTTTAACTGATTCTTAATTTTGGTCACTCTATTTTTAATTTCTCAATTTTGGTCCCTCTATTTCTTAAAATTGAGACATTTTGTAAATCTAATGGATCACATATATTTTTTTTTTAATAAAATTTAATGCATTACATTTAAAAAAATATATAACATTAAAAAAAACATTAGATATTTATTTTAAAAAATATTTTTAAAAGAATTTTTAATTATTATTGTTATCAATTCAAATATATTTTTAAAATAACGATTAATAATTAATAAATTATAATTTTTTTAAATAATGAGAGAAAAATTAAGTTCTATTTTTTTATTTAAAATAATATGTTTTTTTCATTAGAAATTATCTTATTATTTTAGTAAAATTCTGTTTTATGATAAAAATAAATTTTTATTTAAATTCTGTTTTCT
>JBBPBP010000003.1:57038527-57063021 GCA_037974735.1 Cicer chorassanicum | reverse complement strand
TTTTAAAAACATATTTGAATTAATAACAATAATAATTAAAAGTTCTTTTCAAAACAGTTTTTAAAATAATAAATTTTGAAATCAGTTTTTAAAAATTAATAAATAAACCATTTTTAGGTTTAATTAGTTTGAAAATAATTAAAAACTATTTTTTAATTATTTTTTATAATAAAAAATATATTTTAAAATAAATATCTAATGTTTTTTTTAATGTTATATATTTTTTAAAATGTAATCCATTAAATTTTATAAAAAAAAAACATATGTGATCCATTAGATTTACAATTGTCTCAATTTTAAGAAATAGAGGGACCAAAATTGAGAAATTAAAAATAGAGGGACCAAAATTAAGAATCAGTTAAAATAGGAGAACAAAAATTGCCAAATTAGAAATAGAGGGACAAAAATTACGCATCAGTTAAAATAGGGGGACCAAAATTGCGAAATTAGAAATAGGAGGACCAAAATTGTGAATTAGTTAAAATAAAGGACTAAAACTGCATTTAAGGTTTTTTTAGATGAGTTCACTACTTTCATCAAAATATTTATTTAGAAAACATCTATCAAAATTAATGAAAGACATGCATTTAAAGACTAAATTGACGGATAGTTACAATTTCAAAAACTACAATGCGGCAATGCTGATTTACTCTGCACAATTTCATATACTTGTGATTTTATACTAGTGTTGTAAATGTCACCACCAATTCCTTACACCCGCGTTTTTGTTTATACAGATTCGAACCAACTAAACATTTTTTAAACCAAAAATGCCAAAATGGTAAAAACATTAAGATGATGTCGCGTGCATTCAGATTATCTCCAATACCATACACACAAATAATTACATATTACATTTTCTTCCTTATGTGTGTCTATTTTGAATTTGAATTATTAGTATCACATTAAGCCTCAATTTTATTCATAATTGAATTACTGATATGAAATGAAATGAAACATCTACCACCAGTGTTGTCTTTTGTGAGAACTTGGAGTTCATACGCTTTAGCTATTAAAAAAGCTTCTTCTTCATCTTCTCCAACCAAACCAATGCATCTCTATTCCAAATTGCATCGCAAAGGTGTTCCTCTCGACACTTTCTGCATCCTCTTCACCTTAAAATCTTGCACCCATTTACACAGCTTACCCATAATTCACCACCTTCATGCCCACATCATCAAACAAGGTTTCACATCACATGTCCACGTGGCAACTTGTCTTCTCAATGCTTATGTTATTCTCTCTTTCCTTGATGCATGTGTATTGTTCGACGAAATGCCTCAAAAGAATATAGTCACTTGGAACACCATGATTTTGGGGTATTCAAGATTTGGGGATGTTAATAGAGCACGTGAGTTGTTTGAGGAAATGCCTCATAGAGATTCTGTGTCTTGGTCTACCATGATTTCTGCTTATACCAATGTTGGAAGTTATATACAAAGTTTGTCCCTTTTTAGACGAATGTTGTTGGTTGAAGGAACGAAACCGGATCAAGTAACTGCTGGTGCGGTTTTATCGGGATGTGCTCATATGGGGTGTTTTGGATTGTTTGCTGGAAAATCAGTTCATGGTTACATAGTGAAAAATGGGTGGGAGTTGAATGTGGAGATAGGTGCTGCTTTGGTTAACATGTATGCTAAAGGTGGAGTTTTGAGAAATGCTGCAACAGTTTTTGAGTTGATGGATGAAAGAGATGTTATGTCTTGGACGTTGATGATTTGTGGGGCTGCAAGATGTGGATTTAATAGAGAAGCATTGATTGTGTTTGAGAAGATGCAAATGGCTGGTGTCAAACCTAATGAGGTGACTTTCACTGGGGTGCTTAATGCTTGTGCTCATGGTGGATTTGTTGAAGAGGGAAAAAGGTATTTCAAGATGATTGAGCAATGTGGTTTGGAACCAAGAGTTCAACATTATGCATGCTTGGTTTATTTGATTGGGAAAAGTGGGATGCTAGAGGAAGCTTATGAGATTATCAAAACTATGAAAGTGGAACCAGATGTTGTTGTCTTGGGTTCGTTCTTGTCGGCTTGTAAGGAGCACAAGCAATTTGAGATTGCTGAGAGAGTGATTGAACAGGTTTTGAAGACGGCAAAGCCAAAAATTGATGGAGGGCTTTATAGACTTATTGCTGATTTGTATGTCATTGGTGAGAAATGGGAAGAAGCTGAAAGGTTGAAGGAATTGATGGTTAGTGAACGTGTGAAACAGGCCAGGGGGTTAAATTTTGTCAGAAATGGATTAAGATAATCCTATCATTACAAATCATGTTTTTTTTTCATTGATATTGACAGCATATTTGGATGTAGGGAAAATTCAGTTATAAGCCTATACTTTTTATGCTTGTATATTGTAATTCTTTCATTTACAATCTTTTAAATGGAAGGGACAAATATTGGAGAGAATTGAGTTCAGACAACCTAACACTCAGTACTAAAAAAAGTCTTGATCCAGAAGTGTAATGCAAATCTGAGGGCTGGCACTGCATCATGAGTTCAAACAGCTGCAATGTTCCAATTTTTACAAGAGCAGCATTTCTATGACTATGGTAGACAATAAATTTTAGGTGGTTGCCTTGCTGGATCTGTAGCATGTTACACACTTGGTGTACCACTAAATGGACTTGTGACTATGGTAGACAATAAATTACCAAATTTAACTTTGGCATTTGTAATTTTTATACATTTTTTTGGGTCTGAACTCTCTGTATTTGGAAGTTATATTGGACCTCACTAATTCAAGTCGAGATGAGTGGACTTATATGAATAAAGTTCTTCCAAGTAACATCCAATTTTATTTTTTTTCATTTTAAAGGTTCAAACCCAAGCTCCTATTTCTTCCTTCCTTATCTCTTCTATTTTTAGTTCCTTTTCGTTTCCCAAACATATATCTTTTTAGAGATGGTTCAACTTAATTGTTTTAAATTAAAGTATTATTATTTTATAAGAGAGTTACTTTTGTCCTTCCTATAGTTTTTTTAAAAGTTGGAGTATATTTCTAGAAGACAAAAAAAAAAAAAAAAACTTTTTGAAGTATACATGTGAATGTGAAAAGAAAATCCTTTGATCATATAATCTAGATAAAATCCGGTCCATGATGTTTAGCAACTTTGGTCTAGAATAAGCGAGCTCTAAAATAAATTAGACATGAACAAGTTTATGTGGATGTGTCGACTTTTTGTTTGCTCACACATAATTTCCTCCACCCTCCAATATGACTTTAGAAATGTACATATAAAAAAAATACTTTTAAAATGATGTGTGATTATTTTAGAAATTGAGTAGAAAAAGTTCCTGCTATAATTTTGGATAAAGTTAGAGTTTTACCTCCGTCACCTCGAACTTTTAAATTACACTATCTATCTAAGTCACTTTTTTTTTATAGCTCACATTTTTTTTCACTTTTAAGTTTTAACTTTTTATTTCTCCATTTTTTGGATTTTTCCCCACTTCTTCAGTTATGCGGTAGTATGAGCTTCTCAAAACAAATGACAAAAAACATTATTGTATTATATATTGAAATTTTAAAAAAATAATAAATTTTTTGAAATGTAATTCGTTTAAAGAAATAAAAATTTTGAATTTTCTAAAATTACCAAAAAAAATTTAAATTTGAATATATTTTTTCTAACACCAAATTTAAAGTTGGAAGAGTCAAATAAAGAAGACAAAGCATTATATATTATTAGCAATTTCAAATTGATTCATTCATCCATCAAGTCTCATTCAGGTTGGTTCCTTCTTTCACTTCTCTCTCTTTTCTCCAAATTCGTTTTCATTTCACTCTTCACATCTATTTCAATTTCAATTTCAATTTCAATTGCGTGCGTTTCTTCAATTCTTATTACTGTTTTGAACCCCTACTTTTTCTGCAACCCAATTTCCGCATCTTCGCTGAAACGATATCGAGCTTTACTCTATGGCGGCTACTTTCACAAATTTATATGAGCTTTATGTAACTACTAACACATTTCTGTTTCCATTTTATTTAGTGTTTATGTTTAAATTAAATTATTAGAATTTTTATTTAGTTATTATTGATTTTGTTTTTAAAATTGCAATTTTTATGCAAAATACATAGTGTGGTGGAAAAGGTAACAAATGGCAGACCTGAGTTTGGGAATTCTAATTGATATTGTTGATGAAGATTGGATGAGAGACACTCTCCCTGAAGATGGTACTATTTCTTTTACTTTTTTTTTTTTTTTAATTTTATTTTCCTCCATTGGAATGTAGATATAGGTTACAAATTTCACAAAATGTTAGTGACTAAATGAACAAATGTTAGGATTAGTGTGGAAATTTCTAGAATTCAAGGACTAGGGACCTCCTAAGAAGAAAAGAGAGGAGAAAATGACTTCATGCTTTCTTCATTTATCCAATGTGGTACTTGGGCCATGAGGCTCTCCCACCTAATTGGTGGGGTTTTTTTTTTGTGTATTTTTATTTGCAGAGATATATGAGATATATTTTATGAGGAGAAAATCCTTAATCTAACTTTTATCCATAACTCTATTTATAGCGCTATTGTGCTTTAAAAAACATATAAAATCCTTAAAATTATAACAAAGTATTGGTGGTTGGTTTACTTTGTTGTTTGGAATGGCAAATGTTAGTATATATTGGTAATTATGTTGTGGGTGGGAATAGAATCCTCAACCTCCTCAGTGGTTGGTTTATTTGTGGACGAAGTACGAAGAAGAGGGTGTACGTTAAGGGATGGAATTGATAATTTATTTTTCAATTTGATATCCATGTAGTAATGTGAATCTGATGTGCTGTTTTTGCAGATCTTCCTCTTCCCCCAACACTGGTTGTTCGGACAGATGATACTGAGGATTCAAGTATGTGTCTTAATTTGTTCACTAAATCAATTATATTTGTGGATAATATCTTTCTTGAGCTTAGTTTGTGGCAATGTTGTTAAATAGCGGCTAAAGAGACACTATAACGTAGCGGAATTTGAACAAATTGTCATTGTTCTGAGATACACTATTTAGTATAAAATATTGTCAAATAGTGACTATAGCGGCACTATAACACTATTGTGTAGCGGAATTTGAACAGATTGTGACTTTCCTCGATCTGTGATTACAATACTGGTTTATGGAAACATTATTATATTAAGCACTCATTGGTTTGGTTGTTGGGAAGATAACTAACTTCACAGTTGTTGATTAAAATTTAATATTACTTGAGAAGTTGCCGTTCAATGGAATTTCTTCACTGAATATATGGTTGTGAAAAAGAAAGCGTGTGTTTTATTATAATAGTGGATTTAATTATTGACTTATTGTTAACAAGATGGGTCTTTTGTTGGAGGATTGTTTCTGGTTTTGTTGTTGATTTTTTAACATGTGCTTTGATGTTGATCAGATCAAGAGACGCAGCAAGTTGATGTGGATGCATGGCATGATCTTGCCCTTGGCCAAGAGTAGTAGTTAAGTTTCAATTAACTAATGTCAATGTGTAATGCTTAGTAGTAAGTAGACGATATTGCTTCCAGTGACTGAACTAGGCACCTTCCTATCTATGTACGTGATAGATATATCAAGAAATTTTAGTGTTATTTCTAGTTGCTTGCTGTCTTAATGGCACTCTGTATTTTTGCTTTAAATTCTAATGGCAACCTATGCATAACGATACATTACTGGTAGGTTTCACATATCTGTAATAAATTTTGTTACCAGTGTTTAGTTTGGGAAATGAAAGGAAGGAGAGGGATTTCAAAATTTCTTAGTTTTGTTTAGAAGATTGAAGGAGGGAATTAAGGGAAATAATTCCAGTTACTGAAATGAGTTATAAATTATAATTTGCGGTTTGTTATATTTTTAAATTTAAAAAACCATCTTTACACTTGGTACTAACACTGTTTCAAGCTTATTCACTAACACGTCATATGCAGATAACTAATACTAAATATCCTTCTCTCTTCTAAACAAATCAAAAAGGAAATTTTAAGCTTTGGTTATTTTTGTAATAATTTTACTACTCACACCCCTGTATTGCTAGTTACACCATGTCATCGTTGAAAAGACTAACTTGTCCTTATTATTAAATCAAATTTGTCAACCCTTTTTTCTTTTTCTTCTTTTTCTTCTTTTCTCTTTCATCTTGAAACTCATAATCTTCATTTTTATCTTCATCTTCTCCCATTCTCGCTCAATCTCTCTTCTTCAACATTTTGCTGCTAGAATTGAATTTACGCACACTAGATGAACTGAGTTTACGTGCGTAATACGCATTTACAGTTCACATACAATTTTGCCTTATCTATTGCAAAATTTTATATGTACTTAAATTCAGTTTAGGTTCATGTATGTGATATGGGTGAGATATTATGAGGTAAATGATAGTTATGAAGAGAGAAAGAGATAAAACAAAGTTTAAGAATGAGTGAAATAGTAAAAAGTATTTTGAATTTATAATTTTAAAAAAATTTGACGAGGTGTGTGTAGCAAAACAAGAAGTGAAGATAGTAATTTTTTTTTTTAAAAGGTTTGGTAGATGACTAGATTTGAGATTTATTCAATGAAAATATATACACATACTTTAGAGTTAGCTATGTATACTTTTGTTTTGATTATCAAATTTTGTATTTTTATCAAGCCTTTTAAATTGTATGTTTTTTACACACTTTTTTTTTATACTTTTAGGTGGAATAATATTTTCAAAAATATACTTCAAAAGGTACAAAATTTATGAGTTTTCAAACATTAAGCCATGTTGGGGCGGGAAAATTCCTCCCCCAACAAAGATTGTACAAGCTCGTTGATGCATAAGCCATCGTAGAATTTTGACTTTTGACTACATATTCATTGTAATCCTATTAGTCAAAATAAAGCGACAAAAAAAAAATGTATTATCACATTCTTATTACTAGTAGTATTATTGTTGTATGCAACTTATTTAAGCTTCATGAATCGAATGGTAGGAAGCCATCATTGAGGTTAAACAACTAGGAGAAGAAAAAAAACATTCCGTTGGTATATTTCTACGAAGCACAGGTATGATAGGGTATCCGTACTGGTGCGGCGATACGACATTACATCAAAAATTAATATACAAATAAGTCAATAGAAAATATAATTTAATTATGAGTGATAAAGTATTCAATTTACTGTACAAATTCAAAATAAAAGTTTAAAAACTCAAATTGTATTCTTTTATAAAAATAAATTAACTCAAATAATAATATATTAATATATTAAAAAATCATCACTTTTACTCACAATAAAATAATATAGAAAAATATTCTAATAACCTAACTCAATTGATAAATACCGATATTATTAAATTGAATACCATATTCTGTTTTCGAACTCGAAACCTCACAATTGTATGTAAATTTCTTTACCATTTCAGCTACGAACTATAAAAAGAAATAAAAATAATAAAGTAGAAATACTTTACCATTTCATCTATAAACCATAAAAAACAAATAAAAAATAATAATGTAAAAAAACAGAGTTCCACGATTACGACACCAATATCGGATAAGTATCCCGTATAAATACTTCCCTATTTTAAAAGTACTTATAATTCATAGGTATGTATGACTAAGTTAAATTTAACGACCTATACCAGACACGCCATTCTCCTCTTGGTAAAGGTATGGTGGAGATGGATGAATATCTGGGATATCTCACAACCAAATAACACAAATAAATCCTTGAATAAGGAAACCAGCTTACACCCCAGCAATGAATGGCCAAATAGGGAGATGACACGTAGAGTCGAAAATGATAGCAAAAGATTACAGCCGATAGGTGTAATTGTGTATGCAATCCGCAAAATCATCACAAATAAGAGACACTGGCCTTTAACTTGTACAATTTTAAAACAGCAGAAAATTTATATTCAGCAAAAACAATTCAAAACAGGAAGTAAAAAAAAAAAAGCAAACAGCACTCATGTATCCGGATATCTCACAATCACAACAATATGAGAGAACACTTCAGCTTGGAAAAATGGGAGGAAAAAAAAAAGGGAAACACAGCTGCTAGGTACAATTGTACCACCAGACTTTACACTTGTAACAAACTAATATACTAGATTTCCTTTATATCTAAAATGAATTCTTTACAAATGTAAATAAAACTTGAATTGCAAATAAATTCATTTACTTCAACAGTGTGGGAGGTATACCAATCATACAAGGGGGTCACTACTCGCAGGTATTGTTGTTGGATTTGGAACATTAGTCTCTGAAACCTCTGCTACTGGTGATGGGTCCTCAGGCGGTGTCGGAACGCTAGTAGGTTCTGCTTGAACAGTTTCCCCATTAACATTTGTTTTTTCGCCACTCACTGGCGCTGGAGTTGGACCTCCATTATCTACAGAGGCTTCGCCCGAATTTGATTCAGGTGGAGCGGCCTCAGGAATTGGCGTGGAGTCTGATGGAGGTGGATCACTGGCTGGTGCAGGTGCAGATTCGGGCAGCTGCGTAGAACTGTCTGGAGTTTCTGTGGTTGTAGGAGGTGCTTCCAGTGCCAATGGCTTGCCTGGTTGTGGTAGGGAATTCTGAGCAGAAGCTGGTTTTTTCTGAATGGAGATAGGGGGGGCATTAAGTGACGCCATCCCCGGAGGTAGGATTTCAATAGGTGGTTTCTTCCCTGCTTCTGCCAAACTTGTAAGCTTAGGCTCCTCAAGAGAAGCTAGAAATGCAGCTGTAGCATCTGTCTTTTGTGATGGAGTAGGCTCAACCTCTCTCTGTAGCATTTGGTTCCAGGCCTGAACCAAATTCTTCAGAGTTGGACGTCCATGTGCCTGAAACAACAAGGTCAGACTACGAATACTAAATAAAGTGGTCAACTAGTTGTACATAACAGATCATACATGAGCATGAAGCACAGCCTCTGCCAGCATTCCAGTATCCTGCCATGCTTTCTCCATTAAAGCATTGTCGCCCAAAACAGCAGCAGAAAATGCAGCTTCCCGTCCCAAGCCGAGTGTGATTAAGTTGTTTACCAGACTCTGTAGTGCATAAATGTAATTCATTGTTTATGTTTATGCTTTATGGTTGTGATTAAAACAAGATCTTTACAATCGAAAAGCTAAAGAAGACTAATTGATCTCAAAAGAAAATAGATTGTAAGACACTTTAAAACAGCCATCTTAATAAATAAATAAAATCAGGTTTAGTTTAACAAAAATTTGATCATTTACAATAATAAAGAAACAAACACTAGTCTGTTCTTTTTCCTCAAACTATGTACTACCATTAGACCAATATCACTAGGTAATCGTGGCAAAAAAGCAGAGCCATAACTATTCATACCAAAAATGACCGACGTCATCCGGACGAATTCCATTTTGCACACAGGTCATATTATCTATTCACTATGAGGAACCAAATACAGTAAAAGCAATCTATTGGGGAAAGAACCCTAGTCAAAGAAAGAAAGATTCCAACCTCTGAGCATTCTTATTACCATCAGTGTTTCTTTCCCTTTAAACACTGGTTCTCTCTAAAATTTCTTTTATCTATATAATCAAAATCACACTCACACGCACAAACACATGCTAACGTGCACACTTCTATAAGTCTATACAATTAGAATAAATGCTTCTATAATGCCAGGGGTGGATTTTTTTTGTTTCCTGTATTTATCACCTCGATCTTAGTTCTTGGGATTGGGCTTTACTTGAATAAAATTATGATCCAGTTCTATTAGATTGTTATACCAACATACACCAAACAGCAAGAAATCAGTGGGTTGGAAGAACAAATATTAAGAAAGACTGCCTACACTTAGCCGAGTCAACTCTCCATGATTTGCAAGGCGCAGTGCTGATCCCCTCAACTCATGACCTTGTAAAGCACCTTTCACTGAACCAGCTGCAGCTAATCTCTTCAGAGCTTCACGGGCAATTTCACCCTGTGCTGTAGCATCTGCAGCATCAATAAGATCCAGGAACTCTTTTGCAAATTTCACTATGCCCTGAACACCTTCAATGCCCTGAGCACCTTCAACTACATCTTGTTTTTTATCTGTTAAGTTGAGAATGTCATTCAAACCAAGCCCAGTACCATCATGTCCTATATCCCGGCTGTTACTCATGGTAAGAAGACAATGAAGAGCTCTCTTCAAATCATTGCTCTTCATTGCCAAATCAAACTCCAACCTGAAACACGTAAACAGCAACCATGAGTAAAGAGATATCATACAAATCAATTAAAATTGCCAGCTCTTGCCTATAAGCATACAATACAACACACCTCTTTGATATTCCAGGCAAATGAAGTGCTTCAGTAGCATAGCCCATTCCTAGCATAAATTGTGCTAAATCATCATGGTGTTCCCTCCCAAGCCTACTTGCCCTGTATGAAAAAGTATAATATGAGATAATCATATCTATATATATCTTAACTAGTAAGTAGAAAATATGAAAGGAGCGAAGGAAATCAACACCATTTTACTGCACTAACAGCATCTCCATAAGCAGCAAGACATCGACAACGTATACCGGGATGACTCAAGGATAAGGCGTGAGCTCGCATGTACCTACCACAACCCAGGTATCAGTAACATTACTGTGTAATCCACATCTTATAAAGAATGAAAAACCTTAAATTGAAATCTCAGCAACAAACACAACATGCCCATGTTAGCTAACGCAAAGAAAAGTCAATACTCAACTAAATCAGTTAAATCACTAAGCAGAACCATAAACACGGATTTAATCATCCACAAAACACATTAAGCGCATCCCACATCTCTGTTAGGGCATAGATATAGGAGAATCAGTTAGTTAATTGGTTGAGATTGTTATAGGGACACCTAGTTATTAGTCAGGTTGTTCTGTTTTGGTTAATGATTCTGATTTCTGTTTTTAATAAGTCAGTTGCCTTTGTCCTCTTATCCTAATTGTACATGGAACCTATAAATGAAGGTTTCATTCCCTTTTAAAGGATTTTTTAACAATTTTAGAAATTGAGTGGTGTATACCATTGTAGGAGCGTATGCGCTCTTGTGTATCATTTTCTTTGGAGAGATTCTCTCCTATTATTTCTTGTTTTTTTCCTAAATATTTGTGTTCTTCCTCTAAATCCTTGGAATCCAATTCTTGGGTTCCTAACAATCTCTTAATGATTGCTGCTCAAACTGTTTCGAATACAATTGTTGCTAATCACATGCTTTCTTGAATGTCCGCTCTGACTCTGACTGCTTGTCCACCACAACAATCATCCCCAACGAAGTAACATCAAAAATAATATATTGATCTCTCTTGGGATTTGATCAAATTACATTGATTCCCCCTCTAATGTTGAATATTTTCTCTCCTTTGCATTTTAATCTATATGGAAAGTTTATATTTAACAAAATTAACCTCAAGGGAGATAATCATATAATATAGCCTAATGTGAAGGCCATCAATGTGTTTGCTATATTAAATCAAAATTGAGAAAAGAAATTCCAGGAAAGAATAGATCAAATACAACTGCAGTTGTGTACAGGCTTGGATGAATTAAAAGTCAGGAATGGATAAATCATATTTGAAGTATTAGGACGTCACTGCTGGGAATAAAAATCAATAGGACTATGTGTAGCATCGGAAATTTAGTATCATAGTAGTATTTGAAGTATTGTCCTTTTATGTATTTTATTTTTTGACGTATATAAATACAGCCTTCTGAGTGAAAAATATCATGCATTTAACTCCAATATTCTCTATTATTTTCTTAGCCTATTTTCAAGTTTAAAAACATCCAAGTGAAACTAAGAAGTCCAAACTACCTGTCAATTAGCCAAAGAACTCCATCCTTGACACCGACCACAACAAGAGGCCCCACTGGACGTTTCTGCTCCATTGGAAAACGAGTAACTGCCACGGACACACCCCCACCACCAACCGCTACTTCACCTGTCCTTCTCTCTTCTGCTTCTTTTGTCATCCCAGAGTCATCACCATCAACTCTAGAATGTTTTGGTAATGATAGGAAAGGTGGCACTGAAGGAGCATGCTGAAATGAAGCCAATCGAACCACCTAGAATAGGAACAAGAAAGAAATATCTTCATCTCTCTCTCTATACAGACCACAGAAAAATTACAAGACCAAAGGATGGGACACTCTCCAAGGAAACCAGGAATATGTTTACTCTTATCAGATAGGTGGCAAAGTAACTTGTATGTAAATTGGAGCATGCGCAAAGGACCAAAAACAGAAATTTCAATTTTTAAAACAAGGTGAAAAAGCAGACGCCAGATGTATATCCAGTGGGAGAGCAATTTTATTGTCTCTCAAATTTCTCACAAGACATTATTTTGAGTTATTTAGAGAATAATACGATTTAAAACCAGAATCATACACTTGAATTGCATTTAATTATCTCCAATGCAAAAATAACACAAAACTCGCATATACATGAAAGATGAAATTCACATATTAATTTCAGGATTTAAAACTTAAGAAAACTAACGGCTAATCAAAGATGTAGAATATATCAAAATTGTTAACAGAAAGATACCCTAGTTTTCAAAAGTAATGCCAGTTTCAAAGAAAAATACTCTAATTACACAAAATTCAATCTAAAATATTCATTTCAATTCATTCCACCAACATCAATCAAATATATCTACAAACAAAATATTAAATCTTGATGAAAGAGAAAATAGACCCTGACTGGAAGCACTCATTTCTATGTATGATAAAAATTGAAAACATTTTTTAACCTGCAGCATCGGAGGCCTTAATGATATCCTTTCTTCTGTAGTAGATTGGGGACCTTCAACTGTAATTAGTGCTAACTCTCCATGCTCTGCTACTGCTCTTGTCTGTGCGTCTCTCATTTTTTGCTCTTCTTTCATCTTCTTAGTTTCAATGTCTACTTGGGTAACCCCAGCGTCCACAAAAACAACTCTGAAATCAAAACATATAACGTAAAATAAATTATGAATTTCAGCTGTTGGACATTTTAATCAAAATCACATGTCCCTTTAACTTATTATTCTTCACCTAACAACTTATGCTCGAGATAGTTGGTCATTACAGAGACTTTGAACATCGCATTTAAGATTTACAAGTGATGCAAGCATCCCACGTAGCAAGACAGACAGGCATATGGATGTCAATTTTTTTTTCAACGCAGGAGGGGGGTTGTATCTATCAGGAAGAGATGACAAGTGTTTGAACATCAAGTACGTCATGGAAGATTTCCCAATACAAATAGATTTTCACAAACATTTGACTTTAAACTCATATTTCTTTGAGAACTCATTAGACACAACACAGTCAAGATGAGCATCTGGGTTACTATTACTAATGCTATTGTTGTGGTGAACAAAAAATAGGATAGGAAAAATGCTAAGCTGCTAGAATTATAGACCAGTGCTTCGGAGATCAAGGGGTTCCATTTGATTAAATCAAAGATATAAGGAATTTATGTACGATCAACAAAGGGGTGAATATGATAGGATAGTAAAAGGTGAGCATGAGCCATGAAGAAGTACCCAAAACTGAAATCTCAGAGACTTGGGGTCTATTCTACAAAAGAACAAAGGCATTGATAATGATGCCTCACATCATATCCAAACAAGAGGGATGAAACTTTCATAGAACTGCAGCTACACCCGCAATGTTCAATCCTGACATGGATTAGCCATTACTGGTTACTTCCTACACTGGATATATGTTCATCAGGATTTGCTAAACCATAATTTTCCCAAATTTTCATTGGTCATGAATAGTTTATAATTTTGGCCTATTAACAAATAACCGAGGAATTAACTACGTAAATTGTAGTTTTTAATTTCCACTTTCCAAACAGCTAAAGCAAACTTACAAGAAACAATGGTGCACCAAACCAAAAATACAAAAAGCACTGAGTAATATTGTAGACGCTTACTCTATAGTAGTTGGTGTTGCCACAAACAGTTGCCTCCGGTGCCAAACAGCACTAGTAGCATATGGAATTGAAACATCTCCCAGGTATCTATATTGTGGGCGCAAAGAAGATATGACTATGTATTGTTGGTATGCAAATGCACAATACTCAACGGTTTGGTCCCAAGCAGTCCATTCTGGCTGAGGAAGTAGACCCCCCACAGGCTGAAATGTCTCCCAACTGAAACACAAACAAAATAAATGCAATGTCAAATCTAAAGGAAACTCACAAACTTATAGCCTCATTAAAACTAACACAGATCAAAGTAATACTGGCATTCAACTTTATATGAATGTGATGCAAATCAGGGGTTTAACAGGTTGTACAGAATTGGGAAGAAAAAATACAAGTGCTTCAAGCAAAATCCTTATATGATATTTGAGGGTGAGGTGGCACAAAAGCATCCTAGAGTGTAAAACAAGGTGATTAAAAGACCTCCTTTTCCAGTTCTTTATTTGAAACATAACTGTCCAAAACTTCTCTTTACGCAAGTTTCTTTTCGAAGGTTGAGGTTCAGCTCCATCAAAGGTGCTCTTCTTTTGTAACAATACTCGGTAGAATTAGTAAGAAGAATTTTTTACAAACTCGTAGACCATGCAAGATTATGTGTACTGATGTATTTTACATTTTATTGGAATTAAGAGGCTGCAGCCATCTGCTTTCACACTGCGTCTTCACCTACAACCCAAAGACTATATGTCTTTCTAACAATCAAAAATACTAGAACCACAAAAAGATTCAACTTTACATAACAAGCAAGGTCAGCAACCTTTCATTTATCAGGACCAAAAAGTGGAATTCCAAGAATGGAGAGACCATATAAAGTGATCGAAACAGATACAGTGCTTGATGCAAAAATGAGAGTGACTACCTAATAAGAGTGCAACAGTTCATTAAACATCATTATCACATGACCATTGGAGAAATGCTCACGTGAATAGAGCTGCAAATAGCTGATAAATCAAGTAGACTAACATGCAAAAAACAAATAAATGGGTATAGGCTTGAGAAGGTAGGGGACAGGAAGAGAAATGCAGCAAAAATTATAAACGTTTACGACATGAACTGCATAGAGTTTAAGCAACCTTTCTCAGAAGACATTCCAGTAGGCAGAGAAATAGGGAAACATGTTAATGAACTGGACATACTAATCCACCTAACTAACTAACTAACTAACATTATTTGCTCCTTTGAGCATCCAACATTCAAATAATGTCAGTAAGAACATCGCATGAAATAGTAACCACTTTTTATTTTTTTGTTACCTACTACAATAAATAGTAATAGACAGAAAAGAGAGGAAGTATAAATAGTTGAACGATAAAACATCTTCCAAATAAAAAAAATGAAAAAGAGTTAAAAGAGAAAATGGGAGTGATAAGGTGGCTTGATGGTATGCGAGAGCGACATAGAGGTTGGAGTGATAAGGTGGCTTGTGGGTCCAACTCCCTCACTAACAAAACAACAATTAATATTTTGCCATTAAAAAAAATATTGCAGCAGGGCTGTCCATCTCTCTGCATATCAGAAAAGGAAATTCCCTCGGAACAGCCATGAGCATGGCATCAGAGAGAATCCTAGACGTAGACCTATCCCAAAGCAGAACTAGATGTGGGAAGAGGAAACTCTGAATTTTGTGAATGGTGATTATGTTTTACTGTACAACAATCATAAACTTCACCTGTATAGCTGAAAGTTTTGAGGTGCCGCCTCAGCTGGAGATCTATGTGAAGAAAATCCATCATCATAAGTGGTAAAAGAAGAAAGACCGCTGCTTCCGTAACCTGATAAGGGCATAGACTGGATTGTCGAAATAGCTGTAGCTGCAATAGGACTGATTCTCCTAGATGTTCGATAGGCAACACCAAGTAGTGCCCCTCCATGCAAACCAATGACCTAAAATAGATATAATCATTTCAAAAGGTACCCGAACATTCAAATAGTTTCTCCAGTTTCCAATGATACTCTCTTTGAAGAATAACATGCAAAAGAGATCATACTATCTTTGAACAGAAAAACAAACAGATTTATGACTTTTGGCAATAGGATTTATTCTAAAGAATTTTAAAATTTAAGACACATTTAATACATCGTGGAACACCACTACAGCCAATTTCATCACATGTTCACTACAACACTACACAAGGACCAGTAAACACAAAACCCTTTCAGCAACGAATTATCCTACGAGTTAGTCTATAGCACCAAATTGGCAATTACATAATAGCAACAATTATCTACCAAACACGGACTATCTTGTTCCAGTTATTCAATCAATTAATATATATAATTTATAGGAGAGGACTGGATAGTTGTGTTTTTAGTAGCTATTAATTAATTAATCAAGACAAGCGCAAAATGAGATAAATAAATCTTAACAACTGCCTTTTGCTTAAAATTCTGCATAAGTTTGATTCATAAGAGTAGAAGCATCAGTAAAGCCATAAATTGTCAAATCCTAGAATATTATGATAACCTTATATTTTAGACTGGGAAAGAATCTTACTGGTTCGCTGTGTGCACCAACAGACCTCATTAGTATATTTGATGTTCCATCATCTAACAAGATTCGGACTTGAACAGAAGCCGTGGAACCAGCAGCAGCTGCGGCTGCGGCTGCTTGTGCTGCAGCAGCTTCTTTTGCTCTTTTCGATGAACTACCCTTGGGAATTATAGGAATTCGAGGAGGCAATGATGATTCCAATATAGCAAATCTGTCACGACAAGTATCCCATGCAAGAAGCCTTGCACTGCCAGAGTCAACTATTGACCAATCACTGACCTTGTAGACAGAGAAATAAGGAATATCTGGCCAAACGATTGCTAAGTACCTGCAAACATATGATACAGTAAGAAAGCACCCATAAGGCACTCCTATTAACAAATTTAATACTAGAAGTGGAGGTAGCATAACTGTAGATAGACTATAGACTATAAACAACATACACAACCATGGTAAAAGTTAACAATTGCAAGTTGTGACTAATAAGAGGAATACCGGAAGTTATAATTTTATGCATTGACAACATTGTATATTCTCTAGAGAAAATCAAGGCCGCTACATTATACGACCTCCATCTCTAAATATAAGCTTCTTTTGCAAAAAAAAGTAAAATAATAATAATAATAATAATAATAATAATAATAAATTGCCCCTTTTAACAAGTCTCTTTCCAAATTACTAGCTGCATTATTTATTTCAATACAAAAACCCCTAATTACTTAAAAACTGAGACAAACATAAACTATAAACTAAGTGGAAAAATATGAGTGCAAATAATTGAAGGGAGATTTTGGAAAATTGATACACATTTTTAACAAGTTTAATATTAATAACTAGTAACTAGATCAACAAATTTTCTTAATTCATATGAACTGATCAAAAGGTGCTTATATTTAGGGATGGAAGTAGTATTAAGAAATTAAAAAAAAAATATAGCTTGTAGTTACATATATGCTTTATGGGGAAACATCAATAGAATTGTAGCAAAAGTCAGAGGCAACTTACTTTCCTGAACTGCTCACAGAAAGAACAGAGTATGAATCATGAGGAACTGGTGTACTAATGTGCTTCTTCCCCTGCTTGACAGGTAATGGTTCAAAAGAATATCCCGTAGGTCTTCCGGTTTCTAACAAGGAGCTGTTATTTCCAAGGGATGGATTTACAGAGTTGTTTAATTGAAAACTTAATAGCTTTAGCTCCCTTTCAATTACAAATACAGCAGAATGCTCTCTACTATCTGGTGGGGTAGGTAGGGGAGCAACAGGTGGTAAAGATCTAGCATCAAACTCGCAGATAATAACACCAATATTGGTTCCAATTGCAACAAGATGTGGCTGCAATGTATGTGCAACCATACAATACACCTGCACCAAAAATCAGTGACAAAAATAAGTTTGACCAAATCCCTTACTAGGTAGAGTCAACGAAAAAAATGTATATTTGGCAGGGAGTAATACGAGCTTGAAGTCCAGTTTCTGTTCTATTAAAGAGGATTTATTACCCTGGGGTATGATAATCATATTCTGCAAAGTACACAATCTTTGAAATAAAGTTTTCCACAGATTTTGTCACACTCAATCTTGATCTTATCCTCGCCTCGGGTCATCCACAAAGTGTTTAGAAGTTTCAAATCATATTCATGTGATTGTTCTATGTTGGATAGCTTTGACAAGAAGTTATACAGGGAACAATACATTCCAAACAAAGTCAAAATTAACAAGATGGTAACTAGTTAACCACATACCCTCAGTTTCTTATTAGGAGCAAGAGCATGTGGAGGAATAACTGTGGTCAATTCGCACAATGGCCTAGTGAGAGCAGAATATGTGGGATGCTCGATTGCCCTAACAAAATTTCAAACAAAAAAGTCAAATGTATAATGGATATAGTGCATCATCACACAATCAAGTAAAAAAATTAACAAACTAAGGCTTTGTTTGGTAAAAATAAACTATAAGCTAGTTGATGGTTGAAAAACTAGCTAATAGCTGAAAAGTTAACTGATAATTGATAGTTGATAGCTTATAGCTGAAAAGCTAGTTCATTGAAATTAAAGTGTTTGGTAAATTTAGTTGTTGTAAATATAAAATGACAAAAAAATGTACATATTTATTTAATTTAATTTAAATGAGAACGCACATCATCAACGGTTAATCTTAATTAAATCGATGACTCCAATTGTAAGTCCATTGGACCGACCAAGCAACATAAGCAATTTTTTGACTCACAAAACTACTATTTTCAATCACACGAGTCTAAATTCATCTTCCCTTCTGCTTCCATTTTTTTTCTCCTTGAGAGCACTACTCCATGTTTTGAATTTGATTTTGCCAAAAATCATCTTTATGTGAAGTGACTTTTATCTGATGCAGTAGGAAAATAAAATCGATTGATTTGTCTGAAAAAATACCATTTGTAAATTCCTAAGCTCTTAAATAAATGCAAAGGATGTGCACTAGCGTATGTCTTATTCATCAAATGAAATGTTGTAATATATGGTTGTGAATGGTACACAGAGATGCTGAATTAGGAATGAGGAGTGCACATGAGTAGTATTTAATCGCAAAGATAAAAAAAATTCCAACAGTGACAAATACCACAAAGCTACAATGGCAAGGTTTTGGGAAACAACAGACAGAGATGAGACAGTGTATGAAAGTGTGCAGTTTTGCAATGAGTTAGTGGACAGTTATTTCATTTTACAAAAGAGTACAAAAGAAATAAAATTAAAATAATAAGGTTAAAAATGAGAGAGTATGTAAAAAGCTATAAGCTAATGAAAGAAGCTTGTTTACCAAACACATCTAATTTGATCAAACAAACTTATAAGTTAGTCCAATATGCTATAAGCTAGCTTATTGGCATTACCAAACAGAGCGTAAGTCACCACAGAAGAAAGAAAACTGCATACCATACGTGAGAATCTTTTACACAGGTTAGAATATCAAGGTTTGGAGCTCGAGGGTGGCACCAAGAAGCCACACTGTGGCAAGCCATTTTTGGAACTGGTTTTATACGCCTCAGCTCCTG
Source organism: Cicer chorassanicum (assembly GCA_037974735.1). Taxonomy (NCBI): domain Eukaryota; kingdom Viridiplantae; phylum Streptophyta; class Magnoliopsida; order Fabales; family Fabaceae; genus Cicer; species Cicer chorassanicum. The sequence goes on along the minus strand of JBBPBP010000003.1, from coordinate 57,043,600 downwards.
AGAATTAAAAGCATGATAATGCTGAGTCTTTCTAGTCATGAGGGGAATTTTCACATAGTTAAAATAAAGGTGCTAGCACCAATGCCATACCTTAAAGGAGACCGTGTCCCATATAGCTAATGTCTTATCTGCACCAATTGTAATTAGTTGAGGAGCACCTCCCATCACTCTAGACAGCTCAACTGCCACAACCCCGCCATCATGCGCCTAGATGCATCATGTGGTTTCATAAACCAAGAATAATAGGATAGAAAAATGAGGAACGAAAAGAAACAGAGAGGAAATAACAACTGAAATTTAGCCACAATTAACAATGGTTTGTCCCTGTTTCATAGCCATTTCAAGTGATACATAATTTCATCTTTCACCAATTATTGAACTAGCCGACAAAGTGGAGTAAGCATAAGGACAAGAAAGGTACTTTTAAACTCAGCTTGGGTACAAGTTCACGTGAATCTTGTCCATGATCAGCACTCCAAATTATGAGCAATCCATCAGTAGCACCCGAAACCAGAAGAGCCTGAAATCAAACCATAACCCACCCCCAAAAAAAACGGAATGAAATGTCACAAGTATTCAACACATAAAAGTAACATCTAGATATGATCAATTGCACAAAATCAGCACGGGCATTTGTCATATTAACAAGCAATTGTAATTTCTCAATAAATAGTCTTGATGGACATAGAGCTGCCACAAAAGCATAGGTATTAAAAGTACTAGGGTTTACATTATTATTTGTTAGAGTGTAGGTAAAAATACGAAGTTCCTGAAAATAATGCTAGTAATATAAAATAATGTAGCATAAATTCATCCATGAGTAATTAAAATCAACCTCGCCTGAAGCTGCCATGAAGGACCTCAAGCAAGAGATTGTTCCTTTATGACCTCCGGTGTACCTTCGTGCAAGCTGCAAGGAACAAAAGCATCATAACTTGCTAATAGTTGTAACTAGATTATTCTTTTGGTTACCAACCTTCCATGTAATCATTGAGAGAACTCTAATGACTCCATCAGATGCCCCAAAAGCCACAAGAGGACCATCACCAACGCCAGATCTATAAAGGAACTCCATGCTACAGTAGCAGATAAAATTGGAAACTTGAAACAACTTATAACGTGTATGAAGATTGCAAAAGAAAAACAATATGCACAAAAACTACGTGTTCTTGCCAATTAATTTATGATTATAAAACTAAATTATATGGCATATTAAGCACAGGGGATCAATACTCTGTGATAAGGTAAAAATTTGGTACATTTATGTTTGGATGTTTTAAAATGAACAGAATGGAGCGGAGTGGAGCAAAGCAGAATGGAATAAAACATCCACTCCATTGTTTGGATATTTTAGGATGGAATATATATTTTAGAGGGGATTCCATCTCATTCCTCCCAAATTGGAGGGGAACAAAATGAGAGCAAGTGGTGGAATAGGATGGAATGCGTTCCATTGTATTCCATTCCATTCTCTTTTTGACAGTCAAAACAATAGAACATAAACTTATTCCATTTCAATTTGTATATAAATAATCAGAATAACAGCAAAGATGATGGCAAATCAACTATTGTCAAGTAAGATCTGCATATTGAGTTTGGCAATTTATCAATGCAAATGCTGAAATGCCCACCCAAGTCCCAAGCATCTTTCAATTTGTATATGCATGTCTCTAGGTTATTGCATTTGTATTTGTTCTTGAAAGAGAGATATTTGGGAGTGGGTAAGTGTTGTAACTCACAACTGGAATCTTAAACAGAGCAAATGACTAAAAGCAAATAACAAGACAAGGATTTGTTAATGAGGTTCGGCAAATAGTGTTTGTGTCCCTGGGAGCAACGCTGCCTCTTTGTATGATTCAGAATTGAATAAGGGTTACAACTTAGTTACATGATGTATTTATAGTGCAGATAACAACTTAACCCGCCCATCTGGCTCCCCTATGCTCTGCTCCAGTATTTGACTACTTTTCAGATAAGAGCCATACACAACATTAAGGCAACAAGCCCACACATCAGAGGCCATTTAAGGAGGAATATATTATAATTTATAGGTAAATTAGTTTACTGAAAAACTAACAACATTCAAATTTCAAACTGATCAAATTTCATAAATCCTACAGTATTTATCCAATGACTCCATCAGATAGCAACTACTCGTATTGTTTAATTCAAAGACATATAAAGATGAAATGACTCCAGCCTCATCAATCGGGAAAATGCACATAAATATATTTTGGCACAATTTGATTTACAACATAAAAGCATTGCTGGAGTTGCTGATGTGAGAATATAGGTCACAGGTTTGACTCTTGAAATTAATCTCTTGCGCAAGGTATGACTGATTATAACAGAATCACAATGGGTCCGACCCTTTTCTGAACCTCACAGGGTGAGAGGTTTATAGCACCCTTTAAAAGCATTGCTTGAGTTGGAGAAACATCAAACTATATCAACAGTTTCACGGTCATAAAAGAAAGTAGAAAAAGGATGATCTCCATAGGCATTAACACAACAAAAATACTAATAGCCATTGGATGGTTAACATTGTGTAGCAATTTTAACAATAGTATAATAAAAATTTACCAGTGAAGGGACTTGTTATCAAGCTCTTGCTTTGGTACATCACGGCCACGCATCGTCACCAAATCCAAAAATATAGCTTTGTTTAAACAGCATATGACAAGAAAATGTCTCCCTTTTGTTGACGGGGCAGGAGAACTAAAAGTTGAAGTATGGACAGCTGTTGGAGCCTCTGCCGCTGCAGAGCGATTATGCCAAAGTTGCCAAAAGCGTACATCATCATCATAAAAATTCACCTGCTTAACACTTTAAGGCAAGTAAAGAGACATGATAAGCAAACAAAATCATGAAAGACAAGAAAAGGATATAATAACACAAAGCAAGGATATACTACCTTCCTCCACGAATGGCTTCTGTAGGTTTTCCTTTGGACTCTACCAAACAAAAAAAATATAGTTATGAACCTCTGATACTAGAACATCACAGAAACGTTAAAAGGCCGCAAAACATGCTTAAGAAACTGATTTTTTTTATGCATAAAACATAACTCATTTGTTACAATTTACTAGACCCTAATAATGTCAGTGCATAACCAAACAGGATCAATAGTTATATTACAACATTGATAACATGGACACCCCTAATTCCCCAACACACATTCAACACCTCATTTTCTCTCTATCTCTCTCTTCCCATCATATCACCAACATATCATATCTATCATATTACTCTCTCTATTTCTTTTTCTCTCAATGTGTCATTTGAGTGTATGGGTGTCCACATAATATTTTTCATTATATTATACCCAACGATTATAAATTATCACAGTATTCAGGCTTACAAGGCAAATAAACCTGATTGAGGTTTATCACTGGCAGCAATTAAACAATTTGAAAACCATGGATAGCTACTCAATTCCTCAAAATAACAGTGACAAATTACAATTTCAATAAGAAAGCCAAAAATTAACAAATTCGTGTTGAGGAATGATACAGAAAACCAGTAGAATAGTAATGTTCACCAAAAATAAGATTTATGTTTACAAACCTATGAAGCACAAATACTGACACAGACACTAGACACAAGAATGACAGAAACACATTGTCCCCGGTAATAATTTAAGAAAATAAATTAATTAAATGTAATCAATGTGTCCTTGTCAGACATCGATACACACCTTCGATCAGAAGGGTCAGTGCTACGTAGTTACGAAGTCATCCAATATAAGCAAATGCACCAGGTCTATAACATTTATGAATGCTACTTTTAAATTCACAGTTACAAATTTCGAAAAAGTTACTCAATTAGAGTTAAACCTGTTTCTCCCTCGGCCAGTTTCTCCAATTTTGCCCCAACCAAACGTCGCTCATCGACTCCACCAGCTTTCAACTCGTAAATCACCTGAAGAACGTTTTTCAATCAAAAGACAACAATGAAAAAGGGGAGAAACGAAACGAAAAATGAAGAAGCAACTTTACCTGACGGTGTTCCCAGTTCCAAACAGAAACTCGATCTGAATCGTCGGCAGTTACCATCCATGGATGCGTCGGATGTAATTGGATCTTAACGATTTTATCGGGAGAAGGACGAAACGCTTTCAAACGCAGCATCTCCTTCTATTTTCGTAGCTACGGTGAAGAAAATTGCTTCCAGAAATTGTCGAGATCGGAATCACTATTCAGATTCTGTTCAAATCTGGCGATTTTTTTTAACTCCGTTTAGATTTGAGAAATGCGCGTTCATGGAACGCACGTTAACGGCAGGGAGTTATAAATTTCTTCACTAGTTAATAACCATGCTGCTTAGTCCTTTTCGTTTGTATCATGCTTTCAGAATAACCAAACAGAAATGAACAAAAACTCGAAGGTTTTTCTTTGTAGCGACTGAGCAGTTAGCTAGTTTTAGAGGCTTGTGAATTGTTGTTTGAACAATTATGTTTGAATTGAGAAGCAAAACGGAGATCCCAGGAAGCAAATCTATGCTGTGGTGCCTACTCTGGAAGGCTTCGAACTTTTCCACGTTTTAATTTTTAATTTTTTTCCCTTCACTTTCTTCTTCTTTTCTTACATTTTCTTCTCTTCTCAGTTGTTTTCTAGTTACTCCCTCCATCTCAGTATCACTTTTGGCCATTTTACCAAATTATTATTTTTTAATTATTGATATATTTTTTATTGTTATAAATATAAAATATAGCTAATATTGTAAAAATAATATACATAATAATAATTAAATAATATAACTAAAACTAATAATAATTAAAGTTATGTTGAAAATCAAAGATAATATTATTTAGAGACAATTTGTTTTTAAAATAACATTTATTATGAAATAGAGATAATATTTTTTATGGTAGTTGTTGTTTTTCGGTTATTAAATCCTATTTCATTTTTCAATTAAGATCATTTTCAAAAGTTCATATATATTAACTATTTCTTTATATAAAAATTTCCATTAATTTATGAATGGAAAATATAGATGTTATTTCTTTATAGCATTTTGAATATTTATCTTTTTGTTTCTTCCAAATTTATTTTTTAATTTTTAAAATGTGCA
>JBBPBP010000003.1:57021455-57038517 GCA_037974735.1 Cicer chorassanicum | reverse complement strand
GTGCATAAGTTAATATTATTTAGATTTAATTGTAATTTTTAGTTTCTTTATTTTTACTCATTTACGAAATTGATCTCGAATAACTTTGATTCCTTTCAGATTTTTGAACTTAAAATTGATGATTTGACACAATTTTATAATATAAAACAATTTAGATATATTAATTATTTATTTATAATTTATTAAATTATAAATATGAAAATTTTCTTTTAAGTTTTTACGGTTTATATCGATTTTATAGGCATTAATCATTTTTATCGTATGACACGTTATTTAAAGCATATTACGTCGTCATTTTTTAAATAAAATAATCAAAATTGTCGATTATTAAAATTGAGTATCAATTTCTTAAATCTAAAAATAGAAGATTAAATATTGTAATTAAGTCTATTTTTTATTAAAATTATTGAAATGACATATTACATCAGTATTTTGTTTAGATTTATTGTTAATTTTAAACTTCTTTTAAAAAATTATTAAACTCATAATAATCGTCATTATCTTCACATTAACCCAAAAAAACAAAAAATATCAATTAGAAAATAAACTTAATATTTAACAAAATCAAAACTCAAATATTTATAGGTTTAATGCTTCGATGACTTCAAATATTTGATTAACCATACGAAATCAAGGGTGACTACTACTACATCCATTTTCACTACCGTTTGTGAGTCGAATTTGATAGGTTATTGTTCATCCTGCCATCGGGTTGTTCGTTATTCCGATTTTTTTTTTTTACCGTATCTTAATTTTGGATAGTATAAAATCAAATAAAATATACTTCTGAATCTTAGTTTCTATACTATATTTAGTAACGACGAGTGATCAAACATGGGACGGATAAGCAACCCGAAATTCTATGTGTACTGCACACCAACCCAAGTTGCTTATGCCAAGATAATTAGTCCATGATCCAGTAAAAAAAAGAAGAAGATAATTACTGTATCTTATGATAAGTGAAAATTAATCGATGTATAAATATAAGCTCCCACTCTAAGATTCTTTTAATTCTATATACAAAAATGACTCCAACAATTCTGCCCCTGGCAACCTTATTATTAGCTTTATCCGCTTCTTTTATTTGGGTATCTTTTTCTTCTTCACTTTCATTTCTACTCGTGATTTCGTTGATCATGTTCCGTTATTTCTTTTTGTTTTCCGCTTGCTAATTTGAACTCTTCTGTTTGAAATTACAACGTTGTTGACTTTTTAACAGATCGTTGAGGCGGAAACAGATCAGCTTACTGAACTCAAGCTTAATTCTCTTATCCTTCAGGTGATGATGAATGTTTGAATAATATACGGTTGATTTCATGCTGCCATGTATATGATTGATGCATCTTTTTAACGCTATTACCATCATCACGCAGGAGTCTATTGCTAAACAAATTAACCAAAATCCAGGGGCAGGATGGAAGGCTGCTATTAATCCTCGGTTCTCCAATTTTACGGTTACACTTCAACTTCCCCAACATACCATTTTCATTTCTATGAATTTTTAGTTATATATATTTTTTTTTATAAAACTGCTAGTTTATAGCATATAAACTCATATCATCAAAATATAGTCGTTTAATAACTGATTAATCCCGCAAGCTTAGTGTTTTTTCAGGAGCTGCGTTTTTTTAAGTGGCACTTTATAACATATCATATTTTTCTTCATTATCTTAATTGATTTTTTTAAATATTAATTAAAAATAAATGTTTATATTTGTTCAACAGCTAATTTTACAAGCACTTCAAATTTAATCAACCGAGTTATCTCTTATAAGCTGATCATTGGCTATAAGTTAACTTATCTGCATCCACTACTTTTTACCAAATAGACCCTAGTCTCATTACTTTCTCTTTCCTTTTGGTTTGTCTAAAACATAGAAATATTTGTTTTTAATGCTTATTTTTTGGTTTTAATCCACCTATAATTTGTTTATATTTCTCCTCTCATGTGAGGATTTTTCGCGAGGGAGTCCGGTGGAAATCTTTACTATTCAATCTTGTCTCAAAATTTATGTTTAAGTCTTTATTAATTATCCTTTAAAGTGCATTTCACTTGCACATAGTTATTAGTTGCATGATATGTATGTTTTGAGTATGAAAGGCAGTGTGTTTGATGAACAGGTTGGACAATTCATGCGCCTTCTTGGAGTCAAACAAACACCTAGGAATGAACTGATAAGTATACCTGTTGTAACTCATTCAAAATCATTAAAATTGCCAAAGAATTTTGATGCAAGGACAGCTTGGTCGCAGTGTAGCACTATTGGAAGAATTCTTGGTCATCACCTACTTTCTCCTTCTCCTTATTTTTTTTTTTTTTGAATATTGCATTTTGCAATAGGTGCTGACTCTTTTTCATTATTGACAATAACATGGGCTGCTGAACCGATTCACTAAAGATCAAGTAATTATCTTATTTCTTCATTTCGGCTACTTTTCTTATGTTCAGGATTCACTGTGGTTCTTTGACAATGAAGTTCTTATCATCTGATTCTTGTTTTGATGATGATTCAGGGTCACTGTGGTTCTTGTTGGGCATTTGGTGCTGTTGAATCATTATCAGATCGTTTTTGTATTCATTTAGACGTGGTAAAGTAAACTTCTTATTGAAGCAATTAAGAAACATTTTCTTACTTATTGTGTGTAATTTTGAATATTAACCAAAAGTTTCTAAACATCTATATCTCCAATGCACCCACCTACCTGAAAGAGGAACTAACATCCTATACATTCAATTGCAGAATGTTTCCCTCTCTGTTAATGACATGGTTGCATGCTGTGGCTTACTTTGTGGGGCTGGCTGTGGTGGGGGGCAACTCTTTGCTGCATGGCTATACTTGACTCACCACGGTGTTGTCACTGAAGAAGTAACACATTCTCATCTCCTTCAGTTGTTGCTATTTTTCTTTCCTTGAAGACTTGTATTTCACACTTCCTTATGATCTGTATTTTTTTTACATGTGCCAGTGTGATCCATACTTTGATGAAATTGGATGTTCCCATCCTGGTTGTGAACCAACATATCGAACTCCCAAGTGTGTTAAAAAGTGTGTAAATGAAAACCTGCTTTGGGAGGAGTCAAAGCACTTTAGTGTCAAAGCATATACGCTAAACTCTGATCCGCAAGATATTATGACAGAAGTTTATAAGAACGGGCCAGTAGAAGTTTCGTTCACTGTTTATGAGGTAAACATTAAAGATTTTGCCCACCTTTTTTCAATTAAATTTTCTGGAGTCAAATTTTGAAGACAATAATAGTGAGTGGTTGAGATTAGATGTCATATGATCCGGCGTGCTAAGGAGCAAGTGAATTAGTTAGCCTTGAAAATGAAAAGAATATTCAATTGTGAGAGGGTCTAAGCGAAGAGCAAGTTTGATCATTTGAGGCTTTTCATTTTGCTTAACTATAAACCTTTTTAGGATAAAGACCAACGAAGCATATGTTTGGTTTTGAGTTTGAAGCTCCAAACTTACGCCCACTACTAAATCTACAGTCATTTCAGAGAAGCTACAAAATCAAGCTTCTACATAAACGTGGAAAAGTCACTGTGATTTTAAACAAAAATGGAAAATTGGACGTGTAGCCAAATATATGCGTACTTTTTGGCAGATTATGTTGGACTACCTTTGACTCCTTCAATCTCTTGACAGGATTTCGCTCACTACAAATCAGGAGTTTACAAACACATCACAGGTTACGAACTAGGCGGTCATGCAGTAAAACTGATTGGATGGGGAACAAGTGATGATGGGGAGGACTATTGGGTATGTTTGTTGACAATATATAAATTTGTTCCTTACTTTAGAGAACAACACCTGCAAATATATGCTTCTATTCAGAATTTTATGTATGCTCATTTTGTATTTTTCACTTTTTCAGCTTCTTGCAAATCAGTGGAATAGAAATTGGGGAGATGTATGTTTCTTGAATTGTTCTTCAGCTTGATTAGTTGTTACTTAAGATATGTCTTAGTTAATGAACTAATATAATCTACTAAACCGCAGGATGGTTACTTCAAAATCAAGAGAGGGACAAACGAATGCGGGATTGAAGATCATGTTACAGCTGGTTTGCCTTCTACCAAAAATCTTGTAATAGAAGAGGTGACTGACATGGGTGCTGATTTTTCATCATGAATGTAAATATAGTATTACCTTAACAGTTAGATTTTGTGTTGGCAATATATCAATCCAAATACTGAAATGTAAATATCTTTATTTTATCAATGCATGTGACTCGGTTATTTGGTTATGTATTTGTTAGTGAAAGAGATATTTGGGAGTGGGTAAGTGTTGTAACTCTTAAATGGAATCTAATAGAAAATAACGAGATAACGATTTGTCAATGAGGTTCAGCAAATTGTGTCTATTTCTCTGGGAGCCCAACTACCTCATGTCCCTCTTGCTCACTGTCCCTTTTGTCCTGCTCCTCCCCCTCTTGTTCGTCTCATTTCGCTCTCTCAAAGTCAATCAACTCTCCCTCGTATCTCCCTCGCTTCTCACAACCTTAATCTCTCTCTCATCTCAATCGTCTCTTTCAGAATTGAAGCTTCTATCCTCTCATCTCTAAACTCTCATACATGCAACATAATCAGTAGGAATATGGTTTGTTTGCGGCAAAGAACTAGTTCATTCTTGGTGAGGTGACTAAGGAGAAGGTTCGTGTTTGTGGATCACCGACAGGTAAAAAAATTAAGGAATGACAACTATCTTCTAAGGGTCGAACAGAGAATTCTACGCTAAAAATATTCTAAAAAATATAATCTTAAATGATGAAAGAGTGATAAAAGAAAAATATTTATTTTACAAATTAGAAGTTAACTTCTACTCCTACAAGGCAACAAATTTAAATATATATAAAAAAATTCCAAATACTATTGTCTATTAGCAAAGAACCTTTTAAAAATCTCATTGGGTGGTAATGTGTGGATCGAGTAACATGGTGCAGGCAAGCCCATACCGCGGCCATTTGATTGGAGACTAGATGCATGATATTTTCAAGGTAGAGAAAAATATCTACTGAGCGATCTATTTTTGGAATTTGAACAAACGAGTCTGTCTAATTTTGTTGTTGGGTGGTCTTGTGTCTTACGATTTTATTTTTCTGTGTCAAATCTATCCCAATCACTTTGGACACAAAGTCCAAACTTTTCGTCTATTATACGCATTGCTCATTGCTCAATTATCAGCCCGTCCCTTTGACAAACTAATTTACGTATTTGTCTTTTTTAAATTAAAAAAATAAAAGAAAATTATAACCGTTTGTTGTATATATGAAAATAGATACCGTATATATATTTTTCATATAAAACATATTTATACATATGAGATTAAAAGAAGTAATTGTTTGTTAAGAAAACAATATAAACAAAGAGGTTGAGATGTAATTGAATTTGTTTTTTAAATTGAAATATTTACTTTGTTTTTTTTACATTTGTCTACATTTAATAGCACTAAGAACCTTCCTATTTTTGTAGTTATCATTTACTAATATAGAGTGTAAATAAACAAACATCTAAGAAAAAAACAAACAAACATTTAATATTAGTTTTACATATATTCTATTCTGTCACACTCAAATTATATGAACTTAGTTTTAAATCTAACTTATCGGGATGTTATTGAAAAAATAGGGTGAAAAGTAAAAATCTTTATTTATTTATTTATGTTTTGATTAAATTTATTTATTATTTAGTAATTTATCCGTGTATGTGCATCGCACCACCAACCCAAGTTGCGTACGCCAAGATAATTACTCCATCTCATGACAAAAAAAAAATGATAATGAATTAGTGAACGTATGTACTATAAATAGAAGCTCTCATTCTTAGATTCCTTTTCATTCTTCCATCCATCCACAACTCAAACGATCAAAATGGCTCCAACAGTTCTGCCCCTGGCAACCTTTTTTTTAGCTTTATCCGCTTCTTATCTTTGGGTATTTTTTTCTTCTTCACTTTCAGTTCTACTTACGATTTCATTGATCATGCTCCCTTCTTTTTATTTTATTTTATTTTGACTTATTCTTTTTGAAATTACAACGTTGTTGACTATTCACAGATCGTTGAGGCGGAAACGGATCAACTTACTGAACTCAAGCTTAATTCTCATATCCTTCAGGTAACGATCAATTTTTGAATTTGAATATATATGGTTGAATTCATGGTGCCATGTATATATGTGATTGATGAATTAATCTTTTTAACGTTATTATTATTATTATCACTATCACGCAGGAGTCTATTGCTAAACAAATTAACGAAAACCCAGGGGCAGGATGGAAGGCTGCTATTAATCCTCGTTTCTCCAATTTTACGGTTACACTTCAATTTCCCCAACATACTATTTTCATTTTTATCAATTTTTAAATTTGTTTTTTTTTAGCACTTTTCTGTTTTAGTCTTAGATTTTTTCTCTTTCTTTTGGATTTTAGTCTTTAAAATATAGAAATAACTTGTTTCTAATTCTTATTCTTTTTGTTTGTACACCTATATTTTGTTTATATTGGTTACACGGTCTTTTCGTATTAAATTATTTGAGTTTATGTAATGGTATAAACACTTACATATTTTTGGGAGAACTTATCAAAATAATTTATAAATTATTACATATTTCTTAGTTTATTTCTTGAAGTTTTTTGTATAACTTATGAAAAATAACTTATATAAACAAAAACAATTTTACTTTATTTTTTATGATATAAATACCTTATATATAAACACTTTTATAATAAAGGAAATGCTAACAAGTGTCTTTGGAGCACTTATTAAAAATCTAAATGTAGAAAAAAAAATCTTAAAATTTGTATAATTCATACTTTTGAAATTGTAAAAAGTGATATTTTATCCTCAAAACTTGTTTTTTATTTTCTTTTTGTTGCTTAACAAGTATCATAAGGACACTTATTAGTATAACTCTTATAATAAACATTTAATTAAACCATTTGTCCAAACAGGACCCTAATCTCAATGTTAGGTGGACTATTGATTATGGTCCTCACATATGGTGACACTAATGATTATTTTTACAACAATCATAGACGAGATTTGAACTTCGTCCTTTGAAGTTACAAAGTTAAGTTCTAACCACTGAGCTAACACGAACAAATATAATAAGAGAGATTAAAACAAAATAAATAGTAAATTTTCTTATGTTTTTTAAGATTATAACCAAATAAAAAATTTATATGGACAAAATTGATATTTAAGTCTTTATTAATTACCCTTTAAAGAGCATTTCACTTGCACATAGTTAGTTGCATGATATGTATGTTTTGAGTATGAAAGGCATTGTGTTTGATGCACAGGTTGGACAATTTAAGCGCCTTCTTGGAGTCAAACAAACGCCTAGGAATGAACTGATAAATACACCTATTGTAACTCATCCAAAATCAGTAAAACTGCCAAAGGAGTTTGATGCAAGGACAGCTTGGTCTCAGTGTAGCACTATTGGAAGAATTCTTGGTCATCCCCTACTTTCTCCTTCTCCTTATCTTTTTAAAAACTGCATTTTGCAATAGGTGCTGACTCTTCTTTTTCATTATTGGCAATAACATGGATTGCTGAACCTATTTTCTCACTAAAGATCAGGTAGTTATCTTATTTCCTCATTTTAGCTACTTTTCTTATGTTCAGGATTCACTGTGCTTCTCTGACCATGAAGTTCTTAATTGATATTTGGGCTGATTATGATTCAGGGTCATTGTGGTTCTTGTTGGGCATTTGGTGCTGTTGAATCATTATCAGATCGTTTTTGCATTCATTTTGAAGTGGTAAGTAAACTTTTCACCGAAGCAATTAAGAAAGTTTTTCTTATTATGTGTAGTTGTGTGCATATTCACCATAAATATGTAGACCTTTATCTCTATGCACACACATACTTGAGGGGCTTGACCTTTTGAAATAGGAACTAACATCATTTTTGTGGATGACTCATAGTTTAGTGATAAGTAGGCACGTCACTTCAATAAGTGGGCAGGGTGATGTTGTAATTTGGACCATAGTATTTAAACACAAGTTGTAATGTGTAACCCTTATCATGAATAATAGAAAGAAACTGCTACCACTCTGCAAGACGTAGGCATAATTGGTCGAACTCCGTAATCAAACCTTGTGTGCTCTTTATTTACCATTTTCATATCTGTTTCTTTTGAACCGGAGTTGTTGATCTAACAATCCTATATGTTCAATTGCAGAATGTATCCCTTTCTGTTAATGACCTTCTTGCATGCTGCGGCTTTCTCTGTGGGTCTGGCTGTGATGGGGGGGATCCCCTTTCAGCATGGCGATACTTAGCTCAACATGGTGTTGTCACTGAAGAGGTAACAAATTTTCATTCTCTTCATTGTTTAGTAGAGGCTATATAATCCTAGCCTCTTTCTTATGGTCTGTAATTTTTTTGCATCTGCTAGTGTGATCCATACTTTGATCAAATTGGATGTTCTCATCCTGGTTGTGAGCCAGCATATAAAACTCCCAGGTGTGTTAGAAAGTGTGTAAATGGAAACCAACTTTGGAAGAAATCAAAGCACCAGCTTTGGAAGGAGTCAAAGCACTTTAGTGTCAAAGCATATAGGGTCCACTCTGATCCTGAAGATATCATGGCAGAAGTTTATAAGAACGGGCCAGTTGAAGTTGCATTCACTGTTTATGAGGTAAAAATGAAAGCTTTTGCCCACCCTTTTGCAATTAAATTTTGAAGATGAGTATTAGTCTTTCAAGTTTTTTCATGAAGGAGTAAGACACCTTATACGAAATACTGGTAAAAGTTGGAAAGTGACGGTTTGGTAAGCTACAAGAAAATTTCAGTATTTTAGCTACAAGAAAAATTGAATCAATAACAAAGTCGCATCACAGCTAAATATTACAAAGTAGTGGGTTGGGAGAAAGCATTGCGTTTGGCCACCATGCTATTAAAAAAAAGTCTACAGACTATGGCCACCATGCTATTAAAAAAAAAAGTCTACAGACTATGAGCAGCGATTAGACATGTTACTAATTTTCTAATTAGTTGGAATAGTATAAAGAAATATATGTAACACAGTAAGAGATTTATTTATTTTATTGAGGCAGAGGAAACTGATTTTAAAGCAACATTTTTTGTCACAGACTACTAAAAACTGTTTGAAAATCTAGATGTTTTCAAGACGACTCAATAATCGCCGTAGACACATGCTAAGTTTCTACCGTTGTCACTTTCCCTGTTGCTCCTGTTTGGGTTGGTTGGCGCACTTAACAACCTCAAGTCTTCCATTAACTTAATGTTGTTCCTTCCTTCTATGCCATGTTATAATATATGCCATATACCTCCTCACATATTAGATTTGTGTTATATTGTATTCCTTTTCTTTTCTTTCATAACTTTATCTCTTTTATTTTTTCCCATTGCATTTGTCAATTGTCATTTTTTGTGCTTTGAGATAGAAGATACAGTTTTAAGTTAGTATTCTGAATCAGAACTATTGGGGACACAACATAACACTCCTAAAATGAAACAGGCTTTACTATACAACATGGACCTATTGTGTGTTCCATGTATCACACCCCAACTTTTAAGCAACTTCAGCAGACTTATGAGTCATGGATTTACTTTAGGAAAACATGGACATTTAGTAGTCTTTTATAAATGGTTGGTTACTGCTAGGAGGATTTTCGCTATTGAGTAAGTGTCTCACTAGTCCTATTCAAGAATGGGGACTCTCCTTTTGATTAGGCTGGATTGTTGGTTGCTTAGTGACTTGTGCGCTGCACATGTGTACGACTGCAACTTTCTATACCACTTATAAGACACGAATAGATCAATATAGACTTCCTTCTCGTTTAAGCTATGAATATATCCCCTCTTTGTCATTGACCTTTCAATTAACAAAAAATATTTGGGACCGTTCTCCCATCCTTTTTGTTGAGTATGACTCATAGTTTACTGATAAGTGGACAAGTCACTCGAGCTCCCAGTGATACGGTTTAGGGTAATCTTATACACTAGATTGTAGTATTTAAACACAAGTTGTAATCTTTAACCTAAAGTTTGAATCATAATTGAAAAGTACTACAATCGCTCTTCTGTCAAAAACGTAGAGACAATTGCTCGAAGTCTGTGATCAAATCTTGCATGTTCTTTGTTTGTGTTTTTCATATCTATTTTCTTTTGAACCGGGATTGAGTTTCCATCACTTTTGCATACCTTTGACTCCTTTGATCTATTGACAGGATTTTGCTCACTACAAATCAGGAGTTTACAAACACATCACAGGTTATGCACTAGGCGGTCATGCAGTAAAGCTGATTGGATGGGGAACAAGTGACGATGGAGATGACTATTGGGTGTGTGGACAATAACTTGTTCATGATTTTAAACCACAACACTTGCAAATAAATGCTTCTATTGAGAATTTTATACATGCTGATTGTGTACTTTTTCAATGTTTCAGCTTCTTGCAAATCAGTGGAATAGAAACTGGGGAGATGTATGTTTCTTTATTATTCTTCAGCTTGAATATTTGTTACTTAAGATATATCTTAGCTACTGAACTAATTTAATCTACTAAACCGCAGGATGGTTACTTCAAGATCAAAAGAGGGACAAACGAATGTGGGATTGAAGGAGAAGTTACTGCTGGTTTGCCTTCTACCAAAAATCTTATAAGAGAGGTGACTGACATGGATGCTGATGCTGATGTTTCATTCTGAATGTAAATATTGTATTACCTTAACAGTTAGATTCGGTGTTGGTATTGAAAAATTTACAACAAATGTTGTCTGTTATATGTATGTCGGTTTTAAGGGGAATGATCTAAACTATGACTATGATAATGTTTGGAAGACGGTATGCTTATGTGGTTTATGCATGAGCTACAAGAAAATTCCTGCTGCTACTAGGATCCTTCACACGAAATAAGAGGCTAATAGAACAGCCGCAGCCCGTATCGTATGTATACTAGCTAAGCTCGTTGAGCTTTATGCATATTCTTGTATCTTTGTAGACTCTATTTCTAGCTCGAAATGTATTACATTATTATTAAATTGTTTACATTTGACTGTTTGTTGAAAATTTATTATGTGTATTTGCTTTTAATGTCACATTAGAGTTGTCTAGATAGACTTTATATAGGCGTTTGGTATGACTTTTATATTGATAAAATTATGTCTATAGTTATTTAACTTTTACCAATTTCTTGAATTTATCCTTTTTTTTCTTTTTAAGTTGATTCTTTATGTTACTTTACGTTGTCTTTTTTTTTTAAGAAGTTTTGCTAAAAACACATGTGGCAGTTTAATGCTCACACACAATGTACACGTGAGCTTGATCTTCTTACCTCTCCTATATCCCAAACTTAAACCCATCAAAACTCCAAAAAAGATAAATAATAATACTAATAAACTCATAAAAAATCTATGTTCTAAATTGTAGTGAGTGTATCCTCTTCAAACATATCTTGTGGTTAAAATTTGGGCTTCTAACAACACACATAAAACCCATAAATTTAGGGAAAAAGATTGAGGATCGCATAAACATAGCTTTCAACAAAACTTAAAACACCAATTAGTAGAACAAAAACTCCATTTTTAGAATCATACACTTTTTGTGAAAGCTTGATAAACATTCAACAAAGCCCAAAACATCAATGACTAGAACAAAGACCCCGTTTTTAAAAAACTCTTTTTTTTTTTACTTTAACCGCAAAATTTCTAGATCTAAAAGAAGATCGATGAAATTTCTAGAGCAAAATGGCTACCACGTACAAATTAGGATTTATGAATTTTAATTTTTCTGATTGATTGAATATTCTAGTTCTGATGAATTTTTCTGATTTTAATTTATGGATACGACGGAAAAAATAGAGTTAATTACAAGAGGGAGAAGATTACTTGTGAGGGAAACACTTAAAAGGATTTATTTGGAAAAACACATAATTTAAAGGACTAGTCTGATATATATTTACAAGTCATGTGAGGGTCGCTTATACGCATCAAATATGTAACCGACACATGTGTATTTGTATAATGGAAATTCAAAAAGGATAATTTTGTGTGTTTAACATGACTTAGAAAGACTAATTTGAAAGAAAAAATAATTGGAAAATAAATCAAAATTAAAGAATCACAAACATAACATTTTTATATATATATATATTATTGTGGTTAAGGTTTTAAAAGCAGATGTTGTGAAATCTCACCACAATTTAGACTCTTGGAATACTCTATCTTTATAGGTAAAATTAGTTTTAAAATTGACAACAAGACGTTTACTTTTTTTCGAATGACATTGTAGTGTCTCCCAGATACCTCTAAGAATCAAACTCATTCAATTAAAATGTATTATTTTACCACACCACTTTTTAATTTTTTTAATTTAAGAAATATAGCAAATTTAAGCCTGTACACATTCTCAACGTTCCTTTGTTAACCGACGATAGTTTCTAGAACTAGATATATGTGGTTTACATGCACGCCAATTAAGTTTTATTTTTAATTTTCTATTGCATTCTTGGATGTTCAGTATTTTCAAACATATGCAAATTTAATTTTTTTAAGTTATTATTTTTTTAAAGTAACAAACGCACCTTAATAAAAGAATGAAACTGATGGAACAATGATCCTACTAAAATAGGACAGAAAGATGGAGAAAACAACGCAAATATAGCTAAATGGTTTGTCAAAACAACACAACAATTGTCCATTAGATTATTTTTTTTTAAAGGCTAAAGATATATTAACAACTGTTCTCAGACATTGGATATATACAAATGAGATGAAAATGTACGCAAAGATTCACATAAATCCCTATTAAGAGGTTTAATTCAAATCTCTCAATAAAACCAAAGAGCAAAATCACCCATACATACCCTCAAACCATTAGAACAAACAAAGCAAAATCACTAGTCAACACAAAACCATCAGATTAATTTATTGCAAGTTAACTAAAGTCCGAAAGTGCATAATTTTGTGTGAAAGCATGGATTAGCTTTTTTTGGACTCCAAAGCTAGTCAACATTCTTTATATAAAATTAGTTGTTCTCCCAACATGGCTTTCACGTTCTTTTTAACTTTTCCATTAAACTTAAGTTACTTCCACCTGTCTTTCACAAGCGCGTTATTTAATTATATTAAGTTAAATCAACTTACATAACTCACATAAAGAAAATTAACTTATTTTGAATCAAAAAAAGAAAGGAATCAATAATGTTTTTTTTACTGTAGATCAACAATCTTAGACTAATATTTTTTTTAAGAAAAAAAATAGAGTTCAAATGCATCACATTATTAATTTGACATCTCGATTATATTAATATTCAAATAAATTATTTATCATTTGTAATATTTTAAAATATTTATTAAAAATAAAATAAAATAAAAAAGTACAAAATTCTTGGAAAATTATATCAAAACCTAAGAAAACTTTCCTAAAAAATAATGTTCACTAATATTGATCTATATTATTTGACAAGTAAATAACGTCTGCAATTAAAATCACATTTTTTTAATAAGTATCTCCATGGTAATTACGATAATTTCTTAAGATTCATTTTAAGGGTTAATTAATGTAATTGAGTTTGTGCCATGCACAGATTATAAAATAATTATTTTAATGTAAAATTAAAAAATTATTATAACAGTAATATTATTACAAAAATTAATAAATATGTAATGATAGTGTAAAATAATTTGACATTGACATTGAATAAAAGTTATTTATTTTGTCATATGCAATATCAATAATTTACAAAGAAATTGACATTGCAATATTTGACCACTACAACATTTTTGCCCTACTGCAATGCAATGCAGAAAAATTATTGATTGACGTTAAAAAATTGTTGCTATAATCTACAAAAAAAATATTTTCTGTATGTGGAAAACCAAGGCGTTGCTATTGCCTTACGTAACAGTTTTCTTTTGAAACGTTTTATGAAAATTGTAGTTGTAGCTACCTCTTACAAAACGGTTTTCTAAATTTACAACGACAACAATTTTACGCCATTGTCAAATTAAAACCGTTCTTGTAGGCATTTTTTTTAATTATGGTACGACAACGCTTTATAACCATTGCAAAAAATAAAATATTTAAATAAAAACAGTATTGTAAATTATTGTATTTCTGAAAAATAATTTTAGTAAAACATTATTATTGTAATACTATGATAAATTTAAAATATAACAATTGCTATAGTACAAAATTATTGTAATAATATATATATAGTTAAAGTTCATTGTTCTATAATGGTCAAACACAATATATATGCTATGTCTATGTTAGTCATGTATAAAGCAAACAAATAAAATAGGTGAAGCGTTGTAATTGTTGATCATTCACACGACGTACGTACTGAAAAGAAGGCAATCAAAATAACATAAATAAAAATATCTATTTATATATATATAACACTTAATTATGGACATCTATCTCTTCATTTTGTGCTTTCAAATGTTGAAATTCTTCATCGGTATCACCTTCATTCATCTACAAAATAAAAAGAATATATTTAATAAGTAAAATCAAGAATAAATGAAAAAATGTTAAAGTCTATAAATATGATTGTAAAGTCAAATCAGGACACATGTATCTGAATACGCAAATTCTATTCTATATAAAAGATAATCTTAGGTGGCTTAGGCATTAATTGTTTACGGGTTTCAAAACAATGTCAAAATAAAAGATAAATCAAATTTTGTTCTATGAGAGCAATACATAACCATTTCCAGATGAATCAATTTAAATGTAAAGTAGACTTTAAAACAAAGATAGTCGTTTCAACACACTACAAACAAAATCTATATTATTATCTTTATTATTTGATAAAGTACAACTATTTATAACAATATTGATTCAAACATAAGTCAGCAGCAATCAATATCAACATATAGAAGAAGAATAATATCATTATAATTATAACAGTACAATTTCTAACAGTAATATAGTTCTAATAGTACTATAAATATAGTTCTAACAATGCTATTTCTAACAGTAATATAGTTCAGGTTTACTTCATTATTATTAGGAGCATGTGTTGATGTAGAATAACATAGAGTACTTTTAGCATCAACTGAATTTGATAAAAAAAATTGTTAAAGCCTCTATATTCAATTATGCAGTCTTTGAGTTCAAAATTGTCTTATGAATAAATTGAGATTTTCCTTCTATTGTTTCTATTTCTTTACGCTGTTTCTTTTCTATCTCTTGTATCTTATCATTAAATTGTTTTACCTTCTCAGCATGTTCTCTTATAAGCTTTGCAATTTCTTTGTCGCACAAACTCTGAAAGACTTCTAAAGATGGCTGTCCATTTTCTCAATCAGGTCTTGAAGCTTTTTTCTAGAATAAATAATAATACTAAACAAAAGATTCTATACATAAATAATAGTAAATGAATAATACATTATAGTAAACTTACAATTGCAAAATTGGTTCTTTGATCCAACTCATTTCCTTTCTTACTTTGTCGAGTAGCAATGAACATTTCAGCTTGAGTGGGAGGCTCTTTATCTTCATTACTTTGACACTAAACCAAGAAGAAAAAAAAAGTTTTAGAATATTATTTAAGTAACACAATTAAATATTCACTTATAATGATTGAAAAAAGAATAGCCATTTTTTTCCCTTGTAATTGCAAAGCCTTTATTCCCCATTCCCATTCGGTGTCTATATTTCAATTGAGCTATATTTTAAGCATTTTGATGATTGATTTCCTATATTCATTCACAATTTTTTTTATTTATAAAATTATAAATGTGTGGCAGCTGACAACAAGTAATTATATCTTACTTGATCGTGGTCTTCTTTTCAATATTTCAATAACTTCTTAAAGTCTTCTTCTAGTACATCTCAAGGACAATTTTTTAACCGCTGGTGCGTGATTTTGTACTTACTAAAATGTTTCTTTTTAAGAAAGTATTTGCATTTTCTCCAAGTATTAGTCAAAATAGCAAATACAACCTTCTTTTATCTGAGATGTAATTTTGGTGCAAAAAGAAAAGAAACATATTAAAATCTATATTTATTAAAGTATATTAACACATACATTCACATAAAAAAGTAAGTACAATTATTATGATGTATATTTATTAAAGTATGGTCAACTTTAGTGAGTCTATTACAATATTATGTCTTTATTTAAAAAACAAATGAACCCACAAAAAAAAAAAAACTAATGATTCAGACCAATGCTTTTTGTTTTTACATGACATCTATTCATTTAAATTGATAAAAATTATATTGATCGAGAATATTACAATTCAAAATTGTTAAAATCGAAATGGATGAATCTGCGAACAAACTCACATTAGTTGATAACACACATTGGCAAAATGTTTATAAATGTAACAATGCATACAAATATGATAAAATTGAGGTGTACGGAATACTCATATATCTGGAGTTGTAATATCGATGATACTAAAATCATTAATTGAATTTATACTTAATCAAAGTTGATCTATTAATCTAAATAAAAAAACACCGCAATAAAACCAAATAATAAAATGCCGCACTAAAACGACGAATAAACCGAAATCGATCTGAAACACTAAAAAATTGTGATAATCATCTCTAACTTTTGAAGAAAGATTATGATTAATTTTTAGTCCAATAACAATGTTTTTAGGGATGTATAGTATATAAATTTTAACGGACGCTGACGTTAGATAATGAAACAGTACAATAGTCAATGGAGACAATTAATAGCAATGAAAACTTATAGAAATTTCGGTAAAAAAACTGATTGATATTGGTCTTATATTTGATTTGATGAATAAACATTTAATGTCAAATTTTTTAGAGAAGGATCACCGCAAAAATATTGTTATGAGATTTATTGTAATTGATTTTGTGAAATATCATTTATTGCACAAGTACTGTGAAAGCAGAATCACTAGGGTGGAATGTATTATGCTTGAAATCGATCATAAATAATTTTAGTATAGATTATATTTCAAAATAATTTTACTGCTTTGCAACAAAATAATATTACTGTTATAATTATTATTGATTTATATTATTTTTATGTTTCCTATTTCAATTAATGGCAATGCAAAACTCATAAATTGTCTTATAAAAATTGATTAAA
>JBBPBP010000003.1:56991177-57021081 GCA_037974735.1 Cicer chorassanicum | reverse complement strand
ATAAATAATTTTAGTATAACATTTGACTCAATAATTTTACTACTTTGTCAAAAAAAAAAAATATTTACTGCTGTAATTATTATTGATTGATATTATATTTATGTTTTCTATTTCAAATATGAAAAAGTTTTAATAGAAGTTGACATTAGATAATGAGACAGTATAATAGTCAATCAAGACAATTAATGACAATGAAAAATTCATGGAAATTACTGTACAAAAAGTTTATGAAAATTTATCTTATATTTGATTTAATAAATAAATATTTAATATTAAACTATTGTGAGTATTGCTGAAAAGCTGTTATCAAATTATTATAATTGATTTTGCAAGATAATACTTTTTTATTGTAAATTGTAAAAGTATATTCGTTGAGAAACTGACACGTGGAAGATGTTATGCTTGAAATCGTTCCTATACAATTTTATTCTTACGTGTTTTTTATTTACAAATGTGGGTATGAATTTAACCCGGACAAATAGTTAAAGGATAAGGACTCAAATATTTATTATCAGTAACAATAAACTAGTTAACAATAAATGAGTTTATAACAAACAAACTAAGACATCAAATTTAAAGCGTTGGACTAATTAACAAAAAAAATGACATAAAAATGATTCAATCAAAATTTTATTTTTATTTTATGAAAAGAATAGCTTAAAAATTAGAGAAAAATGATGTGCACTACATACAATAAATCCAAATGTTAATTTTTTATCTAAAATTAATTTTGTCTCAACAAATATTAAATCAATTCACTTAATTACTAATTAAAAAAATTATATAAATCAATTGAATATAAAAAATAAATATTTTAAAACGTCTAATAAATTTTGTACAACAATTTAATAATTTTACCAGTGAACTTTAAAAAGCCTAACCTAAAAATTCACATAAGCCTTACATGTGTTTGACCGACCTTATGCATTAAACATAGTAGTGAGTCACACATATAGTTTGAGTCTTCATATTTATTTACAAGCAGAACTATAATAGGAGCAATTGTATCACGCCACATATTCTAACCATAATTTTTTTTATTCAACCATCGAAGTTTGTTTTTCCAATGTTTCATCCCAAGAAATAAGACAAAAAGACAGTAGTAATATAAGTTTTATCTCTTATTTTATACGATTAATGATAAACAAATATTAATAATATTGTTATTTGATTTTTTTATGTAATATTTGGTAATATATTTAAAAGTTATAAAATATGATTAAAAAAGTGTAATTTTTTTAAAAAATGTGATTATTTGATAATATATTTGAAAGTTATGAATTTATTTCAAAAAATGTTAGATATTCTTTTTAAGGAGCTAGAAGATTAATATTAGCTTAAAGTTGTGTTTATATATTATTTACAAGTGACTTATTTTGATGAATTTAAATAAAGGTAATTTGAATTTTTTATGTTTCTTATATAAAAATATAATATTTTAAAATAATTTATAATTATTAAAATAATTTTTTTATTAAGAATTATATAAACACTTGTTAAAGAAACTATAAAGGAAATAAAAATTAATTTTAAATTACATTATTTTCAAAAAAAATTTTGTTAACATTTTCTTTCAAACAAATTATCTAAAAATATATATTAAAACCTGATTGCATGAAATGAATATATACACCAGTTTTTTTAACTCACTTCTATTTGTATATTTGTATCTAGGGACACATATATACATACATATCTTTAAGAATCAGTGTGACCAATTGTAAAATATACTTGACATCATTACTTGTGTTCAACCTTATCCACGTGGTGTACAGTATACTATATTTGAAAGAGAAGAAAGCAGAAAGCATATTCAAATTCTATCTGATCCGGTTCCTGTATAGAAGGAAATAAAGGACCACTTATAAGTTGGCTTCTTAGTAATGCGCATCCAATGCCACGTGGCAAAGTAAAAAGATAAAATATTCACACCATAACCCATCCAACATACACGCTAAACATATTAAGCTATTAATTAAAAAATGAACAACCATTAGCGTTTTTAAGTTCCACCACATGGAGCATGGAGTTCCACTCTCATCTATATTTTCTTGTTAAAACGTCTATATATTTTTTTGATATTGCGTCTCCTTTATTTAATATTTTGCTGTAAAAAGATTGTATAGACTGAATCTCCCTCTGATTTTAATTCATTAATTTAATCTAAAAAAACCGTTTTCAAATTTGTACCTTAAATTATGCAAAAAGCATTTGTCAAAAAAAAAAAATACAATTAAAAGGTCATTCAGGATGAGTGTTTCCTTAATAAACACTATTTCAAATACTCATTTTTATTGTGCGTGAGAAAATAGGTATTTAAATATTTTTATGATCACTGTTTCTCTTCATTTTTCTAGAATTCTACACAATAAATTATACGAAATTAAGTTGGAGATAATAATACTTTATTAATATTAAAAAAATTATAAAATAAATTATGTTTAAATGACTCATTTAAACACTCTATTTAGAAAGTTCCATTGTAAATATTATAATAGTAATAATTCTATTAGAGTATTTAAAGTGATCCCACAATTATACATCACTCATTAATAAATTTTTTTAATAGTAATACTCAGTAAACACCTAATTCCTCAAATCTAACACTTTTAAACAAATTTATTAAATAAATTCCACTAACAATTTCGTATTATAAAAAATATAGAGAGAATTTATAGAACTACTCCCCTCTTAATAGCCAATCATCTTATTAATCTCAGGCGTGGCTACCTATGCTTTGAACTATTAATTAATTAATAAATGAACACGCTAAACATATTTCAGCAAAAATAAATGAATAAACGAAGAACGATTAGCATTTTTAAGTTCAATCACAATCACACACACCATCAGAGAAAACACACGTTTCTATAAAACTCTCTTGGCTGGGTCACTCACGCCTTTCACGTTGTTGTAAGAAAAAGGGTTTTTCGGTTGTTGGTATTATTGCTTTCACAAATCCTCTCATTCCATATTTTTCCCGGAAATTCCACCTGGAAAAAGTAGTAGAAGAAGAAGTAGAATAAAGAATGAACTAAAATTGAAGCCTGCTTAATTCCCAAAAAAAAAAAAAAATCAAAAGCATGTATAAATAAATTGACTCAAAGGTGATAGATAAGAAATTAACAATATACTACTTCACATTATAGTCGTTCATAATCTTGTTCGCATTTGTGCATTAGCGCGTGGTTTCAAGCGAGTGAATGAGCGTGATTCAATGTCGAGGGTAGTGAAGGAACCAGAGGAGGTTATGAGAATGAGAGAAGGTTCGGTACTCGGAAAGAAGACTATTCTGAAGAGTGACCATTTTCCTGGTTGTCAGAACAAGCGTTTATCTCCTCAGATCGAAGGTGCTCCCAATTATCGTCAAGCTGAGTCTCTGCATGTTCATGGTGTTGCAATCCCAACCGTTGATGGAATCCGAAATGTTCTCAATCACATTGGTGCTCGTTTACAGCAAGTTCTTTGGATTAGCCTTCGTGAAGAACCGGTATGCTAGTATTATTATCATCATTATAGCTTCTTTTTTCTGTTTTTGTTAAGTTTTTAAAATTTTGATAAGTGTTCCTACAGAACTAGTGTACTTTAGTAAAATTCAAGTGTATGATTGGTTACACTTTTGGAGGATGCAAAATTGATTCTAGGAGTGTACAATTGCTTTGTCATGTTTAGATGTTTTTCAAGTAGAATTGATTTTGCCTCTAAAATTTATTCTAATTTGAAGCCAACTTTTGCCTCTACAATTAATTTTTAGCTTGCGATTTATTGATGAACGCACTTTTACATGAATGTATCTAAACATAAATCACTTTATATTTAACTCATTTTTAAGCAAAATCAATTTTACAAAATTGATTCATTTCAAAATTAATTTATGTCTCGGCAAAACCAAACATACACTTAACTCATTTTTTCGCTTGTTTGTAACTATGATGAAGTGATGGTGATTAGTAAATAATAACGCTCTAATAAGTAATAACATTCTCCCCGTCGTCTCTCCTAACTTTTTATTTTCTTTCTTTGTTGATATCAGCTTGTGTACATTAATGGCCGCCCTTTTGTTTTGCGTGATGTGGAGAGACCATTCTCCAACCTTGAGTATACGGTATATGCCATTGATTTATTATTATTTCGCTAGTTCTTTTATGCCAATATATAAGATTTTAAATTGTTGTCGCAATTAGGCTGTGATCATTGATAATGAGGAAAAATTCATTCAGACAATGCGGCTGATGCAATTGCAGTTGCGATGTGGTCGTATAAATCTCCAAAATCTTTGTATTGCAGCTGCAATTGCGGCTACGCATAATTTAAAACTATATGTATGTAGGTTGTTCTATGCTGGCTGTCAACCTAGTGGAACAATCAGCAATTGGGGGTTGAGTAGTTTCCGTTGAATTGAATGCATTACTGTTTTGGCGTCTAACTTATGTGGGACCTGTAATCAATCAGGGAATTAATAGGGAAAGGGTAGAACAAATGGAAGCTCGTTTGAAAGAAGACATCCTGTTGGAAGCTGAAAGGTATTTCCCCGGTGCCACGCTGTATTTGTCCCTAACTTGTCACGCGGAGTCCATGGTTGTTTTTATTCTTTACTATCAATCTTAATTTTACATCGACTTAACAGATATGGAAATAAGATCCTTGTGACTGATGAACTGCCCGATGGTCAAATGGTGGACCAATGGGAACCAGTGTCATGTAATTCTGTGAAGACGCCGTTAGAGGTATGGGTGAAACTTGTTTAGAATGGGAATGCAAGAGTGTTTACTCAGTTTCTCCTGCTAAAATTGTATCAGAGTTGTTTTCCTTTTTGTAGGTGTATGAGGAATTGCAAGCGGAGGGATACCTTGTTGATTATGAACGTGTTCCTATAACTGATGAAAAATCGCCTAAGGAACTGGACTTTGATATTTTGGTGAGTTCTTTGCATCATATTTTTTTTGGAAGCTTCTGAATAAATTTGTTTGCAAGAAAATAATGATTCATCTTGTTTTTTTTCTACTCTTTTAGTTTATGCTACCGTCATAGGCATCACAATCCGAACATATAGTTTTTGTTACAATTAAGGAGTTGGGTAATGTAGTTAACTTTAACTTTTAGTCTAATCATTGGATTGCTGAAAGACAATGCCTGAGGTTTTTTATTTTTTAAAGAGAAGCCTCATATTTATTAACTTAGAAAACTCATTTATTTAATAAGTTTCCCGAAACCAATGATTTTTTGTATCTTAGCTACTCTTAAACTTTGATTTTAGGTACATAAAATTTCTCAAGCTCATGTAAATACTGAGATAATTTTTAATTGTCAAATGGGGCGTGGACGAACGACAACTGGAATGGTCATTGCAACTTTGGTCTACCTCAATCGAATTGGGGCCTCCGGTACTTTTATTTATTTATTTATTTATTCGACTTTTCTGATTTTATTGTTTATTTTCTTTCATTTATGCCATTTTTTGTCAAAGAAGTTTAGTTCCATATATACTGAGAAACCCTTATTTAAAGTTATTGTTAAGGCCATTGCTTGGAAATAAAATTGAAAAAAATTCCTATTTCCTAGCATTATGCCATCTCTTTTTAACAGTTTCCTTTAATTTATTCTAACTCTTTTGTTGTTAAGTTAAAATCATAAGGTGTACAAGTGGATTTTCCATTAACAAAAATATTTGGTTTATGTTATTACGTGATAGGGATTCCAAGAAGCAATTCGATCGGTAGAATTTTTCAATCTATGACCAATGTTGCTGATCATATGCCTAACTCGGAGGAGGCAATTCGCAGGGGAGAATATGCAGTCATAAGAAGCTTGGTTCGGGTGTTAGAGGTACCGACTTTAAATTTAATATTTCTTGTATAAGATGAGCATATATTCTTGTTGTTGTAATTTGCTAACATGCTTCAGGGTGGTGTTGAGGGGAAAAGACAAGTGGACAAAGTCATTGACAAATGTGCTTCAATGCAGGTATCTGTTTTTAATGATTCCGATCTTGTGTTACTCAAAAATAACTTCTATGTTAGTTGTTTGTACAGTCACTTAGAATGTTTTGAATTTCTTAACATGTATCTTGTGGGTTGAATCTTCATATATTTAAAATTGGGTTATTTAATCCTTGTCTTTCTTGAACTTCAGAATCTGCGTGAAGCAATTGGCACCTATCGCAATAGCATTCTGCGACAGCCAGATGAGATGAAAAGGGAGGCATCACTTTCCTTTTTTGTGGAGTACTTGGAGAGATACTACTTTTTAATATGTTTTACCGTGTACCTGCATTCAGAAAGGGATATACTCCATTCTAGTACTGCTGGTCACAGTAGTTTTTCTGATTGGATGAGAGCAAGACCTGAACTCTACAGCATTATTCGCAGGTTAAAATTTTAATAACTGTAAGGTCTATGTTTTGTAACTTTTCTTTTTTGATTTCTCTTATTAGGCCTGTGGAGTGTGGATCTATATCTGTTGAGTTTGACTAGTGAATTGTGTATCTAGCCAAGATCAAGAATGTTACTGAAACGTGATTTTTCATGTTGTGGTCTGAGGTCCTGCTCACCCATGTAACGTGGTTCCAGTATTAATAAAATACTTGGGTTTATTGCTTTTAGGTTCACCAGAATCAACTAATTGGGCATTTAGTTTACAAATACAATCAAGATTGTACATGTGCTAATTGTGATATAAAATTGGCATTAACCTCTTGTAGCGGTTGTGTGTTATTAATTGTGATGATGCGTAGGTATGTAGGAAGGCTTCTTGTTTGGCGGCATGACAGATTATATAAGGCATCAAATGTTAAATTTTCCCTGATTCACTGAATAAAACAGCAAAGAGCTGATTTTATTATATTGGAATCCTATTCCTGGTATTATTATTTTTTTTAAAATGGCCGACATTTATAACATTTCCAGAAATCATTTATAAAAGAGCAGTGTAGAGATGGTTATAGGAACTTGAAAAAGTTACATATAAAATTTCATTCCCACCTCATGGGAATGAAAACCTTGAGAATGCAAAAGTTATTTTTTTCCTGAGGATCTTTATACACTGTATTAAATTTTTAAACCCTGTAATAAACATGAGAAGACACATTCCCTATCCATATATTCCTGAGAATGTGTTCAGATGACTTGAAACAAACCCACCCATTGATTTGGACATTATGCTTTGATTCCATTCTACCTTCTTACCCTGAAAACATATATCCTTTGCCCTTTCCTTTTTTTGTCTTTATCATCGTTAATATGGCAAGAAGCACCAAGGATTGAGATGTCCATCATGCTTATATTTTATAGAGTTTTCCTTTACTAATTTTCACCAGAAGCTTCCATATATCTTTGTTTATCTAATATTCTCCCTTGACATACTTTCTTACATAAATTTTTTCATCATATTGTTGGACAATCTTTACCAATTGGGTTCTAACCTGTTTATTTGCTTGATCGTATGTCTATCAATATTTGACATGACTCATAACAATTGGCACTGCAGGTTACTCAGGAGAGATCCAATGGGTGCACTTGGATATTCAAGTTTGAAACCATCTCTAAAGAAGATAGCTGAATCAACTGATGGCCGGCCTTCTGAGATGGGTATAGTTGCTGCCTTGAGAAAAGGCGAGGTTCTTGGTAGTCAAACTGTTCTAAAAAGTGATCACTGCCCTGGATGTCAAAATCCATGTTTGCCAGAGAGAGTGGACGGTGCTCCTAATTTCCGAAAAGTTCCTGGATTTCCAGTTTTTGGTGTTGCAAATCCAACCATTGATGGTATCCGGTCTGTCATTCATAGAATTGGCAGTACTAATGGTGGGCGCCCTATACTTTGGCATAATATGAGAGAAGAGCCTGTTATTTACATCAATGGGAAGCCATTTGTTCTTCGTGAAGTTGAAAGACCATACAAAAACATGCTGGAGTACACGGTAAACATTACATTTGACATATCTTTAAAATAAACATGAAGTTACCAAAGGGGGATGGAAAAGTAGACGTCGTTCAGAAAAACTGGTTCATGGTTTGTAACCCAACTTTTTGTGTAGCCTCTGAGTAAGATGTCTATAATCTATATTGCAATTTAAGTTGTAATTGGTAGCAGGAACCATGTCCAAAAAAAACTTAGCCATGTGGTCCAATCCAGAACCCCTTCCAACCAAAGTATAATCTCATGGAAATGTAGCAGTCTAATTGAGAAGGATTATATCTAGTTGAGAAGTGTGAAAAAGGAAGGGTATTTACTATTTTCTTTGTTTACTGAGTGAGTCTTTATTTTAGATCTTTCTTCAAAATGTGTCGTGTCATTATAGTTAGTTTTTTAAATTTCTTTTGGGGAAATGATAGTTATTATTAATTGAAGTGGCACTAGTGGCCATTTTACTACCGTCTTCGAGGAGATTTGAACTCCGTCCCTTGAGGTTATAAGACCAAACTCTTACCATTGAGTTGACTCTTCATGGACTGTTATGTCATTATAGTAGTGGGATCATCTAATAGAACAAAAATGTGTCTATTTTCTGAGGTATAACTAATACATGAAATGACACAAACTTATAATCTACCTGCTTGCCGAATACTGTCTAGCCCCTAACTCTGTCATGCAGCTCGGGATTTGTTAATATATATACATGATCAACTAATGCTTAATTGTCTAATGGGTTGAAATTAAAATGTCATTAGATACCGCTTTGAATTTCATATTAATTTGGCATTTTCCCCCCCTTTTATTGGTGAATTGGAAGCTGTAATTTGTTCTTTCAGGGTATTGACCGTGAAAGAGTGGAGAAAATGGAAGCTCGATTAAAAGAAGACATTTTAAGGGAAGCTAAACAATATAGCAGTGCCATAATGGTTATTCATGAAACAGATGATGGACATATATTTGATGCTTGGGAGCATGTTACCTCTAATGTGGTTCAAACCCCACTTGAAGTTTTCAAAAGCCTGGAAGCTGATGGGTTTCCCGTTAAGTATGCACGTGTACCCATCACTGACGGAAAAGCTCCTAAAAGTTCTGACTTCGATACTTTGGCAATTAATATTGCTTCTGCTGCAAAGGACACTACTTTTGTTTTCAATTGTCAGGTATTTTCTTTATCATTTATCTCTTATGCTTTATTCTTTTTGAATGCGTTCATTTTAGTTCATCCACTTGTTCTTCTGGTCTTTTTGTCCTTTTCATTTCTAGCTGCTAATATCTCATTGATATAACAGATGGGTAGGGGCAGAACTACAACTGGTACTGTCATAGCATGCCTTGTGAAACTTCGCATTGATTTTGGTAGGCCCATTAAAATATGGAGTGATGACACGGCCCAAGAAGAATCAAATGGTGGTTCTTCAAGTGGAGATGAAACTGGGGATTGTGTCACTGCATTGACCTCCAATACTTCGCAAATGGGGATTGATGAGAAACAAAATCGTGTTTTTGGTATAAATGACATTCTCTTGTTATGGAAGATAACCACATTATTTGATAATGGTGTTGAATGCCGAGAGGCCTTAGATGTTGTTATTGATAGATGTTCTGCACTTCAAAACATTCGTCAAGCTCTCCTACAATATAGAAAAGTATTCAATCAACAGCATGTTGAGCCTAGGGTAAGGAGGGTGGCTTTAAATCGTGGTGCCGAGTACTTGGAGCGGTACTTCCGCCTAATTGCTTTTGCAGCATATCTTGGAAGTGAAGCATTCGATGGGTTTTGTTGTCAAGGAGAATCCAGAATGACATTTAAGGTTTGGTTGCATCAGAGGCCAGAGGTACAGGCTATGAAATGGAGCATCAGATTAAGACCCGGGAGATTTTTCACTGTCCCTGTAAATGTTTTCTACTCAAATGATTACTTTTCCACAATTCAAAGTAGGATTGCTTCAATAATGCCAATTTAAATTGTAGGAGGAGTTGAGAGAATCACAAGAGTCTCAGCATGGAGATGCAGTGATGGAGGCTACTGTCAAGGCCAGAAATGGTTCTGTTTTGGGGAAGGGCTCCATACTTAAAATGTATTTCTTTCCTGGACAGAGAACTTCCAATCATATACAAATACATGGTGCACCTCATGTTTACAAGGTATGTTTATGTATGAAAGTATTGCTAAAACAACTATCTATCATCAAATGTGTGATACCATATGGTAAGGCTACACGTTCAGTGGGAACCTACCGGATCATCCAAGTGTAGGTAGAATAAGCACCTTTAATATGTTTGATGGTGTAAGTTTATATGAAAAAAAATTGTTGTCTGGTGTGGAGCTAGACTGCTCATCTGATCACTTTGTTATCTTGTAATTTTACAAGTACATTGCACTGTTTTACATTAGTTGATAGTTTACTTTAGTCTGTATTGCTTCCACTTGTTCAATATTTGAAATAATGATCATTTTAGCATATATTTATATTTTGAAAAATATTACCATACTATGGTTTGTATTATATGATACCGATACTTTCAATTTTAAAATGAGTGTTTCTTATGAAATTGCATCATGGTTTGACAATCGAGTATGTTGAACAAATATATAAAATTACTATTGAACCTGAAAATAATAAAAAAGATAAAATATAAAATGGATTTTCTTACAGCAGCTTCAATTATCAATTTTCATGTTATTATCAATTGATATATATGTGGTATGATGAGTGTGAGAATCTCAATTTTTCAGGTTGATGAATACCCTGTATATTGCATGGCAACTCCAACAATCTCTGGGGCCAAGGAGATGCTAAAGTATTTGGATTCTAAGTCTAGATCTGCATTCACTGCGCGGAAAGTTATATTGACCGACGTAAGAGAAGAAGCGGTTGTTTATATCAATTGTGTTCCCTTTGTCCTTAGGGAGTTAAACAAACCTGTGGATACACTCAAGCACGTTGGAATTACTGGTCCTGTGGTGAGTCATCTTGTACAATAGTTTGTCTATTAGAACTAGAACATATTACAAAAGTAATTGTGTTGCACAACTCATGGTAACTGCAATGCAGGTTGAACACTTGGAAGCACGGCTGAAGGAAGACATACTGGCCGAGATTAGACAGTCTGGTGGGAGAATGCTACTACACCGTGAAGAATATGATCCCTCAACAAATCAGTCTGCTGTGGTTGGATACTGGGAAAACATTCAGGCAGATGATGTGAAGACACCGACAGAAGTTTATTCTCTTCTAAAAGACGATGGATATGATATTTTCTATCGGAGGATACCCTTAACAAGAGAGAGAGATGCCTTGGCCTCCGACGTCGATGCGATACAGTACTGTCAAGATGGGTAAGTGTCCCTACTTGGCAGTATAAGGGTCTTCTAAAGTTTGCCAACATTTTTTATGTTGCACTGATTACACCATTCTAAACAGCATGTACATAGTGGTGGACAATTTGGCTGCCTTGCTTTGTCTCCAAAATGCAGTCAAGGGATTCTTGTCATGACTTGTCTTGTCTTGTCTTGTAGTGGGCACTATCTGATGTTTTAATTGCAGTGCATGCAATAGTAGCATTGTTCTGTATATGTTCCCTGCATCTGCATGTTGTGCATATACCATCTAGAAACTGCAAACTCAATATGTTAATCTTTTAATTATTCTTCATTTAAATATTACAATGTACTTCTAAACTCTTGCTTTACTGTAGCTCTGCCGGGAGTTACCTCTTTGTATCGCACACAGGTTTTGGTGGAGTCGCATATGCAATGGCCATCATCTGTATTAGACTTGGTGCAGAGGCAAACTTTGCAGTCACTGTCCTGCAGCCATCATTTGTTCCTGATACATATCCAATGACTAAAGAGAATTCACATTCTCGAGCTTCTAATGAAATGGCACTTAGGATGGGCGACTATCGTGACATTTTGAACCTTACAAGAGTCCTCGTACATGGTCCCCAAAGCAAAGCAGATGTTGACATTGTCATTGAAAGGTTATAAAAAAAGTTTGATTAGAAGCTTTATTAACCATATTTTATTACCTGTAAGAAAATGTGTTCAACCAACATTAGAGTGGATTTATTAATTATGTTCTCTATGATGAAGAATGTATATTGTTAGAAACATGGTATTGTCCATGTCTTTTCCATTCTGGGTTGAAGGGGGGACTTTCACTGGTTCAATTTACCTTTTCTTTGCAAATATATTATGTCATCATTTTTGTGGTTATTAAATAGCTTTTGCATCATTTACCCCACTGGGGAAGTTTGATCTGGCAACTTAGCTTAAGATGCTAGTTATTGGCTTTTTGTTGAAGGCTCTGAATTTTTCTATTTTTTTAAATAGATGTGCAGGAGCAGGACATATACGAGATGATATTCTTTATTACAAAAGAGAATTTGAGAAGTTTACTGATGACGATGATGAGGAGCGTGCATATCTAATGGACATGGGTATCAAGGCTTTGAGGTACATTTACTTGCGTTGCCCACAAAAATGTTTATGTATGAACATGCATATTGACTATTTGTTTTTGTAATCATTTTATTTTCCTGCAGGCGCTACTTTTTCCTTATCACATTCAGATCGTATCTCTATTGCATCTCTCCTGCGGATACAGAATTTGCTGCATGGATGGATGCTAGACCAGAGCTTGATCATCTATGTAACAATCTAAGAATTGAAAAATAATATGCCAATGCTTTTGATCATGCTGATGTACAATTGGCATTTGCTGTTACAGTTTGTCCATCTATAGCCTCTTTCTCCATGCTGCAGAATGTCTTATTTTGCACATAAAGCTCCAAAAGTGTAGCACACTTGCAACTTTGCAAACTGCTATCTCAAGAAGAGCAGCATCTTGTAGTCAGCTTCTATCTAGCATTGTATGTCTTCAGAAGCTGGCTCTAATACGAGGCATGTGTATAGTATAAAAAATTCAAAGGTGTTATTCCTGATTGCCAAACTGAAGTCTAGCCGTTGGTTGGCAAAAGTATTCATTGGGAGAACTGTTAGGTATTAGGTTACACAGCTAAGGGATGATATATATCTTCAACTGATTGTATTCTTATTTCAGTGGTTGTTTGGAAGTTTTTTGAAGGATGGAACGGAGTCCTTCACAACATACAGGAGTGCAATGGGGAAGTGTTACCACTCTAGTGAAGGGAGGGAGGAAAGTTACTATCTCTTCAATAAACAAGTTTCATTAATGCCCTCCAGAACCTTATATTATTATTTGACTCAAATTCTATCATGTTATTGAAGCAGTTAGTTTTCTCTTGGTTTATTAAACTTTCCGAGAATGTCAAATGGCAGAATCATCCTATCAGATTATAGATGTGTACATGTTCTAGTAAGCCTCAGTCGAAAAAATAAAGAGTTATAGTAAGGTTAGCAATAGCGATTTGATGGGAAGTGTGTAATGCGAGCACGGCTGTGTCTAAGCAATTTGGGGCATTGGACACAAATTTAAGGAGACTAAATATTATATAAATTATCATTTATCATATTAATTTTTTAGGTTTTTTTTTTGTGAAATAATTTATCAAAGTTTATTATCATTTCTCCATGAAGAGCTATACATGTTTCAACCTCTTGGCTTTGAATCATCTGACAAACAGAATGTGTCCAGGCTTCATCTTTATGGCCTGAAATAGGCATTCAAGATCTGATACGAGTTTGACTCTTGTCTTATTATATTTTCTCTCTATGGATGATATCCTTTTAACTGGACTATCTTCTTCTCTTATCTCTACGTTAATCTCGCAACTCAATGACCAAATTTCTCTCAAACACTTAGGTCAGCTAGACTGCTTTCTTGACATAGAGGTGAAGTATTTGAAGAATGGTTGTATGCTTCTTACATGGTCCTAGTATATTTGTGACCTTATGCACAAGACCAATATGGTAGATTCTCGACGCATTTCACTTCCATGGCGAGTAGCTCTAAACTCAGCAAGCTTGACTCTAATTCCTTGCTCGATGCTTTACTTTATTGCTCGATTGTTGGTGTTTTGCAATATGAAACACTCACTCGACCGAAATTCTGTAGTGTAAACAAGGTTTATTAATTTCTTGCCAATAGTTTTGAGTCCCATTGCAAGTCATGAAGTGTATTCTTCGTCAATTCTTCTTCAACTTGCCCTACCTAATTGACTTCCCATTCAAGCATACAATGATTCAAACTAGGTCAACGACCTGAACGACCACGTTCTCATGCATTTGCCTTCATACTAATCTTGTTTCGTGGAGCTGCAAAAACATCTGTAGTGGCTCAATCCTTAGCTGAGTATCGAGGAATGACTCATGCCATTTTAGAAATTCTTTGGCTTTAATCTCTTCTCTCCGAGTTTAAGGTTCCTACTCTTACTCCTGTTTTGTTGTGTGACAACTTGAATGTTATATTATTGTCCGATAATTCAATCATGTATGTTTGCACCTAACACTTTGAACTTGACATTCACTTTCTCTGTGAGAAAGTTGTTGCAAAATCTTGTATTGTCAAACATATTGTTGATCAAATTTGAAAGATAAATAAGAATTTATAAATTTTATTTTATTTTATTAAATAATGAACAATAACTTCTAAAAATTGATCAAAGAGTGTAAAAATGAATCATTAAAAACAAAAAAAAACAGATTTGGTAAAAAAAATTATATTTTGTTTTTGTTAAAAATTCGTTTTCTCCAACAACACGTTGACAAAAGGACACCTTTAAGAATCAGTCAAGAGGTGTAAAGGGTGATGTAAAATAAAGGACTGTACGAAGTGGAAAGCAGTAACTTCACGTTTCTTTTTTGTATTTCTTTTTCTCTTTGCAACGACAGGACTATCCTAGTATACTATGTTATTATTATTATTATGCATTCCTGCTAAAAGGTGCTAAACTACATGCACATTCTGTCGTGAGAAGAATCTTTGGAGCAAAATATTTGCATATATAATATATATAAACGTTTGGTCTACACTTCAATAATATACACCTCGAAAGAAATAAAGATAAAAAATAATAATGTGATAATTTAATAATTTATCAGATGTTGAATGAATGTAAAAAAATTAAATTATACATGCATTATTGTTGATATATAAAAATTAAAATATATATATATATATATATATATATATAGATATTCTCGGTCACACTTTTTATTAGATTTCTTCATTATAAAACCATTTATAAAAGTGCACATACATTATTAATTTCTTTATAAAAATGTATCAAATGTGTAATTTTTTTTTCTATCTTATAAAATCAATAATTCAAAAGATAATAATAATAATAAAAAAAATACATTTTTGACAAAATTAATGTTACGACTACTTTGCTTAATATTGTTAGAGTGTTATACTAAGCGACGGAGGGAGTAATATGGGTATACTTTGCTTGGCAATCAGAAAAGCTTTGGGGATTGATCATAATGGCTGTGATGAAATCTTCCTCTAACCAGCAAGAGACTGAGGAACTGGATTCATGGTAACTACTAACTAATAACAACTTATTATTACTATGATGATTGTGATGGTGGTTAAAGAAAGTCCTAAGTGTCTATTTGGTTGATTTTTAAAAGTATAAGGCTTTACCAACACATTTAATATATAATCTAGTGGTCGTGGGTTCAATCTTTGATCAGTGCGTATGGAAGAATATTTGTTGGGAGAAGTCGGTCCCTTAAATGAATCTCTGTACCTCGAACGATTAGTCTCTGACTTCTGGTTGAAGGATACCTTGGGCAACCAAAAAAGCATTAGGCTTTAATTAATCGTTAATTACTTCAATTAATTAGACCAAAACCTCAAAAGAGGAGGGAAACAACATGCATTTAGGAATAAAGATGCGTTTTAGCTTTAAGTGTAGTGTAAGCTGCTGAGAATCTTTAGAAAACTTACAGCTCGGTTTGTATTGTGTAAGAGATTGTCTCTTGAAGAGTTAGTTTTGTGCAATTTATTGAGCCATTCCTTGCTCTACTTTGAGGAAACCCCTCCACTTTGCTTTAATTAATTCTTTTAAATCACAATAATAAAACACATGATGGGAAACACAATAAACAACTCAACATCACAAATTATTCTGCAGCTTTATTCTCTTCTCTTGTGCATTGCTTTAATTGAAGGGTCTTGTGATGTTTCTTAATTTCATTTACATATGTTTCCCTGCCTTTTATGCTCTATTGCATTGTTGGACACCAAATGTTCTGATTTGCTTTGGTGTTATAGTGTTTTTTTGTTTTTAATATCTTCACATAATCTTGTTAAGTTAGAAGTAACACTATCTTTTACTAGTAAACTTTTAGGCTTTAAATAATAACTTGTGTGTTTGAAAGAATAATCGAAGACAATAATCGTCCTAGCATACGACATTAAAGAAATGATGATGTCGAGTGATTTACACGGAATTGCCATGTTACTAGGTTCAAAGAAACCATCCTTCCACTGTGACAGGATTCTGTTTTCCTCATTCTCTGGTAACAAGGTGAACTTGCTGCATTCAAAGAATAATGCAGCATTTGGTTGTACTTCAGCTAAATTCTCAAGTGTTATACCCAGAAACACAACTAAAAGATTTTTGGCTACTTCTACTCTCGCCGATGTTGCAAATGATTTTATGGTAAATTCACTTTCATTCCACATCTTGAACGATGTCTTAGTTATTTGACAGTGCTATGTTTATGATCCACTAAAAGCCTAAGACTCGTTTTTCGTATTCTTAGTTTGGATTGAACTTGATCACTAATGATTTATTCAAAAAAGTATTCATGATCATGGAAAGCCATTATAATTATGTTCTTTTTTAACCAGGATAGGAGGACTTATATATTGAATATGAAATTTCCTAGATAATGTTGCATTTTCAGGCCCTACAATCACCAATACTTGCTGAGCTAGAAGCCAACCCAAAGACCGTTACATCGATCATTTTAGGTGGTGGAGCTGGAACTCGTCTATTCCCCCTTACTCAAAAACGGGCTAAACCAGCTGTAATAAACCATTGAATTCA
Organism: Cicer chorassanicum; assembly: GCA_037974735.1. Lineage (NCBI taxonomy): Eukaryota > Viridiplantae > Streptophyta > Magnoliopsida > Fabales > Fabaceae > Cicer > Cicer chorassanicum. Next base: position 57,004,182 of record JBBPBP010000003.1, on the reverse strand, counting down.
TTAATCATCGCGTTTTGTTAAGTTCTTTCAGAACTAGGCTTGAATTCACTAATCTCTGTGTGTCTTTTTATGTGATGCTTAGGTGCCATTCGGAGGATGTTATAGGCTTGTGGACATACCAATGAGTAATTGTATTAATAGTGGAATTGATAAAATTTACGTCCTTACACAGTTCAATTCTCGGTCCCTCAACCGCCACATTGCTCGAACATATAGTTTCGGAGGTGGCATCAATTGTGGTGGTAGTTTTATTGAGGTACACTTTGTTTTGTTTGAATTGTGCAAAAGCTTCTAATCCTGCTAATTGTACCAATTCGAATTTGTGTTCACATACTAGAAGTTTGTTATGGTAGGTATTGGCAGCAAATCAAACACTCGGTGAATCGGGAAATAAGTGGTTTCAGGGTACTGCCGATGCTGTAAGACGATTCCTTTGGTTGCTTGAGGTATGCCATAATTAGTAACTGTTTAAGATTTAAGTTGCAAGAGATTTGATTCATTCTTACATTTGCAAAACTGAATAAGCTTCTGAAACTTGAGTAGGATGCTGAGCATAAAAACATAGAGAACATTCTGATATTGTGTGGTGATCAGCTCTATCGAATGGATTACATGGAACTTGTGCAGGTCGGTATTATTAACTGTTAATTATGATTAGCTTTTTCTGATTCACTTTCACTGTTAATGTTTCAAATGACAACTTTTCTTACATCTTCAGAAACACATTAATTCATGTGCTGACATATCTGTATCTTGTCTACCAGTGGATGGCAGGTATTCTAAGTTTCTTTTAAGACCATTTACACATTTGGTTTCCGAAATGTTTACATTTTCTTCTTTTTTACCGTAGTCGTGCCTCTGATTTTGGATTAGTGAAGGTTGATGAAAAAGGACAAATATACCAGTTCATGGAAAAACCGAAGGGAGAATTATTAAGATCTATGGTTCTTACTCTTCCAATTTCCTCTTATAATATTGTGATATAACAAACTATCATAACTTCAGTTTTCAAACTGAAATCACCTATATTTGATTGCTATACTTGTTCTTATAGTGTGTCGATACGAGTGTTTTTGGGTTATCAGCTCAGGAAGCGAGAAAATCTCCATATATTGCATCAATGGGTATATATGTGTTTAAATTAGATGTGCTTCTCAAACTTCTCAGGTAATTAAGATTCTGTGTTTAAATTATCTTTAAGTTGAATTATACTGTCAAACATAGAAAGCTTTGGATGAACATATGACTATTTTCAAAGTTCAACTCAGATATATCTGATGTGATTTTCCGTTATCTTTGGTAATAAATTTTCAGGAACTATTATCCTAATGCAAATGATTTTGGATCTGAGGTCATTCCAATGGCTACAAAAGATTTTAAAGTCCAGGTAGTTTGCTTGAAGTAAAACCTACTCGAGTTATACCAGTTGTTTTCGAAGAAGTATTTTGTCAAATATTCTGTCAAAGTAGCTTTTGATTAATGCATTGAAATTTTATCATATTCTGTTTTTATAGTAAACAATCAAGGTTGGCCCTTCTATTTCATCACAGGCATGTCTTTTCAGTGGTTATTGGGAAGATATTGGGACTATAAAATCTTTCTTTGATGCAAACTTGGCTCTTATGGACAAGGTAAGTCTTTTAGTATTCAAAAGTTACAAGTTGTCACTCAATGAGTTTATACAAGTTGCAATTTATTGTTCTTCCATGTTGAAGCCGCCAAAATTTCAGTTATATGATCAGTCAAAGCCTATTTTTACATGTCCTCGGTTTCTACCCCCGACAAAAATGGAGAAATGTCAGGTAGAACTGAAAAAGTTTAGTCCATATATAACCAACCTTCTATGATTCTAATGGGGCCTAATGAGAGTGTGCTATAACATCAATTGTAGGTGATTAATTCTTTGATTTCAGATGGTTGCTTTTTAAGAGAGTGCAGGGTTGAACATTCCATTGTGGGAATTCGCTCGAGATTTGATTCTGGAGTGCAACTCAAGGTATATAACTTACCTTTTTTGAATGGAGATTGCGAAATAACTCGTTATAACAATATTTCATCTGAAGCGAAATGTTCGCCTTGTCCAATGTTGTCCTCATATTTTATTTCCTTTATTCTTTCTCTAAACACGACCAACACGAACCGATGCTATTATCACATCTACAATCACTTTGCAGGATACCATGATGATGGGAGCTGACTATTACCAAACCGAGGCTGAAATAGCGGCTCTTTTAGCGGCGGGAAATGTTCCTATAGGCATAGGCAGGAATACAAAAATCATGTAAGAATCCTGAAAAACTGAAAATGCTCTGTCATAATTTCACATTATACAACACCATGCATGACTCAGTAACATTACATGTTACATGGTTCATAGTTATACTAATCATTGGATCGACGCCCCTTCAATGCGCATGCTTAAGTAATGATGAAAACAATAAGAAGGATCCTTATGATATTCTATGTTGGATTTACCACTGTTTCTTTCTCTCCTGTTGTGTCTTTTTTTTTATAGATTTGGCATACATGTTAGTCTATATATCATGACTCAAATGTCGTATGCAGGAACTGTATAATTGACAAAAATGCAAGAATTGGAAACAATGTAATAATTGCAAACAAAGAAGTAAGTATTAATTTAGTTATCTATGTTCTCTACTTTCTCCGGCCTTCTCTTTTTCTAGTAATAAAAAAAATGCAATTATGCAATAGATTAACAATGTGAGTGTCACATGTGTACTATGAAATTCCATCATATGAAAAGAAAAAGAAAAATAGCCCTTTATTAATTATTATAATTTTCTTACACTTCTCTGAAATCAAATTAATCAATGACAATTGTACTTGGGGTGTAGAATGTGCAAGAGGCTGACAGACCCTCAGAGGGGTTTTATATTCGATCAGGAATCACGGTGGTGTTAAAAAACACAGTAATAAACAATGGCACAATCATTTAATGGTGGATGGTTATGAATAGAAGATCGGAAAACACAGAAAAGAAGACACAAATGAAGTGATATACTATATACAAGCTCCAAACTTTTGCTCTGAATAACTGTTACCTGAAATAAGGGCTCAGTTATCAAATTTTGAATCTTCAATCAGGAAAGTCAATGAAGGACACATTCTGTTTGTCAGAACATTTTTTGTTGGCTCATTCGACAGAAAGGGCTACATCATTGTCCGGACAATAAAATTCTTTTAAAACGTTATTTTTTATCGATGTTATTATAGGCCAAAATGGTCAATAATTTGTTAGACATTATTTGTCTAATTGAATGTTACATTTCAAATAAGAGAAATATAACCATCAGTGGAAGAATAAAATCATGTGTCACTGTGGTTTACACAATGGAGAGTGTGTGTTCTGTTCCATTTTTCATATCAACTTCATGTTCTTCACATTTGCACAAAAACATAACTACATATTTAATGAGATCCCTTAAGAAATGGTTCTTTAGATTTTATATGCTTACTTTTTCCATGAACAAGATTTTTGGAGAGCTTTATTGCTGTTGGAAGCTTCCAGTTGCTTGAATTGGAGTTCTTCAAGAATCTTTCTCAACCAAATAGCTTGACTTGCATAAGAAACTACTATAGCTACTAACACTCATGCTTTCTCATCCAACTTTCTTTTTATGTGATCAAATATTAATACACCGCTAGTCAAATACAAAATTAAACTAGGGTTTAAGAACATGGATTTGGATCATCTGTGACGGCGGCACGGAGAAACACATTGTAGAGCCGTTCTGTCTCTAAATCTAACAGCTCTGCAGCTTGATACACCATGCAACTCCTGTTGAGGATCCACATACTAACATGTAAATAAATGTTCTATTGATTATCAAGAAACATCTAATTCAATGGATGAAATAGGCATTTTGTTGGTAAATGCACACCATTCTTTTGGCACACAACTTTGTTGCGTTCTTTTCATCTAAAATTTTATATTTTGTAAGGTTTAAGATTTATATAACATTTGTTTTGTCATGGGTCCTATTACTTTGAGTTGATATGTTTGCAAATCTTTTTCATTTGAACTGGGTGTTTATGTGATCTTTAGATTTTCTAATTATTTATAAAATTGCATACTAACCAATTAAGCAAAACTAATGTCAAATATTATAGACAATTTCAATTTAACCCCTTGTAAGTAATTCATGGATTTGTGTTAAATTTTATTTTGAATCAACTGTGATATTGATTGGCGACTCAATTAATATTTAATGAAAAATGGCTATCATTATTCTCATCCATTAGACTATTTTATCATTACTACATCGACTATTTATATATATATAGTTGTTAGAACTGCAATGTGATCTTAGAAGAATAAAGAGAACAAAATTGCAAATAAGAACGCAAAACATTTGGTAACGAAGTACAATCAATGATGTCTACGTCTCTGACTATATAATAATTGTAGTTCATTTTTATTAGATTAATAAATTTGAATTTATAGAGTACAAATTATATTTAAATACTAATAATAAGGTTCAAATTACAACAATATTCTGCACTTCCCAATCCTCCTTCTACAACAAACTGTTGGGTCAAAAATCGCAAAAGTAGAGGCGAATTTTGCTACATTCGACCACCCTCTGCTCACTTGATATTATCTATGAACCATACTCAATAAATAGTCAAAAGGCAAATCTAAGTATAAGATAATGTCTCATCCTATTTTCTAAAACTTGTATTTCTCTTTTGAGTATCACTCACTCATCAAGACATATAAAATATTTTATTTCAAATACATACATTTAACTTATATGTCTCTATTTAACCGTAAACAACAGTATGTTAACCTATTGGAAAAACAATTTAAGAAATCATGTAAATGGAGGATATGCAGTTCCTAGTTATTATACATGGCATAACATGACATCATCCATGTGCCATGTGTGTGCAGTTTCCATAAGTCAAGGCACAATACATGGCATTTCAATTCATCAATTTGATCTAGAGCTGACTTTCTAACGTGCATCAATCGATTATTGGACAATGACATAGCTGCTAACACTTGTGTGGGCTTAAAAAAGATTCCTATGTATAATGTATTTCTTGATGAACAATCTAGGTCAATGCAAGTTAGGTAGTTGCATGTTACTACTACCGTTAAATCAAATATTTATGTCTTTCTCTTGGTTGTACGAATTGACTTCTCATACAAATAATATAAAACAATTAAAAGTACGGTTCGATCAGTAAACCTTCTATCGGTTTGTTTGATAGCCTATCATTCAAATAGCATATACTTTAAACTATTTATCAATCAGTCAAAATATATAATAAAATACATGTTGTACTGATAGCACCACTAACGTACCACGGATCCAACGGACGATCAAATGTGCAATTTAATATTTTATTTATTTATTTATTTTTAATCATTAAATATAATTTAAAATTAATTGCAGTTTTAGTGTTTATCGACTCACGTAATTAGTTTACTTATTTCAAATGTCGACAGTTTTGATTTTTTTTTTTTAGATTTTTGAATTAAAAAATGACGATTTAACATATTTTAAATAATGTGTCATACAATTTCATGATATGATATGTAACTATTCATACGTCATTAATTATATTGCTAAAATAAAAAAATTCCAAAGTCGAAAGTTAAGTTTTTAGATAGTTTTATTATGATTTCATGGGTGTTAACGATTCTATATCATCGTATCATATGTCATGTTATTAAAGTATATCACATTGTCATTTTTTAGTTAAAAAATCATAATGAAAGATCAAAACTATCAAATTTTAAATTAGAGGAACCAATTTCATGATTTAGAAAAAATAAGAAAACTAAAATTGCAATTAAGCCTATAATTTATTAGAGTCTCGTTACTAAAAGAGTTAATGAGTAAATTCACGATTGCATTTGACACGAATGATTGGTTACTCCGCTCATTGTCATTGTCATTTAAAAATTTAGCATGCAAGTTAACTACGGTCAATGATTGCATGACCACCCGATCATGATAATACGGTTATGATCTCAAGTTTGATTATTTTAATTTATTTTTTAATTAAAATTTGTTTAAGATTTAGACCGTCTGATCTCAATCAAACAGTCACACAGTCAATAATCATTGAGTGCGTGAATATGTGCAGATAGTGATCAAAACAAATCAAAATTTCATTGTTGGTATGTTAAACATAAATTTCATTAATTCTATGTGATCTTACATGAAGGTGTACCTATGCTAATCTAACTTTTTTTATATAAAAAAAGTAGTTAAATTCAATCAAAGAGACCGGCCTTATCTATTTTCAAAATGCATGTGTTATTGAAATTGTTGGTCAACACTTTATTTTCCCAATAGTTTATTGAATTTCAATTAGTTGTTTCAGTTTCTATGGGCTAAAAGCCCCTAAGTAATGCACCTATAAATTATCAAGAGAGCCTGCCATCTTTAGCACCAAAAATCAAGCAATTCCTTCTTTAATTTGTCAAGTGAGAAAGATTGAAGATGGAAAAATTCATTATATGTGTTCTTATTATATTGTTAATGAATTTAGTCACTACAGAACTCAGAGTAGAATCTGCTGTTTGGCTACAAGCTCATGCAACTTTCTATGGTGGAAGTGATGCCTCAGGAACAATGGGTAACTTTTTTTGTATATCCTATAATTTAAAAAAAAAATCTCTATTTTTTAAATTAAATACCAAATTGTCATTTTTCTTCATACAATTGCATCCCATCTAAAAACGTTTTTTTTTAAAAAAATTTCTTTAGGATGATCTTACTTAACATTTTTGTGCAAATATTTTGAAAATGTCACGATCAAAAAACCATATATATAAAAAAATTGCAAACAGAAAATAGAAATTAATATATTTAAGTCATAATCAAAGTATGGTAAGTATATAACTTGGTTTGAATTATCTTGTAGGGGGTGCATGTGGGTATGGAAATCTGAACACAGATGGATATGGTATAAAAACAGCAGCATTGAGTACTGCTTTGTTTAATGATGGAAAGTCATGTGGTGGTTGCTATCAGATAGTTTGTGATGCAAGGCAAGTTCCTCAATGGTGTCTTAAGGGCACTTCCATCACTATTACTGCCACAAACTTTTGTCCACCAAATCTTGCACTCCCTAATGACAATGGTGGTTGGTGTAATCCCCCAAGACCACATTTTGACATGTCTCAACCTGCATTTGAGACTATAGCCAAGTATAGAGCTGGAATTGTTCCCATTTTGTACAGGAGGTATGTTTTGTTGTTGATCAATGCCATGTTTTCAATCCTTTTATTATATGTATTAAGCAAACTTTTGTGGTATTTATGCAGAGTTGGGTGCAAAAGAAGTGGAAAAATGAGATTTACAATAAATGGAAGAGATTATTTTGAGCTAGTGCTTATAAGCAACGTAGGTGGAGGAGGAGAAATATCTAAAGTTTGGATCAAAGGGTCAAAAATGAATAAGTGGGAATCAATGTCAAGGAATTGGGGTGCTAATTGGCAGAGCCTAAGTTATCTCAATGGTCAGAGTTTATCCTTTAGAGTTCAACTCAGCAATGGGAAAACTCGAACAGCTATAAACGTAGCACCTTCCAATTGGAGATTTGGCCAGTCTTACAAAAGTAACGTTCAGTTCTGAACACATATCATATCATAATATCTATTACTTGTGCATTCTTCTATTCTATTTTAGTCTTTTAAATTTAATATGTAACAGATTGTGTTAATTTCTTCTAAGGAATTATTCCAAGTGGTTGTGGCTCAGCAATATATTTTAGTATTTGCAATGAAGCCTACCTACCAACTTTGGTAGTATAATATTTGTATTTCTATGTGTAATGTGTATGTCAACCCAAACATATGTATTTTAATAATATTTGTATTTCTCTCACACATATATAACATCAATATCAATGGTGGAATAAATAGTCACACGCTAGCGTATGATACAAAATTACCAAAACTTGGTTAATAATCGAGACTAAAGTGACCCACGAAATAAATAAAAGAAGATTTATTTATAGTGTCTTTTTAGTTAGAGGTTAAAAATGGTTGTTAATGTTACCTCTTTTAAAGGAGATCGAGATCTTTACTTTTGAAATGTGTACAAAATATTAGAAACCTTAAATAAAAGGAGTTAAACGATCCACACCGCTGAAATTTAAGATTTAATATACATGATAAATTACTTTGCTAATTGGTACTTACTTGCTATTGCTATGTGCACTTACTGTTTTGAAAATAGCTTATTTTGTGAGTTTTAGTACTCATGCTAACATGAATATTTAGGATATTTTACTAAAAATAAAAATAAAAATATAATTTTATGTATAAAAGTATTTTTTAAATTAATAGAGATTAGGTCTGACAGAAAAAGTTATATTCACACAATAAACTTGAGTTTAAATTTTTGTTGGAAGAAATATTTATATTTAGATCCAACATACTTCAAATATAATTATTTTTAGTGAAAAAATTTATAAAAGAAATTACTTTTTAAAATAATAAATATAAAACTTCCATAATTTTATGTCTTTTTTAAATTTTTTAACAATAAAAACACTTATCAGTATTTTTCTAAACTATAAGAGTGTACTACGTGAAAGAGTTAGAATTCGCTTTATTTATTTTTTCTTTATTTATGACTTATTTGAAGGGAAAAAAAAATAAGAAAATAGTATTAATTACAGTGTCCCAAAACTAAACATGATTGATCTCCACGAGATTAATTTGATGTGTTTCCCACAAAAACTTAAATGTAGCCGTAGGTAGTGACTATTTTATTTTCCCATCAAATAAAATAAAATAAAACTCGCAAGGTGTGACTGAGAAACCAATGTGAGAGTTTTTATAGTGAGTTTTTCGGTGTTTCTTCATAATTAAATTAAATAAAATAAAATTGAAGAGAGGTAGATAAAGCATTTGTAGTTGCAGTGACTCAACCATGGCATCGTCTTCATTCTCATTCCCAAATCAATTGCTTCAATGTCAAAACCACTCACTTCAATCTCTTTCTCTTCTCAAGGTTACTCTCTTTATCTCTAGTACTCATTTTTCTGCATATGATGTTTTCGTTTTTAAATGTCCCAATTCTTTCTGTCTATTATTATTAATAGTGAAATTTCTTTTGTACTTTTTCTTTTTCAGGGTAATTTTAGCCAAGATGTCTCTATGGTTCGAAGGTCATGTACCCTATCAAAGATTAGTTACACTAATTCATTCTCATTAACATCAAATTGTGCCTTGAGGTTTTCACCAACGCAACAATCTGGTGCAAGGTCTATTAGATTTACAAAACTCACTTGTGAAGCTGCTGCTGAAAATGTAAGTTTCGAAATTTGGGATTTTTTTTTTTTTGCAGAATAATTGTCTATGTTTGTATGAGAAATTGAAGGATATGACATGGGTGATAATAACAATGTTTTGTCCATTTCCAAAACAATTTCATTTTTTAAACTGTAAACAAAGTGAGAATAAAGTGTTACTCTCTTTGGAATAAAATGTAAGCAAAAGAGATCATTATTAAGGAATATTAGGTCTAATTAATTGTTGTAAAACCAACTTGTTTGGTGAGAGTGTCACTTTTTATGAACGCTGGCACTTTGGTGTGTAGCCTGAATGGACAAGCTCTCATACCATATTAGATTTTTATATTAGGTATTTCTTATCCTTACAAAACCGTTTTTTAATAGAAAAGGTTCCAATTTTGATAAACTATTTTCAGGCCTTATTTCTTTTCAACGTGAAACTTGGGGTTTTCCTGATAAGGAAAACAGAAAACAAAAAAAGCTGAAAATGTTTTCTTAAACCAAACCTACCTGAAATGATTTTTGATAATTAGACTGCTTGTCTGTTGTTGTTGTTGGATTTCATCAAGTATCTGGGATGTTGGTTTTAATAACTTGTGTTTAAAATCTTATTGACTACTTTGTTAATCAAAAAAATTATTGGCATTGTTCAATAGTCAATTGTGTTGTGATTAAGATGTTTAGACGTTTATTATCTTACATGTTTTATTACTGTTAGGTTCAAGAGCTGCAAGCCAAAGTGACTACCAAATGTTTCTTTGATGTAGAAGTTGGGGGTGAATCTGTTGGCAGGATTGTTTTGGGCTTGTTTGGAGAAGATGCTCCTAAAACAGTTGAAAACTTCCGCGCTTTGTGCACAGGCAAGCCATCATTTTTTTTTTGCACCTTTGTTCTTGAAGTGGATTACCGCTTTGAATAAATTGTGTAACATAGCATTTTATAGATTGAGTTCAATAATCTTTGTGCAGGAGAGAAAGGATATGGTTACAAAGGATCCTCCTTCCATCGTATAATCAAAGAATTCATGATTCAAGGAGGGGACTTCACTGAGGGAAATGTGAGATTTGTTGCATTTCTTTGTTTGTCTGTGTAGTGTATGTGTGAATAATCTTTGTTATATTTGTTCATCTGTTAATTTGCACATTTACTTTCACGTTATTGTGTCACTGAGGGTGATTATGTATCTTCTCACTCAAAATGTGTGTGTTTTTAATGGCTGCAGGGAACTGGTGGAGTTAGTATCTATGGTTCTAGTTTCGAAGATGAGAGTTTTGACTGTATGTATCTGTTGCTTGCTGTATAGTAATATCTAGATTTTTAATAGTGCTTGTTTTTAAAAATTTATCCTTGGCCATAATAGTGTCATTAATCTCCCTGGTTTTACAATAGTGTTATTAATCTCCTGAAAATTCTATTTTGAATACTTTCTTGCAGTGAAGCATGTTGGTCCTGGAGTTTTGAGCATGGCAAATGCCGGTCCTAATACCAATGGTAGTCAATTTTTTATTTGCACTGTAAAGGTGAGAAACATGTACTGTCCTGATTATTTTACTTACAAAATTTATAAGCTTTAATGAAAGTAAAGTTCAAATTTCTAATTAAGCCTAAAATCAATAACCAGTGATGGGTTGTTTATTTATATATATATATATATATATATATATATATATATATATATATATATATTATGTTTGAATATTAGACTGGAGCACATTCCCGATTTTCTGTCTATGCCAAGTAACATATTTAGTGCTCACTTATTTACTTGCTAATATATTCAAATCTTATGCATTTCTACTTTTGCATACGATCTTGATGTTGTGATTTTTTTATGTAGACTCCTTGGTTAGACAATCGTCATGTTGTATTTGGACATGTGATTGATGGAATGGATGTTGTGAGGACACTTGAGTCTCAGGAAACAAGCAGGTTAGATATCCCTAGAAAGCCTTGCAGAATCGTTAATTGCGGAGAACTGCCTATAGATGGTTGATAATACTACTTATATATGCGGGAGTGCATCACATGTTTCTGATGGAGTACAATTTTCTATCTTTTGAATGTGCCCTATTAATCATGTTAAAAAGTTTGAATTATCATCAGTTGCTGCTGAATGGGTTGTCATTTGGAGAAACAGCAGAGTTACAACGTCCATATTTTGTATTACTAGACTATTGTTAAATCCTTATAACTATAACATTGTCTTTAAAAACTTTTCCAGTTCGTTATTCTTTTCTGCTCTTGTTATTTGCATTTTCATGATTCACATGTTATGCATGATGTGTGGAGACAATTTCACAGGCATTCTAAATTTATAAATTAACAATAATACTGAGATAGTGACTTGTGATTGCTTGCTTGCTAAGTTGAATTTGTTTTGGATTGAAAACAAAATGTATACAAGGACCATGGTTTCAATTTCTGGGGAGTGGATCATTTGCTATGTTTGAGTGTCCTACCTGCCGCCATTGTATATGCACATAATGGTTAATCATTAAGTTGTCGAATTTACAGAACTAGTGAAAATTCAGACTTAAAATTCATTAGAGAGGGATAGGTTGAATAAATCAATTAAAGTCAGGTAAGATGTATAGATAGCAAATCATGTAGCTAACAGTAACTGTGAAGTCTGGCAGTTTTTCAATCTTCAACATTTCTAGGACTGCCATCTAAAAACAGCTGCATGGAAGATAAAGAATGGCCTTTTTTTTTTAGAAAAGAAAGGCCTATTTTTAAATAGTGTCACTTTTGTTTCAATCAAAAGAATGTCTCTTTTTATAAAAAAAAAAAAAAAAGATAATGGGCCACTTTTTAGTTTAGGGGACAAAATCGCTGTTTTCCTTTGATCCACATTAGCAATTTGATTTAAAATATAAATAAACAAGTAAATATTTGGTAGAGACCGATGCATCAGATAATAACCGTAGAGCTTTAATGTAAAAATATTCTTCCAAATTTTAATTTAATTGTTTTCGGAATTTATGGGCTATAAGCCCCTTTTATGCTCTAAGCAGGAGAAAAACACATTTTACTATTGTATGCGTCATTTGAATGTGTTATAAAAATGTATATTTTAAACTTAAATGAGAAAATATTGCACTTATTCCCCTAAACGCTTATTGAATTTTCATGCGATTAATTTGTCCTCATAGAAGATCACAAACATCCCCCTTAATCTTATTTTGTTGCCGTCATTAAACTTTTAATTTTCAAACTAAAACATCACAAAAAGGGTTTGGATAAATATAGAAAATATTGAATAGACCAAAAGGGTTAGGATATAACGAAAAAAATATATCTTACGCAACATGATAAACTCCTAACATAAGATTGGTCATGTGTAAACACATTTAATTAATTATTAACATATCTTAAAGAAGAATTACAAAATATAGTATGTGCAAAATTATAACTACTTATAAAATCTATATTCCAGATGTAGAACATAATATATGTTTGGGGTGACATGCATTTTGTAATAAAACATCATTTGTATTGTACGTAATATTTCATATAAATGTACGAATGTCAATAGAAATTAAACTTTAAATTTAAAATAAATATATTTCAATCATTATAAAAAATTAAGATAATAATATCTAAAATTTGAAGATTTTGTATAATTTTTATTCTAATTTCAATATTTGTGGTACATGTATTCATAAAATGAAAATAAAGTATTAAACTTTTTCTCAAAAAATAAATTTCGATTCAACAGAT
>JBBPBP010000003.1:56965352-56990947 GCA_037974735.1 Cicer chorassanicum | reverse complement strand
TTTAATATTATTGTTGTTATTATTAATCCCAAAGTAAATAGTGAATAATGTATCTATTTTGTATGCCGACGTTTCTAAAAAATCATTAGTACTATCTAAATATATATAATTCGTCTTTTTATATATCAAGGTTAAACTTGTAGTATTTTATTAAAACCCAAAAGAAAAAGTAAAATAATGTTCGGGGTTTGAGTTCCAGAATTAACAATATATCAAATGTTTTAGGATTATAATAGAATTTAATATTATATATTAATATAAAATCTTAAGATATTAGGTTATATATTTAGTGTGTGTTGTAGTAAATGGTATGGATATGAAAGCTTTTGGTTTCGTCTAGAGAAATGAGCTTTTAGTATACTTTATATTTGTAGTTTTGTCTAATCTAATTCCACGTCAGAAAAGAATTATGGTTTGTAGGGTATTAAATTCTTAGTATAATCTGATACCATTTATTGAAGAGTCAGGAGAACAATAGCATCAATGCACTAAACTCCAGAATCCGCAAAAGACCTTAAAAGCACATCTCAATCAAAAACGTTAAAATAGTGGATAGAGATATGACGTCAGATTCGCTTGTTGATTTCGCACACGAGACTCTCCAACAAATAATAATATTAATAAAGAATAAATTTGAGAAAATAAAAATAAATAGATTTACTAATTTAAAAGATGTTATAATATTTGAGGTTAATTTTTTTCTTTCTAAAATAGTATACGCTTATTTATTTGGGTGATGTTAAAAAAAGAAATAAAAGTGATGTATTATTTGAAAGATATTAAATTTTAATGAATTAAATACACAAATTACAGTTAATATTTTAACGAATGTCTTTGAGAACGAGTATTTTGTTATTTGTAATTAGAAAAAGAGAAGTAAAAGATGCATAAATAAATAACGGAAAACACAAAACGAGCGACAAGAGTAGTGAATGTTTTTAATCTGACACGTGCGTGGATATTAGTGTCTGTCTGATTTGATTTTAGATTTATAGTAAAGGAAAGATGAAACAAAGAAAGATCCATCCACACTTTCTACATAGTTAGTGTGAATGAGTGAAGTTGGAAGTTAGAAGTTAGAAGTTAGAAGTTAGAAATTAGAAATGAGAATGAAGGTGATTCTTCTCTTAACACTTGCCTTCGTTATTATCTCAGCTAGATCTGAGACTCAAACACACAATCTCTCTCCTCTCTATATCTTGGAAAACGATGTCGTTCCAGCTTCCACCTCTCCCCAACCTCTCATGGTTCCCCTCACTCTTATCCAAGGAGCTTCTTCTAAAGGAGCAGGTCTCTCTCTCTCTCTCTCTCTCTCTCTCTCTCTGCTTTCTCTTATTATTATTTGCAAACTTGCTTTACCTTTTCTCATGCTACATGCTGGCTACTAAAAATAACATAGCTTTATTATTATATTAACTAATCATAATGCATTGCATATTTTAATGGCAGAACTCAAAACACAGGGGTTGTTCACCTTTCATGCTATTGGTTTCACTTTTCCAAGAGACAAAATTGATTTTGACATGTTTGAACGTGTTCCAGTAGAATTGATTTTGCCTCTAAATTTGATTCTAACTCGAAGATAGAATTTTAAGCTTGTCTCTACAATAGTTTTTACCTTCAGATTTATTGTTCCACTCACTTTTACACGAATATATGATGTATCCAAACGTAAATTGTTTAACTCACTTTCAAGCAAAATTAATTCATTCAAAATCAATTTTTGTGAAGTTAACCAAACACACACTAATGCAAGAAACCATATGTTTAAATTTAATAGGATGGATAACATATAGTGTGTACACTTAGTTTAGGTTACTTCATGTGTTCAATCTTCATTATGGATGGTAGAGCCTATTTTTATGTAAAGGTTGTGTCTCAAATGGATTACTAAGCTTTAAATATTTGTCCAATAATGGCAGTATGTTTGGATGGAACGTTACCTGGTTACCACTTGCATCATGGATCTGGATCGGGTGCAAATAGTTGGCTCATTCAATTGGAGGTATGTAAAACAATGTTCAATTATTTTAAGGATAAGTACCAATAATTTCATGGTTTGACAATATAATTTTGAAGACCTTATGAAACTATAATGTTTTGTAGCAATGCTGTTATGTAAACCTGTTTGAAAACTTTGCTGTAGGGAGGAGGATGGTGTAACACCATCAGAAGTTGTGTCTTTAGAAAAACTACACGCCGCGGTTCATCGAAATACATGGAAAAGCAACTACCATTCACAGGGTTATTGAGCAATAAAGCTGAAGAAAATCCTGGTTTTTTCTTTTTACCCTTCACATGCATACATTTACACCAAATATAGCTCAGTATTTCTGGAGATTGTAAGATCATATGTTTACTCAAATATGTGTCTTCTATGTTGTCATTTTTGTGCATAGATTTCTTTAACTGGAATCGAGTCAAAGTGCGGTACTGTGATGGCGCATCTTTCAGTGGAGACAGTCAAAATGAGGTCGGTGAGAGTATGACAGCACTTTCCTTTTCCTTTTATTTCAATTGAGACTATGTTGTCGTCTAAAATTATTGAAAATATGAAATAAAGATATATATTGGTTTTTCTGAATCTTTGCTGGTAATTGGAGGAAATCTCTTTTCTAATGAACAGGTTCTTCTTATATCCTGTAATTCTGTTTCTAAATGTATGATTGCTATTGATATGTGAATTCATATTTCATACCTCTTTCAGGCTGCACAGCTTCAATTTAGAGGACAAAAAATATGGCTAGCTGCAATGGAGGAATTATTGTCCAAGGGAATGCAGAACGCCAACCAGGTTTTGTATATCAGAATATTGTAATTTGTTATTCGATCTTCGAAGTCCATGGATGCTAATGAAAAAATATGTAAATCAGGCTCTATTGTCTGGATGCTCTGCGGGTGGTCTGGCATCTATACTACATTGCGATGAGTTCCGGAGCTTGTTGCCAAAATCTACCAAAGTCAAATGTTTGAGTGATGCAGGGTTTTTTCTTGATGCGTAAGTAATATATTTTGTTTCATATGAACTCTAACCTGCACCATTGCTTGGAAACTTAGATATAATTGATTATCTGTTCAATCATGTAGAACTGATGTGTCTGGGGGACACACATTGAGAAATATGTTTGGAGGTGTAGTTACCTTACAGGTAATATATTTCGTGTAGTAAAAGATTGTAGAATCTTGCAATTAATCTTCTGTTAGTGGTTTTATTTATCTGATATAAGGGATAGAAAACTTTTATTAATATGTAATGTCATTGATGTCTTTGAAATTGTAGGAAGTGCAAAAAAACCTGCCAAAAAGTTGTCTCAACCACCTGGACCCAACTTCGGTAATTTTCTGATTCTAGATGTCATTCTATTCATAGCTTGAAATTGTAGACATGCAAATTTTGAACATATAAATTCTTTTATTTCAGTGCTTCTTTCCTCAAAACTTGATTGATCATGTTGAGACTCCATTGTTTCTTCTAAATGCCGCATATGATGCATGGCAGGTAATATTTATAAATACTCATTTTCTTGTAGTTTTCTGTTAATGATGTGCATGATTACATGCTTACTAACTTGTGTTTATTTGTCCTCAAAGTTCGATCATATGGATGACATAGCTTCTAGTTTAACCAAATTTTTTTATCAAAGATTTCCCTTAATTTCAAATGGTTCTTGTAGCCATCGAACCTCGCCGTCTCCTTTTTACTTTGTACTAAAATATTAATAAAATGTGGTATTTTATCAACACCTAACCCCCAATAAAAGTCTTGGCTTAGGGGTCTAAATTGAATACAACCATCATTGAGTATATTTGGAGTTTCAAAATTGAACACAACCGTCATTGAGTATACTGGAGTTTCAAAATATTAGTGATTTCATGTCTAAAAACGATATAGACAAAATCTCTTTAAATTGTTTTCTTTAGGTCCAAGAAAGTTTAGCCCCACGTTCAGCAGATCCTCATGGATCATGGAATGAATGTAAATCAAATCATGCCAAGTGTAACTCATCTCAAATTCAGTTCCTTCAAGGTAATTTTGACGGTCTCTACTAATGTGTAAGCTATGCATAGCAATTGATGTATATCTATAATTAATTATCTGATGTCCTTGTAATATATTTCTTCTTTTAATCAGACTTCAGAAATCAAATGCTAAACGACGTGAAAGGATTCTCAACGACATCTCAATCCGGATTATTCATAAATTCTTGTTTTGCTCATTGCCAATCCGAGAGACAAGATACATGGTTTGCCGATGACTCTCCGGTTATTAACAAAATGGTATGCATAAATTCCTCTTTCGTACTATTTATTGTTCTCACAAAATAATCATCTTATAAGCTTATATATTTTATCATGCAGCCGGTTGCACTTGCCGTCGGAAACTGGTTTTTCGATCGTCAAGCTATCAAAGCTATTGACTGTGCTTACCCCTGTGACAATTCCTGCCACAATCTGGACTTCAAGTGAGTCAAAGTCATTGTGATTGCCATTTGTGCATTTTACATTCTTTACTGTTATAGAAAACTTATTCTTGAGTAAGGTTGCAATTCAAAAGATATATCATATTCAATTATAGATTGCATTTATAAAAAAATTGGATTGAAAATCCAAAATTAACAATTGAGCTTGTACTTCTGCTCTTACCTTTTTATATTTGAAGACATTGTACTTTTATCCAATTCTAATTTTTGTAATCACCACAAACTCGACGTCTTGCGGCCCCGAATGTAGGATAATCCTTAGACATGAACACCAACCCAACATTCTGGCCGGAAGCCCGGAGTAGTCCACTGCTTGTTAAGCTTTTCCAACGCCATGTAGGTGATTCGGACAGAACTCAAAAAACACTAGACAGTTAGACAGTTAGTGTGATTGGTTAATTTGGTTTTCATGTTGTGGTTTGTATTGAAACTGGTTTTGTGTCCTTCAAATGCAATTTTGTCTCCTGTCAAACATAATTTAGTGACAAACAATTTCATCTCATGCCAAGCACAATTTTGTTCCTGTCAAACGTAATTTGGTGAAAAATCGCTAACAACATGAAGCTTCGCCGAAATTTTCCAACCAAGAGGAAGAACAATCGCCTTCCTATTTCATCTCATTTTTAAGTATACCAAAAATTGCACCTTTTTTTCTTTTCTCCAATTCCTGTGACACTGAGATTCATATTTTCATGATTTGCAGTGTTGGTAGATCTACCATAGTGGACTCTCAGTCCACAAGGTTAACTTTTACCTTACCCTTTTGATTTCCATCTTCTCAATTCCATTGTGGAACTGAAATTCTTATATTCCTCCTTTGCAGTGATGACAGTGATACAACTACCACTATGATATATTCCCACTCCACAAGGTTGACTTTTATTGCTGGCTTATTTGTACTAAGTGCTTTATTGCCAATTACATGCTCCTAATTCACTGTGCCTGTGGCCAATTGATTAATCACTAAGGTCTAGTTTTGTTAAGAAACCTATCACTTTTGATGGCATGGTTAGATGTAAAGGAGTTAAAAAAAAAACAGAATTTGAATTACACGATGGTGCTATATAATATATAGCATCGTCGTGTAATTAAGCACAATGCAATATAATATATAGCATTGTCGTGTAATTAAGCACAATGCAGCTGGATCTAAGCACGTGTGCTTCAAATCATAAGATTCAAGGAAAAGCAAGAAAAAAAACACTTATCTTGTGACACTAGTGGAAATAATCTCAGGATTAAGATACTTAAGTCAATGAGACCATTAGGACTTAGGAGAACAAACTGGAGTAATGAATACTATATGTAAAAGCAAGTTTAAGGGGCGAAAATGTTTTCCCAATATGCTTAAACCAAAATCTCTAACAGCCCTTTCATAAGATTTATTTACAAAATTCACGAGGATTAAAAAAAAATTATATTTGCCAAAGATATTTTTTCTTATAATTACTCTTACAATTATTTAAACCATAAAAGAGGAAAAAAATTACATTTTTTAATAGTAAATTAAATAAAGGAATTTTTATAAAGAAATTAGTAATGTATGTGAAACTTTGAAAACGACTTTAAATTGACGAGCAAAAAAATCTAAAAAGTGGATGTTATAATAAGGGACAGATAGAGTATATGAGTCGTTGATCCGGAAGTTCTACTTCAATTAATAAAATGTCAATATTACTAAATTGGACGTTAAGTATTAAATTGAATATTAATTAAAATTGCCTACAACTATACATTATTCTTTTTTTTTTGTTGGTCAAAAAAACAAAATACATTATTCTTTTTAAGGATAAAAATCAATTATTTATTTATGAATTTATAAATTAAATGTTTTTATCCATTTTGTATGTTGCACATATATTTAAAATTTGAAAAATATTTAACTTTATATTTTATGAAGTTAGTAAGGAAGAGTTAGAAAAGTGAACAATGGATCAGAAGTTAGGGTCCTTGTAAGATTTGAGTTAAATTGGTAGCAACTAGAGACTAGAGTAACCTATAATTATCCTTTGACAACCACAAGCTTTGATGAAAAGTCAGCACTTTGGTTATGCTATTTCCATAACTTTAGATCGCTCTCAGATTAATGTTAACATCAAGTTGTCATAACATAAGTTCATTTCTCTGCCTATAGTTTTTTGGACATATGTGTCAAATTTTGACACATGTTCAAGTAGCTTGTAGCAATTCAAGTTGACAAGTTCGACGTGTTCTTGATCAGTTACGAGTTTAACGTGTGGTCGGTAGGTATGCCGTATGATAACTTAATATATTTAGGGTATATTTGTATTGATTTATTTAACTTATTTATTGATATAAATATTGTTTAAGATAATTTTTAAAAACAGTTTATAAATTATTTTTTATTAATTTTTGTAAACTATCATGAATATTAATATATGAAAATAGTTTAAAAGCTGTTTAATTTTATTTTATTATGTGTTTTAAAAATAATTTACATAAAAATTAAGAGCTTATATTATAAGTTGTTTGTCTATAAAAGGAATTGGAAAGTTTTCTAAATTCTCCTACATTTAATCCTTTTGCCCCACAAAAATTAAAATGAACTAAAATAGTCTTAAATTTTTCATTTTACTTTTTTGTAATTCTTAGTTTTTATTCACATATTCCATAAAATTCATTTTATAAAAAATACAAATATTGTATTTCGTAAAACTCAAATTGAATTTTACATTCATAAAAAAATTGAATATTACAAAATATATATATATATATATATATATATATATATATATATTATCTCTATAAATTGTATTTAAATTTGAAATATCTTGATATATTATTGAGATTAATTTCGTTTAATAAAAATGATGTTAATCTTTAAACACCTAGATAACATAATATTAAATGGTTTTAAAATTAATTTTAATATTTATAAAGATGATTTTCGCCGCAAAATCAGTTGAAAGGTAAGGCCAGGACTTTAGACAGCAAAAATATAAAAAAAAAATTAAAATTAATAACATAAAATTTTACTATTTTCAAAACAAAAATTAATAAAATTTTATTTAAAATTAATATTATGACAAAAAATTAAATCGATTAATTTTATTATCATTAAAGTAAAATAGTAAAACTAAATCAGCACCACTGAAAAAGGATAAGTTGAATAATCATCAACATTATTTAGTAACCGACTATAGATATCTAATCATGAATAGAATAACTTTTTATTAGACTTTAACTCCTTCCTAAAAAATGGAATAGTTAAAAACAAAAAACTCTAAGTATCCGAACTTCCCAAGTTCCCATCCCATTTAATATCTGCTTCAGGTTGTTCTTTGGCCTTCTTAACATTTCAACCATAAACTTTCATTGGCCATTCATTCACATTACTTTTCTCTTGTTCCTGTCTATCACAACTTTTTAATCTTATTAAAGCACATATACTGTACAGAGGAAAAGTGACAACAAAATCCAACACTCTTGGGGAAAAATTTATGACAAAAACTCTAAATATACAAAAAAAAATCAGTCTATATATAACCGATGATGGTGTAAAGAAAAACTTATAGATAGTATAATAATGTAGAGTGTCTCATTCGCCAAAAAAAGGAAGTAGATATTAGCTAACAACAAAAATTGGGTGTCATGAGCCGTATTTGGAGGCAGATGCTATTGCTACCGCCTGTGCCCAAGCTTTCAGTCGTGCCTTCACATCTCGTGGATCATCACCTAAATCACGTTCATTTATAAACAATTTTATTAGATTAATCATTTCCATTCTTTTTCTTAGCTCACACAAATCAAGTCAACAATTCTGCAACTAACTATATTGTATAATGCAGATGATTTCAATCCTATATAGTATTAGATCCCCTACACTTTGCTACATTTACAAAATTGTAATAATATAAGAAAATAAAAATGTAAATTTGTTACACGGCGAAACTTACCGGGACCAGATATACGCCAATTGGCAATAGGCGAATTACCACCGCTACTAGTATCAATTGTTGAATTAGAAAAAGAAACAGCAGAAATTCTCTCATGTTCCAACTCAAATCCAAGATCTCTACAAGCTTTAACTTCATCCAAATCCATACACAAACTTCTATTCCCACCTTTAGGTCTAGTTATCACCATCACACTTCTTCCACCACTCTGATCACTCTCCCCACTATTCACTCCATTCTCTTCCTCTTTCTTCTTCTTCATCTTCTTTTGATCCCATAAATTCTCCAAACTATTTCCTCTTTCAAACTCAAACACACTTCTATTACTCCTTCTTCTCCTCCTCCTACCCAAATCATTGCTCTTTTTTGTTTCCTTTTTTGCTTCATTCTCACTTGCATACTCTTTCACTACAATCGGTGATATTTGAGTCCGTTTTCGTCGTCGTGGTGGTGTCGCCGGTAACGAATAACAGCTACCGGAGTCATTTTCAGAAGCAGAGGATAATCCTGTTTGTAATAATAAGTCTTTTCCATCTGAGAATTCAGCATCTGCATCTTCACCTTCGAAACTTTCAATGGACAAGTGTGAGATACACATGGAAGTTAAATTATCAATATCGTCACATAAAGTGCTGTTTGTACAAACTGAAAGTCTTGACAAGTTTTGCTGATGTTGAAGATGATGATTAGGATTATGATTGTCATCAATAATATCTTCAAAGTCTTCATCTGAACCCATACTATATTAGTATTACTTACTATATATAAAAAAGGAAGAAAGAAAGTACTTTATTTTTTGTTTTAGCACAATTCGAAGAAATCAAGAAAAAATATTCACATGAATTAAGCTGAAAATGGAGTGAGTTTGTTTGTGTTATCTAGTGGTAGAGTAGAAGAAGATAGAGGGGTGTATAATATAGAAGAGGGGGTGTTGTGTTAAGTGTTTAGAGAATGTGAATCATTCGTTTCTTGTGATAAGGTAGAGAAGTAGAAGGGTATCTTCAATCAACTACCCTATTTATGCCAAATTTTGATACGTTTTCTTTTCATATTCTTTTTTTTAAAAAAAATAAATAAATAAATAAAACATATGGTTGATCTCATCTCAATTAGCATCATATTGTTTTTATTTTGGCTCGTGTGCCAGGTGAGGTGATGTTGTGGCGGTCAAACATTTGATCAAAAGTTGAAGGAGATTGGGGTTAGTTACATCAAATGTTTTTTTAGTAGTTGCAAATAGCTTTTTATAAAAAATTGCAATATAACTTAAATATAATTAAAATGTTTTCTTTTTATAAAAGTTATTTTAGTCTATTATATTGTTTGAGAATCTGTAATTTCAAACATCAGTTTTATTGTATTAGTCAGAATGATGCCATTTCTATATATTTTTGTTTGACAAGCACATTTGGTTTGTAAATTTTTGAACACTTGTTATCTACCACGTAGTTATCATTGATTCGAGCATATATATAGTTTATTGTATAGCTTCTACTTTCTCAAAACGCGGAGTTCACGCGGAGATTATAGATCAAAACTCAAACTTAGTGAAGATTTAATTTAGATTAAATGATGTTATGTACACGACAAATCTTATATCTTATATAACATTATATTATATGATAGACTCTTTTTTACAAACGTTGTTTTGAATGAGGTATTCATAGATGGTGAGTCATGAGGGGTAAACATGATACAAGAAAAATATTTATGATATCTTGTCCTAATAAAAACCATAACATTTTACGTGTTTTAAAATATTACTTCTCTGTTTTACAACAAGTGTTATTTAAATTTTTTGTATAAATATTAAGAAATATAATACTTCAAAAAAATTTATTAAATTATTTATCTTATTTATTTTCTCTATCACTAAAGTAAATATTAATAATATTTTAAAAGTTGCATGTGTATATAATAATAATCAGTTTTCAATGTTTGCTTAATTGCTTCTATCTGTTAAATTTTTATAAAAAAAAAATAAAAATCATTAAAAACTGGTTTTTTGAGAAGTTATTTTTAGTAATTTCTCAAAAAAATCATATTTCATAAATTAATTTTTTCAAAAGAAAAATAATTTTCACTGTGACAAACAAAAATAAATTTTTTCATTATCTTAAAAACATCTAAAAAATAATATCTAAATTATAAAAATATCCTTTATCAAAAAGGATTTTTTTTGTATGTAGAAATTAAAAGCAAAATAACTAAAATTTAGAGGAACTAAACTGTAAATACATTTTACCTCTTTAACATAAATAATTAATTTACTTGAACTGTACAATGTAAAATACCACAAATGCTATTTGACATTAACTTCAAAAGCAGATACAAACATTAAAGGTCATTAGAGGGCTACTAACTTGCCAATACTGTGTCCAATTATCCATCCCATAAATGACCCTAGAAAAAAATAGGAGTAAAGCTTAAACTATAACCTTTTATAAACCTGGTTTATCCATATCATTATCTGTTTTCTTTGCTCAATCCATATCATTAACTTGAATAGTACTCATCCAATTTGAAAAAATTTACCCCATACCCCCTAATTATACCCCCAAAATAGCAGTGAAATGACCGTTTTACCCTCCCTTATATATTAAAAGTCCAAAAAAGAATTTTGATAACTTCCGGAAACTTTTTAAGAAGATTTCTGGTACACAACTGCCTTCCGGAAACTTTGGTTTGAAGATTTCCGGTACACAATAGGCTTCCGGAAAACTTATTTCAAGTTTTCCGGTACACATAAAAGTTCCGGAAACCTTACTTTCAAAGCTCTCCGGTACAGTACATTTTTTTTTAAATTTCCGGAAACATTTGATCCATATCGATTAACATTTAAAAAAATTAATAAAATTCAAAAAACTTAGAAAAAAAATACAAAAAAAAAAAAATAGTTATGTACCGGAAACCTTGTAATTAAGTTTCCCGGAACACAATTTTTCTGTACTGTTCCAGATAACTTTGAAAGCAAGGTTTTCGGAACTTTGTTGTGTACCGGAAAACTTGAAATAAGTTTTCCGGAAGCCTATTGTGTACCGGAAATCTTCAAACCAAGGTTTCCGGAAGGCAGTTGTGTACCGGAAATATTCTTAAAAGGTTTCCGGAAGTTGCCAGAATTCTTTTTTACAGCACTGGAATTGATGAAATGGTGAAGAAAAAAAATTACTCTGATTTTAGTGAAATAGTAAAAAAAAGTTGGAGGGTATTTTTGCCATTTTGAAAAAAAAATTGGGGGTACGGGTCAAATTATGGGGGTACAGGGTAAATTTTTCATCCAATTTTGTTAAAACGTAAAAGATCAGATAAAAATAGGAAGGCGTTCTTAACAAGTGTCATTGGATTAATAATTATTATTTTTTTATTAAATAATTGTTAAACAATCTAACATTAAAAATAAATTTTTTATTTGAAAATAATAAATTTTAAATTTAAAAAAAAATTAAGAATACAATTTTTAATATATTTTTAATATATTTTTAATCAATTTTTTATATTTAATTCTTAAAAAATATTGTTAGGGCATTCTTAATTCACTATTGTTAATATAAAATATAATAATATTTTAAAAGTTGCGTATATAGAAGAAAAAAATTATCTCATCCATCTTGTAATAAATGTTACTTTAACAAAAAAAAAAATTATTTTAAAATAAATATCATTCTCAATTTTCAATGCTACTTTAATTTTTTACATTGATAATAGTAAAATATTCATCAATTAAAATATTATTGATAATAGTAAAATATTCACTAATTAAAACAATAATTTGATAGAATAACATTTTTTTAATTATTATATTTTTTAATATTTATACAAAAATCTCAAACAAAATTCATTTTAAAACCGATGAAATGTTAAAATTTCGTTGGAAATTGTAAATGATATTTGCGATGCGACAAATTATTTTTTATGCTACGGATTGAATAAATACTTTACTACTTATGAGCATAATGATGGTGTTTACTTTTGGGCCATAGTGATTCAACCAACAGCAAAATAACACAATTGAATTATTTTTATGGTACCTACTGGGATTGGCCACTCCCTTACCTTTGCCCCACGGTTTTATTTTGTTTCAATTTTCAACAACAGAAGATAAAGAAAGCTCTTTTATCTCCACGTGCAACTCTTCCTATTGAATTTGGACAATTCTTTCCAAAGGATTTCAAGACACCTGTCCACGTTTTTCTTTTATTATTATTATCATCATTATTGTAAGGTCTAAAAAATTATTGATGTGATGAATATGACCCTAGACTATTTTGTTTTTAAATGATTAAAATGAAACGATAAATATATACTCAAACATAGAGGATAACAAAGCCAACACCACGGTCACAAGAAAACAGAACAACCTTAGATAATATCGAATTTATGGTGGGTGCTATAATCAACAACTTTTACTGCGGTCGATTAGTTATTAAAATTTTATATAAAAAAAGTTTTAACTATTAAAATTTAAAAGTATTCAAAATCATTTTAAAACCTTTTAAAAATATAAGTTAACCAACATTGTTTACAACTGTAACAATAAAAAATTGAATGTATTTTCAAAATTTGAATTCGTCGAAACAACGTCAAATTAGATCAATATCTGTCATTAATCATAAAAATAAGAAGAGTTATTAATTTATATTTTCAAGACGGTTAAATGTCTTTAAAGTTTCAAGTAAACTTAAACATGTTGAAACATTTCAATAATTTGTTTTGAATTTATAGATAATACTAATAAATATTGTTTGCTCTGAAAAATTACTCTATTTATTTCATAATAAGTGTCATTTAGTTTTTTTTACACAAATAAAAATATAATAATTTGAAAAAAAATTATTTTATCAGACTATTCATTTTAGTTATTAATATCATTTCACTATCATTAACACAAATATAATAATACTTTAAAAATCATGTGTACAGTAATACAATAATTTTTCTTTAAGAACCAAAAAAAAAAAGTTATAACATTATTCTATGCACAAGCTTAGAATAGGCAAAGTAAAAGTTACAAATCAAAATAACAATTAATAACTACTAAGGACCTCTCAGATATTACATGATAATTAGTCACCTATGCATTGCAATGCAAAGGTTGAGAACATCGTAGATAGTATCCGCAACTAAAACTTTTTACATATATCTTGCACCATCTCCATATTATAACTTTTAACATTTTCAGTCATAAGATTTATATTTAAAGTATGTTGGCGGAAGATGACCTCAATTATAGATTTTCATATTGTTTAAATCTTCGTCAACCAAATTATATTAATTATTTATCGTTTTGGTCATCTAAATAAGAATAAACCATCAAATTGATATGCATGATTAATTGCATTAGTTGAAAATGCATTAGACAACTCTAACCAATTTAAACTATCATTTCAAACTAACCCAAATCGACAATAATAAAAAAAAAATTAAAGTATATTGTTTTGATTTGACCATAACTTACTCTACAAAATAAATTATCTTTTATTGATAGTCTATATTTTAAAACAATCTCCCAACAAATAAAGAAACATTCAAATATACACACAGATGTCAAGCAAAACTTCAAAAATAAAGTATTGCCACACCCAAAATAATTTCTTCTTACAATGTAAAATAAGTCTAATTTATATAATAATAATTGAATAATACTATTCGATTTAAAATAAAATATAAGCAAACATGATAATTAAAAGTTAATTATCTATCTAAAAATAAAATTAGATTCGTCAATTTTAATTATAAATTTTGTTTGTATTTTAAAATAATATTAAAAAGTTGAAAATAATATTTATTTTAATACAATATATATTTTTGAAGTTATATTTATTGTAAGACAGTGTGTGATTCTTAGATAGCCTGCACGACGTGGAATTAATCGGTGCATCCAATGCTTAGTCGATGTGATTCATTATGCAGAGTGATAGAGAAAGTGGGTCCCAACCATTCACTGTTGTTGATGTACAGTTTCAGAAGGCAAAGTTGCACACCACTGATCTTCACTTTTATTTTTTTTAAAACAGTTTTCTTCAGCCACCCTTTTTCTTCGATGTGTTTTTGTTTGTAATTTGTCACTGTCAATGATTGATGATTGCTGAGTTCCCATTCCAATTTCAAACTCTTCTCGAAAACAAATAATGCAGCAGTGTTTTAGGACATTGTGACTAATTAGTAATTAAATAATATTGAAAGCAGATTAATGGTTTTGTTTAAACGAAAAATAAGTTTAATAGTTTTTTGCCTTTTGTTGAGATAAAGTTGATTAATGGTAGGACGCTCACCGACCGTTGATTGACGATTTTGTGAAGGGAGGTGGGATGGTTGGAGCGCATCAAATCTCCCATTAATTTGTTTACACGTCATAATTTAGGAGATGAAAAATAGAAGAAATAAATTTGAAGAATAATTGAATCATTATTTATATAATTGGGTGACCCTCAGCATAGGCGCGGTCAAGTAAGTGCTCTAATTATTTGATTAATAAGAATTTAAGTTCAACTTTTGAACTAAACAATCACTAAATATTGTTTCTTTATACATATTTTTATTAAAAACTGCTTGTCAATTTGTATATTATCATTTTATATTTTATTTATATTTGTTAGTCGGTTGTTTGAACATATTACATAGAAAACATCTTATGATCATCTAAACTGAAAGAAGAAAAAATTAAAATTGATATTGAGTCTCAGAAAAGGTCAACTTGATAAAATTTAAAAAATGACGCAAATCAATATAATTTAGACTTTCAAGATTAAAATTTAAAGAATTATCAATTAGAAATATTAAACAACGAGAAATTTTAATTCAAAACAATAAAAATAAAGAATATGTAGATATCTTAACTTAGCGATAACTATTTCAATAATGCGAAATTTTTTTTTTTACACTTATACACATAAATAATCAAATAAAAAATACAATTCTATATAACAACAATAACTGACAGAAAATTAAATACGAAACAAACATAATTTTTAACGTGAAATTTTTTTACTTAAACAAACAATTATGAGTATATCAAAAGTAACTCTAAAAGAAAATAAAATTAATAATACTGTATATTAAAAAAATAAACTCATTAATAGAAATAACATAATAAAATTATAGACCAAACGGAACAAATTTACCGACATCTCTCTTCCTCTTGTTTACTCTGCCGTCAACTTCTTTTCTTTTTTGCTTAATTTTTTTTTGTTACTGTAGTCTATATTTTTCTTTCTTTTCTTAAAAATTTCCAAAAAAAAAATCTTTTTTTATTCACATAATTCGATAAAATAATTTTTTTCTTTGATAATAATAATAAAATTGATGTATTCTACTTAAAATTTGAAATCCACCGAACAAATTGAACTAGTGTAACCCCGGTAAAAAAAATAGAACTTGTGTACCTTGACTTGTAAAAAATATTACTACATCGACTAACTATGTTTTTAACATGGCATTTCTTAATTTCAGTAGAAACAATAAAATTAACTCATAATTTTCACAACGGAATCAATGATAAGAAAGAAAAGAAAAGTGCAATAGCAAGAATTCAGAATAAAAAAAAAAAGATTGAAGTCAATGGACACCGATTTATGAGAGTTGGTAATATAGGTAGCAACCAAAAAATTAATGTGAAAGATATACAATTTTCCAAGATATTATACGATAGTTTACAACTTGTGAATCTAGAGAAAAGATACGTTTCTCTCTCTCCTTTTTTTTTTTCTTTCTGTTTGGAGCTACGTTTCGCTTTATTAGAGAAAAAAGGAATTTAAAAAAAAGAAAATAAAATAAAATGAAAAGAGGAAAGCTATATTTGCTAAGAAACCTATATGAAATCGGACCTTATCTTTCGGTTTCTTCTTGTTGTTTTATTAAGTAGGAGTAAAAATGTTTTAACTTAAATGAAAATATAGATATAGAACATTGTATAAGTAAAAGAACTTATAATTATTGTCCTAAAATTTGAAGAGAAAATATTGCGTAAAACTGTATAATAGCTTTTAATCTAACTTAGATAATCCTCCAAATCTCATCACTTTAAAATTTGACGCGTGAACACACCATAATAGAAAATTTCAAACTAAGTCTAAGCCATCCGTTGGGTGATAATGGGTATTGGTAAAATTTTATGGAATGGATTAATGTATATGTCAAATTAGAAATTACACATGCAGTTATTTTTTAAAAGAAAAAAATTAATTAAACAACAAAAACTTAGTTCAATTCATGTCAAAATATTTTTTGCGGCATTTTTAAAATATTATTAGAGTTATCTGTATTTTAAAATAAACAATGTGCTTATATTCATCTATATAAAAAAATATAATAATAGGAACAATAATATTTTAAAATA
Source organism: Cicer chorassanicum (assembly GCA_037974735.1). Lineage (NCBI taxonomy): Eukaryota > Viridiplantae > Streptophyta > Magnoliopsida > Fabales > Fabaceae > Cicer > Cicer chorassanicum. The sequence goes on along the minus strand of JBBPBP010000003.1, from coordinate 56,974,214 downwards.
AATAATGTGCTAATATTTACTGATATAAAAAAAGTATAATAATAAAATTTAATTTCTATATGAGAATCAAATATTTTTATTATATTTATTACATACATGAGTTGAATTCATAATAATAGAGATAATAGATGGATTATTTTAGTGTTAAGAAAAATCTCACTATCTTCTTTTCTTCACATGCTGTTATTTTGAGAAAGTGTTTAACATTATAACATATCCATCCACTAATAAACAATCCTAAATTTAGGGTTTTTGAACTTTGATAAATTAAAAAAGAGTAACGACGGTGAAGGAAAGTGCAAACCGTGTGCTTCTATGATGCGATCTTAAAAATAAAATCATATTACAAACGTCATCATCAATCGAAAATAGATACAAAAATTGGATATTAAGAATTTAATATATAGATTTAATCTCTATACATCGATAATGTAAATGATTTTTATACTGTAAATTAATTTCAACCGTCGAATCATTAGAAACGTTGATTTTTATTATACCTAAAACAAAAATCACAACTATAGATGATTTGTAATGTCGTGACAGAATAAATATTTTTACACTATCAGTACATAGTAATTAAACTAATTAATATATTAGTGATTATAAAATAATAATATGTAATTTAAAAATAATATAATTTGTTGCATTTCATAATGTCATTATTGTTGGAAAGTGATTTCAACCAATTGTAAGAGGGCGATTGAAAAATAATGGGTGTATTTTCGTGTATATATGTAGTCGAACTTGCATTATGATGCTTTAAAGATATATGGTGATTTTTATTTTAGTTTTTTGTATGAGTTATTGAAATGAAATATTTGGTAAGTAATCGGAGCTTTTAAATATATTGATGGGTCATTAAATGATAAATTGAAGTTGAAATTGTAAATCACATAAAATAATTGTACTTGGTGAAACAAAATAAAATAAAAATAAAAAATAGAAGAAATAATGTAATTTGAAAATTTTGACAGTGAATTGACAAATTAAAGTATGATTTAAATAAAAAAAATTTATCGTTTATAAAATTCGAAACTCTATTTTAAAGTTATGTATTTATATATTATAATAGATAGACGTTGTGTTGTTAATACCAACAGTAAATGAGGATAATGTCATTAATTTTGTGCTTATAAAATTTTAAGTGTCCTCGTATCCCCTTCGAGGTATGCAAAGTTCAATCCTTGAGACCCAGTCTATAATGCTAGTTTTTGTCTTATTTACACCATTACACGAATCAAATCAATTGCTTGGAGTGGCATCGTAAAGAGAAAAAAAAAAACTTTGAAATATTTGACTAAATAATTAGATACTGGATTTGCAATCTAAATATACATGAGCAATGTTTGATGACTCAGATTTTTGTCAGATAATGGACAGGGTGGGTATTTCACATATCTATACTATTAAACTATGATTTTAAGTGAAGGTACTAATACTTAATATCTATTAAATAATTATATTTTTCACCTTGAATAAAAAAAAAATTATATATCTCACATGAGACACCTTTATACAAAGATAATACTGCAAGGGTTTACATAAGATCCAATACTTTGAAAATGTAATACTACAAATTTGAGGTTAAAACATTAGCGCGGTATGCTGCGTCAGATGTATGTTTGTGGTTGCAGAAGCTTGGGACCCTTTTGACATTTTCATTTTACACATAATATATATAACATGTCTTGTATTTTAGGTTGGCCAATGATAACTTTCTTAAGTGATATGACATTTATACCTTACAGAAGATAAAATATAAATATATTTATATTTTAAATTATATAGGTAATTGATAGATTATTAATGTATAAACTAGCAAGATTGAATCTAGTTGAAGGGATGAGACTTCTATAATATGTTGAACTTACATCGCGAGCTAATGTTCAAAGTTTGAGTGAGAGAAATGCTAACATTTAGCGTCTAATGTATAATGTTTTGATAAATAAATAACTATTAGTTCCATTTTAATTTATATAGTAAACTTAATTTTCTTATCATCTGATCCTGACTTCGCCGTATGTGAGAATCAACCCCACTAGATATCTGAACTTGAGGTTGAAACAAATATCAACATAGTATTTCAAATAAATTTAGAAAATTTATATCACACCCAACTTTTTTAATTTCCATTTGAATATACTTTATTCATTTGTAATTATTTTATTTTACAAAATTAGTATACTTTTAGTTTTTGGCAATGATTAATTTTTTTTTTGTAAATATTGAAAATACACAAATATTTTAAATATAGAGACTAAATTAAAACAAATAATGTTTATCTGGACATTAATTTTAAAATGCATTTTATTTTCCGAACTTTTAAATTTAACTAAATATTTTAATGGATCAATTTGAAGGGCTTTATCGGTGAAATGTTCAATTTTCAACATCATATGAATAACAAATTATTATGGGTTTTGAAATTGAAATTTTATACCAAAAAGAGCTGTATTAGTATTTTTCGGGTTAGAAAGTAAATGCTATACAATCTTTTCTTAAAAATATTGTACAAATTCGACCAGGCCTAAAACGTTGTATGGGCTAGGCCATTATTTTAGTGATTCACTCTTTGATCTGTATAATTCAGAATTGTTAACTAATTCCAATAATTTATTACTACATCCTGTCCTAAATATAAAAAGACTGTTGAATTTCAATAAAAATTTAGTATACTTAACAAATAAGATAATATTGTTTGAATTTATTCAGAAACCAAAACTTAATTATTAACAATAATAAAAACAACTACGATTTTAATCCCTTCTCTACACTGACGATTTCAAACTCTATGTCACACAATTGAGTTTAAATCCCAAAATCAGTTACACGTAACAATTTAATAAAAGAAAAGCAATAAAAATAGAGACATATAGCTAAATGAAAACAAACATCAATTGCATAAATCAAACGATAATTCAATTATATAATAGATTCAAAGAGGTTGATCAAATTTTAATTTAAAGGATTCAACTACTCAATTCAAGAAAATAAAAAACATTGATAAAGAAGAGACTACACCAATTGAATCTTTAAATGACGATAGTTCAGTGTTTTTATCGTTTTTCCCAAGCATTCAATGTGCAAGAATACCTTTAAATTTGGTATTTTTTCTTAAACGTTGCTCTCTAATTGGTGAACTAGTTCATAAAACCAATAAGAAATAACGATACCCGTAAGTAAAGTAAATGGATTCTTCTTATACTACATTTAATAAGAATGAGTATGAGTTCCATATCCGTAACTTTTTTAAAAATATTTTAATAAACTTATTATCAAATTTAATATTACGATGCATTGTTATGTAGTAATATTTGTGAATAAACAAATGTTATATTTTTTATTCGGTAATGCTTAATTACAATTATTGCATTAACAAACAATTTATTTTACAAAATTATCATTCTTTTTAAAGAACTAATTATAGTTGTTGGTATCACAAAAAATCTGACTGTAGTAGATACACATGTTTTTTATGAAGCTAACATATGTCGAATATCCATACACATAATTTGTCATTTGTTTTCTGTATCTCTCTTACTTGAATGATTTTTTCATAGAATGGAAGCTTAATGAGTAGTAATATGTGAGTGTGTTGTTTGAGGATATAAAAGTACTAGTAGCCAAAGTATTGAGCTGGGTCCAACTCCTTGTAAGGACTACTCACGAGTTGTAGGACATGGTGTCATTTGACATATCCTTTTAATAATGATTTATTGGCAGCTATATATGCACATCAATTGTATAAAGAAATAAGAGACCCCTCTCAATCATATAATTTTCAACTTCTAGTGATTGGATTAGTACTCATATGCTCATTCATGTTCCACCACCGACGACTGCATAAGAAATTTATTTGTCTTTAAACCAAATGGACTTTAAAGAATTTTTTTTACTGAAACTAAACATGAAATATGCTATATTTATAAGGACAAAAGATTTGTTTAACCTTATAATTTTTTAATGATGATAGTGTTTAATAAACATTCAATTTCCATATCAACACCAAAAAAATCTATTAAATGAGACTTTCAATAAATATATCTAATTACATTTCAACAAATATTTATTTATTTTAATATAATTTATTTTGTATGACCCATAAAAATGAAGAAATAGGCGCTTCCATAAACAGCTAAAACTTTCCTTCCTTAGTGGTAGGGACTAAATTTATGATGGCTAAACTTGGGGGAAAATGGATTTAAATTCACAAAAATAAAGAAACCAATAAAAAAACTAAAAATGTATTTCGCAAATTTTATAAAATTGAGGGGTGTATATACATGGATCTGTCTTGAGGTGAGTTTTATACAAGTTACTAACTCAATCATAAATATTTATTAGGTGAACGTTTAAACTATATTCCGTCTTTATACTCAAACAAACATAATATTATATACGAATTAAACCAAGACTAGGTTTATTGAAAAAAGACGAGATTGACTTGAATGTCAATTGAAACAAAATCATAAGATAATAATTTAATTATGATTAACAATTGAAAATAAATTTTATCATGTCTTCAAATTCAAAATTACTCATTTAAAAAAAATTCAAAATGACTCATAAAATATTACTTCATTACAAGATTTTTACATAAGCTAATATATATTTCCTCCATTCCAAAATATATACAAAAATACATCAAAAAAAATTAATGTATGTAGTTTAAAATTTTGACTAAATACAATCAATTTTTCTATTTTTATTTTTATTTTTTAATTTTATATTTTGAAACAAAGTAATATTTGGTAGATAAAAATCTGATTATCAATATAACAAAGCTAACAAGTAGGCGTGACGGTGAATAAATGACGGGCTTGGAACCCGACTCTAATCGGTTCCTAAATTTTGGCGGGGTCCACCCTAGAAGCATAGCATCTACATCAATTTCTAAACTAAAGAGTAGTTTCCCAAGCCTAGCTACAATGTGATTATTAGTGGTACACTTTTATCACCTAATGAAATTGGAAGTTTCTCTCTTGCACTTGCTAGGGGTATAAAACACTTTCTTGTTGCTACAAGTTAAACATGTTACTTCACATCGTTATATTCTCTAAATTCAATTTCAAAAATATTATGGGAAGTATTTCATATGATTGTAATTCGTAGATTAAATCCAGAAGACATTTAAAGATTAATCAATTAATCAAAAGTATATTTGAAATATAAATTGACCAACAAAATATAAATTTAAACATATTTATAATTTTGATATATAAAATAACTATAATGACCACATGTCATACATCTCAAAATTAAAATAATTATTTTATTGAAAGTAATGAGATAATTTAGTAGTTTGGAAGAGTAATAAGGACTGCGAATTCAACTTCTTTATAATAAAATTAACAATTAACTACTTACATTCCCTACTAAAAACAATTGTTTTACTCTAAAATAATTTAGATGTTAAAATCATATGGCATTAATTATGTTGAGGGTCTTTATCTGATTGTACGAAGAGGAAGTGATGAAGTTTCAATTAAATTGACAATAAGTGGTGCCACTCTACTTACACGCACATGATCATGTTATTATTATTATTAGCCTTTAGTCACCATTCCGTGCGTAAATGATTTATGACTTGTGATAAAGTATGCAACACGTTCCAAAATGTCAAGGATATATATCATTTCATCCATTCATTGGAATCTTTTTTTTCTGATATTATTATCTACATTAATTTAATCTATGGTCCTCATGTCCTTTTCTTGGCGAGTGAATAAAATTATTCACTTGTAGTTTTATAGAGAGAACAAGACTAACCGTCTGTTAAACAAGTAAAATTGAAACTTACTTAGTTGGGAAAGTATCAAAGGCATTATTTTAAGTAACTGAATAAATTATTCCTCTGTCAAGAAAATGATGGCCACCCTTTAGAATCTTTCATTGGTTAAAGTGTTGTCATTTTGAGTATTCTCAAATAAGACAGTGTGGTGAGAGAAGATCATGCACTTTGAACAGATTCTCAACATTTTTTGTAGCCAAAGTAATTTATTTAACACTTTTCTATTACATTACATTGTTACAGTGAAAATGCTTGATGAATTCACTAAAGGTGAAAAGCCTAATACTTTGACAAAAATTAGTTATCAGCAAAATATGTAAATACTTCACACATATGAAAAAGTAACTATTCTCCCATTTGAAAAAGAAAAGTGAAACTAGTTATCCTCTATCAATAAACCAATAAAAGTATGTGCTGTTATAGATATAGAAAATCCACCATTGTAATGCCCTAGATACATCAAAGAATTAAAGAGAAACTAGAAAGAACAAAGCAGAACATTCCTTATTTTGCAAATGATTTGGCTCACAAATATGACGAGGGTGTTCAATGTTCAATGAAAAGCATATATATAAAAGCAAAATCTTTGGTTGCACGCACATTTGTAACAGTCTCCAAGACATAGTTCAGGTGGTTGAACTGAGACAGCTGAAGAAGTTAACTACTAACATAACATATTAATAACTAACATTTTCCTATATAAACAACACTTGTATTAAGAACACAAATCTAAAATCCCTTGGATCCCCTATAATAATTCTTTATGTAAAAGGCTGTTATACATGTCCAAAAGCTGCTGTTAACTTCTGAATGTCCTTTGGCAAAATACTATAAGCTTGAGAAGATTCTTGCTGCTTAGAATGATGCAATATATGCCATCTAAATCATCAAGGGACAAAATTTGTGGCAGGCTTTATCTGGTTGCATAAAGATTCAGGTGCTTGATTTTGTAGCATCAACATTGGATTGTGAAGATACTCACACCACTTAACTTCTTCTTCTTCTTCTTCCTCCCAATAATTGGATGCATTATTATTATTCACTTGAAAAGAGCCTGAAGAAACAGAAACATCTTCTGATGGTTTGTAGCAAAAAGAACTAGTAGTTGGTGGAAGAATAGACATGATGTTATTATTAGAAGTAAATTCAGAGTTCATGTCAAAGGGTACTTTTCCTGTTTGGTTAAACCAATGAGAGGAGTTTGAATTTGTTGGAAGATTATTCATCTGAATTGAGTAATTTCCCATCAAATCAATGTGTTGGCAATTATTATTAGTGTAACTCTCTTGTTGAGATGTCATAAACCTTTCAAAAACCAAGTCTTTATTACTGGTTAACATGTTATTATCACTTTTGCTTTTACCTTCCAATTCCATCTCATTTGGATAACCTTTTAGAATAATTGAAGATTGTTTTTGCTCATAGGAACCTGCATCTGACTTGAAACTTTCTGATCTCACAAGGTTCAATTCATCTGAAACTTCTCCTACTTTTTCTTCATCTCCATTCTCAGCCTCAGAAATTGGTTTATGAGTTAAAGGATCTATACCCTTTTGCCTAAGTTTCTTCTTTAAACAAGAATTCCAAAGATTTTTTATTTCATTATCTGTTCTCCCAGGTAATTGTGCCGCAATTTGCGACCATCTAAGAAAACATCATGGTATCACCAAATAAAAATTAGAAAACATATCATATCATATGATATGCATGTAAAGAATATATAAATGAAAACAAAAAAAAAATTCATGAGAAGAAGAACTGGATTTATTTACCTATTCCCTAGTACTGAATGAAGTTCAATGATGAGATTTTCTTCTTCTTGTGAAAATGTACCTCTTTTTAAATCAGGCCTTAAATAATTAATCCACCTAAGCCTACAACTCTTACCACATCTTTGAAGACCTTTCAATAAAATACAATTGACAAAGAAATTAATTAATTAATCCACAAACTTTTCTTACCTTGATTTAATGGTATAGGAGATTGAAATAAAAATTTGGACTATATATTATATTATGTTATATTGTACCTGCTTGCTTAGGAACTGAACTCCAACATCCATGACCAAATTGAGTAATATGTTTCAAAAGTTTTTCATCTTCCTCAGGTGACCAAAGACCCTTCCTAAGCTTTTGTTTGTAGCAACAAGAGTGTCTTCCCATTTGTAGTTTGGTTTCTTCCACTTACAAATACAATGAGGTGAGAAATTTTATGATAAACAGAAAGATTGTTGAATTTATTATGCCTTAAGAGAAATGTCACTAAACCGGACCGTGACATGTAAAACATGAGAGTGTGAGAGAGATATTGTATCATATGAAGTGTGAAAGAATTGAAAAGGAGTTGAATTAATATAAGAGTGAGGTCCATGATTATGAGAGATGTCATAGTCATTAAGTACCTTCTATTCCTTTTTTCTTTTAATTTTTTCCTATTTAGAATATACATGTGTCCTTATGTTTCTTTATTATTGAAAAAATATACATGTAACTAGTTTTATGCCTCTTATCTTTACATGTGTGATGACATGACAAATGAAAAAAATACAAAATACATTAATTAAAATAAAATTATGGTTTCTTTGATTAGATAAATTTTGTAATGTAATGAAGAGAATACATTTCATCATGTTTATTCATTTTATTTTGAGCAATTAGTTAAATCAATGAATTTATAATACAATGACTCAATTAATACATATATATTATATATATACACACGGATAGATCCACGGGAGTCTATGACCTACTTTAGATCAAGCCAAGTTTTTTTTTTATTTTTTTATATAGGTTAAAGGTAAGGTAGGTTTTCATTTTTATTTTTTATGTTTATTTAGCTTAAAAAAAATCAGATTACAATATATCACTGAAAATAATATTTTAGGCCTACTAAATTAGTCTTATGAAGTAATATAAATAATATTTATTATTATTATTATTAATATATTAGATTTTGTATTAAATAATAAATTAGCCAACCTTTCCGGTAATTTTAACATACTATTTTATATTACTTTTCAACATATTTAAATCTAGAAAATTTTATTTCATATTCCACATTTTATACTC
>JBBPBP010000003.1:56954350-56965146 GCA_037974735.1 Cicer chorassanicum | reverse complement strand
AAAGATTCGTTCACAAAAAATAATTTAAAAATTTGATTTATAGATTTAATATTTTCATTTATTTTATCTTGAGTTTGCCATGTTTAAATTTTATTCATTATAAGTTAAAAAAAATTAATTTTAAATATTTAACATGTTTGTAAAGAATTATTAAAAAAATTTAACATCGAAGAACTATTAAATATATTTTGTTGTAACAGAAATTAAAATTATTTATAAAATAATTTTATATAATTGAATTCATCGAGACAATTTTTTTTTAAATTTTTATAAAAAATAAAAATTTATTGAACCATAAAAAAGTCCCAGCTGGTCTTTCTTCCCCCTCTTTTTCTCAAAGCAAGGAAAATCAAATTTAAATTGAAATAAATATTAAGAAAAGCAGGTAAAATAATTTTGAAGAACAAATAGATAAGTTATCCCAGAGCAATAAGGAGACTAACGTTGAGGGAACAAAACGAGGAAAAGAAAGTGATTATTAATGGTTTATTGAAGAATCGCGTTTGGAAAAATATGGATTCAAATGTGAGGGATTTCATAGCAAAGGAAGTTGCTGATTGGAACGACGAGGTAATCGCAGTTGCTCGATTCAAGGCATTTTCCGGTCAAAGATCCGATTGGCAACCAACTTTCATCTTCTGGAGAGATTTGATCATCAAAATCGCCACTCATTTTCGTTTCCTCCTAATTCAACCTTCCCAGGTACTAGCTACTAGGGTTTTCCAATTTTTTTTTTTTTCTTCTTTTCTTTTTAATTGTTACCTTAAATTTAGTTATTTTCAGGTCAAGAATGTTTGGTTTAATCGAGGAGGGTTAACCCCTTTGTGTCTTGACCATGTACTGGTAAGTGTCACTCACTAAAAGCATGGTATTTTGGTTGTGTAGAACTTATTTCTTACACATATTTAAAATAGAATTTGAGTCTAATGGAGATGATGCTTAGTATGTGTTAAATAGTTTTACACCAACTTTAAATGAGAAAACATAATATTGCCATGTACGTTTATTGAAACAGAAGTTTAAAACTAAACTCAAAATGCTAAATTCTTATCGGATGTTACCGTAAAACTAGTTTAAAAATAACTGCAAAATGCTGAATTCTTATTGGACGCGAGTGTACAACTAGTTTAAAAAATAACCGCATAATGATGGATTTAGTGTAAAACTAGTTCACACTAACTGTGCATGTCCCATTTTTCTCATAGAATTCATGTTGGCCAAATTTAATTTTATACCCAAAATCAGTTGTTTGCTTTATTGTTTTGTTTTTTGTCTTTACATTTTATCATTTTCCAGTCTCTAATGTATAATGAAGGTGACATCACTAGACCTGGGGATCTTGTTGATCCAACTACTGGAAGATTCTCCCAACTAGTCAGAAAAGTGACCAGCTTAATAAGCAGACCAGCTACACAGGATATTGCGGCTGAAGAATCTGTCATCCTAACTGCTCTGCTTAAGGTTGTTTAGCAATTCATTTATTCCAAGAACTTTTTTTCTTTTGGTCTTTTTGTTTACCTTTTATTTTTTATTTTTTTTATGCATGTGTGTGTTTGGTTTACCTTGTGAAATTGTAATTAAGATTGGTCAATATATTTCCTCGACACTGCCACCCTCGTAGAGTCCATTTCAATTTTTCATGGAAAATGGTTCCATATCAATTTTCATGGTGTATGGTTCCTGAAGTCAATTATGGTTGCCGTATTTGTGCTGAATTATCCTTCGTTTAAGTATGCTAGATGTTTTCAATACTATAACTCAAATTACAGTTCTGTTTCTTCATATGTAGGATAAGGCTGCTGAAGTTGTCAAACATCTATCAGAAAGTCACTGGAATTCATCTTGTATCATTACGATGAAGAAATTTCGGGAGATATCTGGAGGGACTGATGAAGCTTCTGTAATGTTGAGGTATCTGTCAGGGTGTAGAACAGCACACTATCTGTCAGTCCTTAAGAACGAACTCGTAGAGGTACATAAACTTTCTAAATTTATTCCTTACAGTAGTATTCTATCCCGGGCATGCTTTTTTTTTCATCTATATCACATTTTGGTGGCACATCCAATAACTTTTGGCATTTCTGGTAAATTGATAGTAAATCTGATAATCATTAATACTGGCCAGGATTGTTTCCTTACTGTGGGAGGAATTATCATTTATCTATACTGATTTGATTTTTATGCCTGAAATGATTGTCTTGTTTCCATTTTTAATTTCACAGGGGGTTAAAATCTCACTCTCAGCAGCAGCATTATCTGGCATCTCTAATTTAGATTATGATGTTCTGTACTTGATTTGGACAATTGAGAAGCTTCAGCAACAATTAGATGTGATTGACAGGCGTTGTGAATTGTAAGTTTATTGTATGTAATATGTATGAATTGTTATACCTGTATATGTTTCCTGGAGGTTATTAAATGATAATGAAGAAATAATAGAAGCTTTCCCCATTAGCCAAACTACTTTCTCTTTCTTGTTCCACAGTAGATTATTATATTTTATGTTAGTGGCTATTTGGTTTTGATTAATTTTCTGCAAAGAATTGCTTGAAGCTCTTTTAGTAAGATTTTGGTTATAAGTTGTTTTGTACACATAAAAGGCCAATACAAAACACACTTACTCGACACAGGATATAATTAACTTAATATTTGATCCTCAATCATATGATGTTATACTTTTGTACTACTATCACACAACCACTGTTTTAGACTTTTCACCTAATGGAATTTTGGACTCCCAGTGATATTATGTTGGTTTTCCTTTCTAAAAACATGAATTCACCACAAGAATTTGACTACAATTAATTTGATTGGTTGTACAAATTTATGCACACGAGGAATGCTTTTAACAATCAAAATTTACTATTTGTTCTACTGATTTTCTTATCATATACTGCCTTCCCAGATTTTAGAGCTATGCTGCATCAGTGTAAGGATGTTTGTTTTGCTTAAAATAGTATAGTTGCCTCACAGATTGATTCCATTAGGTCGAGAAAATCAGCAGTGGCTTCTCTTCATTCCGGGAACAAAAAATTAGCTCTCAGGTATGCTAGGGAGCTGAAGTTGGTCACCCAAAGTAGAGAAAAATGTTCGTCACTTTTGAATAGAGTAGAGGAAGTATTCGGTGTTATTGTTGATGCTGAGTCAGCAAAATCGGTACAATTTTAAATATTATATCAAATCGATCAGTTTATCCCAGGTTCAAAATATTACATTGAACTGCATACTGTCTTGGTTATATCCAGTAATCCATTCTTTGTTAGCAGGTTTCTGAAGCTATGCAGATTGGAGCACGGGCTATTAAAGAAAATAAGATAAGCGTGGAAGATGTTGATCTTTGTTTGAGGGATCTCCAAGAGAGCATTGATTCACAGAAGGAAGTTGAAAAAGCGCTAGGTATGTTGTCATATTTTTTGAGACTCGCGTTTACTGAAACAGATTGCGATAGATATTGAACTGGAGTGGATTTCAGGATGTTGGTATTTTGTAAGTTGCGACGTACATCAATAAATAGGATTTGAATTTTTTTAAGCATGCTGTTTTTTTGGCTGCAGAGCAAACTCCGTCGTTCACAGATATCGAGGATGAAGATATTGAAAAGGAACTCGAGGAGTTAGAGCTGGCTCTTGGTAAAGAGACTCAAGTTGCTACACCAGAAAAGGCTATTACCAGTGCAGAAGAAACTGCAACTTTGGAAGCTTCTGAATGTCTCAGTGACGCTCTCTCAAATCTCAAACTTTCAGACAACCCAGTCGGGAAGCCAAGAATCACACAGGTGGTGTCTGATAGAGACAAAACAGCAAATTTAGTAATGTAAGCCGTATATAAAAAAGGGAAAAGAGTTCAATAACTAGATACTCACAATTTAAACTTAGTCATATTTCACTATATTGTCACATTATAATATTATTTCTAAAATCTCTTTAGATTAAACGTTTGTGTAAAATATGGCTGTGTTTCGATTTTGACAAACTGATGCATACTTCGATTAGTTGTTAATATACAGGTAAGGTAAATTTTATATTTTGTCAATTACGTTTATTATAGGTTATAGTTTGGTTTTCTATATTTTAAAAGTTCCAAGTCGGTTGCATACGGTAATAATTTTTCGTCAAATTAGTGCCTCTAATTTCAACTCTTTGTGTGACAAATAAAAAATCCGACATTGCTGGGCGAAAAAGATTGACAACATGCATGAGGATTGTAAATTCGTAATTTTAATTACGTTTGGGAGAGTTTCAAACTTTTGAGTATAAAAATACTCAACGAAGATAGGAAAGAAGAGTACTCCCTAAATCCCAAATTAAGTAACATTCCGGTGAAAGAGAAATTTTTATTCTAGTTTTTCTCTCAAATAAAAGCAATACTACTAAATATACACTACTTTCAAATTAATAGTCTAATGATAAATAAGGATAATGAATTAATATTATAACACATTGACTTATTATTTTTCTTAATCATCATGTAAGAATCTTAAACTTCACTTAATTAATTTAGGACTAAGAAAGTACAAGACAACACCGTCAAATAGTAATAGAACTTTATATAATTTTCACAACTCTTGTGATTAGTTTGTGTTGGAATTCAATTATGAGTGGTTAGTCTCACGTTGACTAGAAATGAAGGAAATGTTGGATATATAAAAGAGGAGACCCATATACCAATTGCCTTAAGGTTTTGAGTAAAGATGTGGTGTCAAAGTCTCTTAGGGATTTTTCAAAAAATAAATTACTTTTAGAAGTTTTTTCAGTTGTTTGTTACAACTTTAAAATAATAGGAATCGAAAAGAACTTTAGAGAAATGATTTTAATAAGCGTTTTTTATATTTAAAATAATAACTTTCATTATGAATTGATAAGCAAACATGATATTTTTAGGAGTGAGGACATGTAGCAAGGGAGAATGTATTGGTTTTGTTTGAGAGATGCAACAATTTTCAAAACATTTCCACCAAAGTTACCACTGATATTCTATAATCAGATATTAGTCTATTTTTGTACAGTGTTAACAAACTTTACACTCTTCTTTTAAACTTGAATCAGCTGCAAGTTATTTTTCTTTCCTGGACATTGACTTTCCTCTATGGTTGGTAGGAAAATGACAAAGTATATAAAAAATTACACTTGAAAACTTCAACAAAATTAAGTAGAGGAGTCAAAGTGAATGTGGTTACCAACATGCACTAAGACTCGTGGAGTTGTTAACCTATCATAATTAATTAGCCACATGTCCTGTCTGCAGGTTGATTATGGTTGGCAAAAGTAGAGTTTGTTGTGGTGGAATTAGAGTTTCCAATGATAGGAATAAAAGGTGCATTGGGAATTGACATTGGCAATGGTGGTGGTAATTGGTTGGAAAAACCAAACATCTGAACTATGTTGTTGATGTTATCTGTGACACTATTACCACTACCGCTCATTTGTTGTGGAATAGGAAACTGTATTTGTGGTGGCATAAAACCTATTAAATGTTGTGCATTCATATTCATCTGATGTGCACTACCAGCTTGTAACATCATATGATGATTCATTGGCATACAAATTCCTCTTCCCATTGACATTATCTGCATCATCATAATTCATACATTCATCATCACATCCAATATTTAATACAAAGTCCAAGACTATATATATAATCTCACTTAATTTTACCTGTAATTGGAGCTGGAGCGTCTTAAGATAGTCGATTGCATCGTCAAGCATGGAAGCTTTGTCCGTCTGTAACAACATACAAACAAAAACGTTAATATAATTAATTAAACTTCAACAAGGTCTTATAATCACAAATATCAAATTAATATTCACAAACCTTATGACAATTGGGTATGAGCTCTTTTAATGTGCGTATCTTCTTATTTATTTTATCTCTTCTCTTCTGCAAACATCCACAGCTATATATCAGTTACATGGAATTTACTCTTTTTATTTTTAATTTATCACATTAAACATTTTTTTTTTTAAATTTTCCTCACCCTTTCAGATGAATTATGAATTTCCGAATTCTTGAAGCTTCTTTTGCCTTCACGAGCTAGTTTTTCCTTTATCATATTTTCTGGTGTTTCTTCATCATCCTGCATCATCAAATAAATCTAGCTTTTTAAGAATGATGGTAAACAATATAGCACTCAAATTTCACACACATGTGATGGTGTCCGACACTAATACAACATTGACACATATAATCATATTCAATGTTTTCAAATTTTTATACTGTTGACATGTTAGTATCAGTGTCGTGTGCAGTGTTTTGAAAAAGATAACCTATGGTTCAATTGAACTTACATCACTTAAATATGGTGAATCATTGGTGTCGACTGTGTCCACATCATGTCTTCTGAAACTAAAGTTTGGATCATTTGAGGCTTCAAGTGAACATACAGAAGATGGTTGTTCATTACCACTAGCTTTTCTCTTTCCTTTAAGTGCTTCTGATTTCTGGATTTGGTTGTTATTATATTGATCATCAAGTGTACTTTTATGACTCGCAGCAGTTTCAGAGTGTTCATCAAGGTTTGATAATTTGTTAGCAGCTGTTAAAGTTAAAGTCTTTTGTTGTTGAAATTTTCTTACACCATGTTGTGATGAATCTTTAGTTGACTCAATTACTACTTCTTTTGATCCATCAATTCTTGTACTATTTTGGTGATTATTTGATTTGAGAAACATTGCTGGTATAGAAAAGTTGGAGAAGTTAACTATTCCTGTTCTTTGATCACACCCCAAGTTTTGTTTCTTTGAGTTTGAATAATCCAATCTTGGTTTCTTGAGTGGAGTTGAATATGAGAACATGTGAGGTTGTTGGAATTTTTCATTTGGGTTATGAAAAGTCTTGCTTTGAGAGGATTGAAAATGAATGTGTGATGAGCTGAGGTTTTGAGCTGAGAAATGATTCAAAAGTGATGAGTTTGAGTTTGTAGTGTTATTGATGATCACATCTTCATTGTTATTTGAAGGGTTTGTTGTTGTTCTATTTGATGATGTAAGTTTTGCTCCAAGAATTTGACCATTTTCCATTACTAGTTCAAGGAAATCCTTGTCATTTCTGAAATAAAATCACGTTCATTATTAGAAAGTAATTAAAGAAGGAAAAGATAAAAGGTGTGAGAGAGAGAGCTTACACTGAGGCTAGATGAGAAGAGTTTGTTGTCATCCCTAAGCTACTAGAATCAAACACGTTCTTAAGCAAAATGTGAAGTTAATTTATTGTGAGAACTAGTTTTGTATGTATGTTGTTTCTGTTTTGGAGTTCTATATGTGTGTACGTAAGGGAAATGAGAAACTATATATAATAAGCCTTTGCACTAAGATCAATCAATTGAGGAAATAAGTAAGAATCAATGTGGTCTTCGTGGCCACTTGTGCGGCACACAAATCATATCTCAAATTTAATTCCTAGTACTAAACGAACAAAAATTCAGGGATTCCCACAACATCAAAATAAAAAACATTTTGTTTAAATATTATTTCTCTTCTTACAAATGTGTTTGCAAATTAATTATATTGTAATTTTATTTGTCATTTTGTATACGTTAGGTATCAATAAAGAACATATAATGGACCATATAATTTTACATCCTAAAATCCTAACTTAGATTATTTCACCCTTAGATCGATCTTAATTTTACTGTACATAAGTTGTGGAACCTATTAGATCTAACTAAAACTAAACTATTAAGGTTATAGTTTGTTGATGTTGCTTAAGAGTTTGTTACGGCAGTTATCATTTTATTCTCTTAACATAATATACTAACAATTTTCACAACTAATGCATCAAGTCATGCTACTGCTGTATGTATAGATAATTGGATTCTTTTTTCTCATGATGATAAATTAAACAAATTAGGTTAGTTGTATTGTATTTGTCTTAGAAAATGACAAACCATATAGTTTCCCAAATCAAAAGAAGATAATGAACTACATACATGTATTACTTTTTGACGCTCAGCATATCACGTGTTAAGAATTTGGATCAACTTATTTCAGCTTTTTATTTTATTTTATAGAAAAAAATATAGTACCATGTCATTTTCAAAGCCCCACAAATAATTAACGATGAGATCTACACGCACACGACATTATGATTTATGACTTACTTTAGACACTATAATTTATTAATGAATTCTAAAAATTTTCTTACTTTAAACTGAAACATTTCTCTTCACTCAAAATTTTATTAAAAAAAATTATTTTTTAACACACTAAAATAAAAATATTACAATCAAATCTAATAATTAAAAAAAAATACATATTAACAATACAAATAAAAGTTAAAAAAATTAATCAAAATTTAAATCAAAATTTTAAATTCTAACTATTAAACTAATATTTTCTGGCGGTTAATAGTCGAGAATAGAAGAAATTTGATTTTGATAAGCAAGAACTATTGAATATTGTTGAGAGTCGAGTCTGAAATTAAAAGAAAACCACAAAATGGGAATCTAATAGTTATCGGTGAAGTATAAGCCACATGTAGGGTTACCCTGAAGTCAACAAGGAGCATCAATTGAAGTATATAGGTTTGATTAAAAGTGGGGACAACAAAGGCCACACGCACCCCCCTCATCCTCATGTGTTATTATCTAATTCTCAATCTTAGGACTATAAAATGAATGTGGAGTCTCCCACTTTCACGTGAAATTCACATTCACTTCACGTGCCTCCGTGTCATCTTGTCTGTACTTTTTTTACATATTAATTTATAGTCAGTACGTACTTTTTTTTATTTATAGAACATGGTGGTGGACATTGCCGACTAAGGGAAACCAATTAACTAATTGACTATTTGAAAAACTATCTAGGCTGAATAAAGTAAAAATCTTCATTATGAAATATGGATCAGTTGGGTCATTTTCCAAAATATGCTTTTTTAGGAGAACAATTTAGATTTTAATGTAATTTTAAATATATAATTAATTATTTTTAATATTCAATTATAAATGTCGTTAATTACGATTTTCAAATATATATATATGTTTATTGTTCTTTTATAAGATACTCGTTTTTTTAATTATCCTAATTAAATTAAATGTTTTTCTGTCATTAATAATTAATATTATAATAAAAATATTAATTAATTATCTTTTTTTTAAGGATAAATTGTAAAAAATAATATTAATTTTTAACAAATTTTATACTACAAATCTACAATCAACTTTTTTAATTACCGTGATTTGATCGATGTAGTCTTATATTTCAGAACGAAGATATTATTTATATTTATACACGTGAAATTTATAGTTAATATATGATATTTAAAATTTAATTATTTTCAATGAATGATATAAGAGCCGTATCACCTTGTTATATTTATAACTAGAGAGAGTTTATTTAATTATTAATTAGGTGTATATAATCAATGTATCACGTGATAATTCATATTTATCATGTAAAGCAAAAACTTTTAACAAGTTGTTGTATCAAAATTAACAATTGAGATTAAAATTTTATTAAAATAATAATTTTGATTTGTTACGATCAACATTTCTATTTTTATGCAATTACGTAATTTGCGTGTTAATAATTATTAGATCGAGATGAATCAATCTCAATTTCAATACAAACATTAGTTTTTTAAAAACAAAAAATGATGAGTTTGATGAAATATACATCGTTTAATCTCAATACTAATGACACACTAAATGCATATATTATTGACTACAATAAATCGAAATATGTGATCAAACATTCATTCATCCCCTTTGCCGACTTCCTCTCTCCTCTTTGAACCATATATTTAGACTGTTCAACTTGAACAAGACAAAAAAAAAGGGGTAGAAATACATTTGAACCATAACACCAATTAACAGGAAAATAAAATTTACCCAGAACTATGAACCATTTGTATGCAAAAGTCACTTTGAAATACATATTTGTTTATAACATATTTGTCAACTATATTTCAAATCAGAAATCCATATATAAAAGAACATCAGGGTCACTTCTTAAAAACAAGCTATTGTTGCAAAAAACACAAAAATGAAATAATCAATCAATCAATCATAAACATCACACTTAATAGATTTCAAACAATATGAAACCAAAATAATAAGTCTTCGCTTTATAATACCAAATACTTACAAAACTTCCATCACATTACTAAACCGTTGCAAAACCCCATAAAAGCATCCAATACAAAATTATTGAAAACACACACACCATAATCACTTTGTATAGAGCCTCATGTAGTATTATCTACATAAAAGAAGATGTGCAAGCTAGTTCTTGGATTATCACTGCAAGAAAAATGTTGATTACCAAGGGTCTAAAGTCGTTGGTAATGTGTAAAATTCATTGAAAAGTGATGAGAATCAACTATATATTCGCTACCATAATTAAGGTTTTGGCGGTCGTGTGGACTATTTGGCATTCGTGGAATGAGACAATGAGTATATCTTCTCCAATTTTTTATGTTAAATTTTTATTGCCTCTTTTCCTTTTGTTTGTACCTCTCCTAACCAACAAAATGTAAAATTATTTAGTAAAAATATTAATTTCACATCGATTGAGAATAATTAAATTTATTTCGTGAAAATATTAATTTCATTCTCCATAATATTCTTTATTGTTATTTAATTTTCTATGGGAAATTTTTTTGAAAATAAATTTTGAATTAATTGGAAATTATTTTGAAATAATTAGTGTTATGAAAAATATTTGTTAGTTTGATTATGATTACTATATAAAATATATCATATATTCATTGTGATTAATATTTCTCATTAAATCAATTTTAAATAGTTTAATATTTTTTTTAATTATTC
This sequence comes from Cicer chorassanicum, assembly GCA_037974735.1. Classification (NCBI taxonomy): domain Eukaryota; kingdom Viridiplantae; phylum Streptophyta; class Magnoliopsida; order Fabales; family Fabaceae; genus Cicer; species Cicer chorassanicum. Next base: position 56,954,384 of record JBBPBP010000003.1, on the reverse strand, counting down.
TTTTTTTGTTGAGTTCTATTATGATTCATACATT
>JBBPBP010000003.1:56931858-56949785 GCA_037974735.1 Cicer chorassanicum | reverse complement strand
ATATATATATATATATATATATATATATATATAGGTCTAAATAAGTTTTTAGTTGTCCGTATAAATTTTAATATTAATTTTATCTTTATTTTCTATAAATAAAATTTTGGACTTCAATTTTTAATTTTTGTTTGTTTGTCGTTGTCCTTACATTTAACTCAATTCATGTGTATTCTTTTAAGTTTTCAAATAATTTTTTATAGACAAATTTTGAACAAGATAAGAATTTTTAACGCATAAATAAGAATTTTTTAACAAAAAAATAAACTAAATATGAATTTAGAGTGCTAAAAACATAAAAATTATTATTTAATTATTTTATTGTTAATTTTTTTTACTTTTTAGTGAAGATATTTATAATGTCTTAAACGTGAATGTAAATTTGACACTACCCTTTTATTTAAGAGAGTAAGAGACACTTATTTAAAACAAATTATGTAAGAAAATGATAGTATATGATTGTCGAAGTAAAATTTAATAAATTTATAACTTAAGCACAATATGTAGATTTGAAACAAGGGGTGTACATGGGTGCGAGTCGATCGACTAACCTGATTATTCAATCCAACTCGATTTTTACCTAATTACTTTCGGGTCCGACCCACGTTGAAACTCGCTTATATTTGGTTCGGGTAATGGGTTCAATAATTTGAACCTGTCGACCCGACTTGGTGACTAGTTATGTTTTTTTTTTAAAAATTATTTGACAGTCCAATATGGATTCATTATTATTCTTCTCCTTCAGATTTTCAGAAGCCACCATTCACCTTCTTCTTCTCTTCCATATCTACGTCACTTTCTTCTTCTGTTTCAAACTTGCTAAAGTCGCGCCGCCGTCCACCTTCCTCTTCTGTTCCAACAGTCACGCCGTCACACACCTTCTTCATCTGACTTTCTGCAGCCGCACTGCCACCCACCTTTTTCTTCTGTTCCAGACTTCCTGCAGCCGTGCCGCCGTCCAACTTCTTTTTCTGTTCTAGATAATTGTTTTTATCAAAGTGTGTAGAGTATTTTTTCATAAATTATCTATGTCATTCGGGCAAAATACATTTTTTTTAAAATTATCAAATATATTGATTTTTATGATAAATTGAAATTTATGTAATAAAATGTTGGGTAAATTAAAATACGATTGTGAAGAAACTTTATCAAAAAAATTATCGCGAAGAAAACTTCATTTGAGTTAAATATTATTTATTTAAATGTTATATTTTGTTATAGTCTTTTTTTATTTAGATAAAATGATAAATAAATTTACGGCGTATTCGAATATGAAACATAATTTTCATATTAATAAAAAATTGTTATAGATTTTACAGACATTTCATCATAGTATTTAATATCAATCGATTAATATTTCTAAATAATTAATATTAAATATGATGATTCTAGTTTACATTTAAATCTATTAAACATTTTTTTTAGTATTTTATTTAAAAATAGTAAGGTCTCTAAAAATAAACAAATGAAACACTACTATTAAAAAATTGTGGTAGTTTAATAAACTAAAATGTGGTGAATGATGTGATTAAAATTTTATGGTTTTTAAGACAATATTAAATATATTTTCATTCGATTAAATTGTTAGTGTTATTACTTATATTTCTCCCGTAAAATAAAAAATAGGTTACTATTTATGTATAACCCGCCAATCCAACGTAATTCAACTAATTCTTGATCGGATCGATTCGGTTCAGATTAAATAAAAAAATACGAATTTAAAATCCAACTCATCTTAAAAATAATCGATCAGTTCGGATATCAAATTTGGTTAAAATCGGTCCAATCCAATTCAATCTGCGTACACTCCCCTTGAAACATTGTGCACGCTCCAACAAGCATGTTAAGGCATCATTAGAAATTTAATGCCAAAAGTCCTTATTACGGTAATTCACCAAACATATGATTTATTTGTTACGTGTCAACAAGTATTACCGCATCATAAGAAGGTATGTATTTGTTATTATAAAAAATGCCGTAAATAATTCTTACCTTAAAAATTACTCATACTCATCCAAGGCAAATTAAGAAGGTAAAAATCAAGGAAAATGATGCCAAGCTTAATTAGTAGTCTAGTTAAATTATTGAAAAGCAAAAGGGAGGACACTTGTCTCCTAGTAAATTTGGTTTGTTTGAAATTATGGGCGGAAATATGTGAGACTGATATAGGCTTTGTAAGGTTCATGTTGAGGCTGATTGAAAGAAACAGAATGTTTGGTGGACTCAAGAGTTCGTTTAATAAAATTAATAAATTGATGATACAATAAGAAGAAAGGTATAAACAAAATAAGTTAGTTGAATAGGTGGGAGGAATATAAGGTGGATATTATTGTTGTTGAGAAAAAATAATATTTGAAGATATATTTAACATTAATATATTTAAATAAATAAATTAATATTTGTTTAGCTAAACTAACGAGATATTATACCAATGAGATTAAATTTTATTATAAGATTTAATATGATATTATATTCTATTTTTTAATAATTTTTTAAATATATCAAAAGTTGAAATAGGTTAATATATTTAAATTAAATAAAATATTAACGAATTTACAATTTAATATAGAGTATAAAATATATAGTAGTAAAAGTAATTTATTTATATGCCGGTTTTGCACTCCTAAAAAATTATTCAATAATATAATTTTTTTAAAAAATTTAAATAGACTCTAAAAAAAAACTTAACAACCTTATCTATTTAATTGAAAATAGTCCCACCTAACCTAAGAGTGACATAAACTAGGACATAAATTATCAGGACCTCACTTATTTCGACCTTTAGTAATAAATGAATACAACTTCTCTTGATAATAATAGTATGTTCTGATGTCGTTGATGGTTTATTTTGCTGTAAAAGTCCATCAATATGTTTCTAGGTAATACAGCAGCATTTGTATTTTGTAGCATCACAAGTTTCAATACCTCAATTTTTTAATATATTTGGTCTCTTTATCAAGATCCCTCATGCGCTACACGATGATTATATCCATTGAACATTGGATATAACATATGTGTACAAGGTTTCAGTTATCAATGTTCTCTTGTCCACCTGAATTTTGCCCATGAATTGTCTACACAGTCTAGGTTCATTCCCTTAATTCCAAATTCAAACCACACGCGTTGTCCAATAGGTGTCTCTATTGTAACTCCAACACGACCTTCAAATTTCCTCTAAATAAATTCAAGTGTTTATAACTATACTATTCTCTTCTTCAAAATAAGTAAAATTATAATTAAAAAAATTAATATATTTAATTTAAAATTTAAATTAAATATATTTATTTTTTTACCTAATACTTTATTAATAATTGTGATAAGTTAAATATTACTAATAATTTAATATTTATGATTAAATGACGGAATAAAATATCATACTAACAATATTATTTATAAATTAAATTCTACAAAATTTACCTACATCATAAACGCTTGGTCTCAATAAAAGGACAGTTGAGTTGAATTGAACATTTTTTTAATAATGGGAAACACACATGTCATAATATAAGATGCCGAGTTGGAGTTTCAAAATTGACACGTGTAATTGTCCGCTACACTCACAACATTTCATAATCTATAGCAATAACATGGACGAAATATTTAAAAATAAAAAGGATTATACTATTGGTGATATCATATGATATCTTTATTTAATTTGTGTATTTAAGGGCTTAAGGTGGCGGCTTGTTCTGTCATCTAGTAGCTACTTGTTCTCTTCACACAATGGGAAAAGCCAATAGTTCTAATTCTTCATCATCTATTAGCAGCAACAGCTACCATCAACATGTTATTTCAACAGCATCCTCTTTCACACAACAACTTCCCACAGATCTTAGCCTTGGACTCACCATTTCCTCCACTCAACATTTTCATGTTGGCTCTTCTCTTTCAAGGTTAATTTTTATTCCACATTTCTAATTATTATTAATTAAAATAATGTTAAAGTCTCTCAAGTAATTTAACATTTCTAATGTCCACATTCTTTCTTTTGTTAGTTTTGTGCTAATTTTTTGTGTGGTTCTTATAATTTATTATATTAGGGGGAAATGTCAATGGCAACAAAATCACCCTCTTTCACAAGGTGTTGAAGTAAATGATTGCAGTGATCATAGTAGCTTCTTTGTGAAGGTGTACATGGAAGGCATTCCAATCGGTAGAAAACTCAATATACTTGCTCATGAAAGTTACCATGAGTTAGTAAACACTCTTGAACAAATGTTTGACACAACTATTCTCTGTAAAGTCTATAACTAAATTCTCATTGTGTTCTAAATTTGTGGGTTTTATTTTGTTTTGTTTACTTATTGTATATATTTTGGAATAGGGGGAAATGAGATGGACAGAGTTCAACCAGAGAGATGCCACGTGTTAACTTATGAAGATGAAGAAGGGGATTTGGTCATGGTTGGTGATGTTCCTTGGGAGTAAGTTAAAACTTTGTCTCAAAAGAATTTACCATTGAAGTATAGTGTTGTAGTTGTATAAATTGTTAGATTTAAAGATAAGTTAAAGTAAAATAAACTATCTCTAAATCTTATGGTTGGAACACTATTCTACAATTGTAAAGATTTAATTTTGAAGGTATATTGAATTTTGTGCATTAATGTGTTTGTTCTTTTAAATATGTAGGATGTTCATATCTACAGTTAAAAGGTTGAAGATTACAAGAATAGACACGTTTGGGTGTTAGAAATGTATCAATAATTTCAACTTTTGTTCTCTAGAGTGAGACTTAATATCGTCGTTGTTAGCTTATGATATAATCTATAAAATCTTACTCTAGTTAATTAATTAGTGAAGTATGCAGAAAGATATAGATGTATATGCATAGCTCACTTTGTTTTTAATTTCTTTGAAGAATATGAAAAAGAATAGTGTTGTACATGTTCTACTCATTAAGTGTGTTTCACATTTGAAGGCTCTAAACACGTTACCAAACATACAACAAGTAGTTTGAGATTAGGGATGGTTTAAAAATTAAGTTAAAAAATTTGTAGATTAGGGATGGTTTTATCGCAGCATCATCACATCCACATGTAAGATTCTTTTCAAACGAGTTTGCGGAAACCATAAAACGAAAACATTAATGAACACGTTTTGAGATTAAAAAGACTTAATAGTAAAAAATACTATATTAAAGAATTGTTTCGCTATCATTAAATAACTTAGAATATTCCATGATAAATTTTACCTTAAAATTATTTTGATGAGAAGGGATAATAAAAATTGTTGGTGTAGGTAGCATACCATCTACACCTTACACTGAATCCAAACAGAAAATACAAGAAATTGCAAACCTAGCAATTTGTTAGGCTTCTCAAAAATATATAAATGTAAATTTAAAGAACAATATAATAAATGTGCAAAAAAATATGAAAAAGTGAAAAGACAAGAGAAAAAATTTGTAACAACTTTGTTTCGGAGTGGCCAAAATGATTGGTCCAAGTCCAATACCACTTCACTATAACTATATAAGCTTCATTTTATTATCTATCTAGATATATTTTATTCTACACTTCTCAATTACTGTGAAATTTGTATTTTTCTTGATAAATCTGAGTTCTAATTAAAACAAACTTAAACACAATTCTTAAAGCAAATAGAATAATTTAAAGCTTATTGGAATGAGTCAAACGACATCCATGAGCTACTGATGCATATGCATAGTTGAAATGGGTGATTTTCACACATCATCATCAAAAGAAATCTGGAAAATAAAAATAGAGGGTGCATATAGCATCTGGTTATTGGTAGTGTAAAGTCCAAACTTAGGTCTATATAAAAATCGCAGCTAACCCAAACAAATCTGAAACTTAAATGCTGCAACCCAAGTTTAGCCCAAACTCAAAAACAAAGCAAAAAGATTCAACAAATTCAACTGCATAGCACCAAAAAGATTGAAACAAAAATGCTCTAGTCACATTTAACTCATGTTGATGATTCTTCTCAACCCTCTTATCTTTGACCACATTACCATTTAGCCAATGAGCAAGATCATCAATAGCTTAATCCTCAAATGATTCAACAACAAAAGAAGTGTTAAAATATCAAAAGAAGTGATCTCTGTAGTGTCCAACCAGCAAAGACATCAACATATATCCAAATACATAGGACAATTCATTTATCATAAATATATAAGATAAATACATAATGTAGAATGACATCATATCTGTCAAATATCATTTTATCTTTATTTATATTCGTTAACTAAATACAGACTTCAACGTTCTACGATCATGATCACAATAAATCACCGATGAAAATACCACAAAGCAGGTACATACATGCTGATTTGAGTACATTATTGAAGTTTTGCTAGAGAAAAAAATATATAAAAACACAAAACATACATCAAGGTATTAAATTAAGTTCGAAGTAATTATTAGAAGGATTTCTGATATGCACAATCCAAATTAGGTCCAGTATCCACATTAAGCAACTTAGCATATCTTTCAAAAAATCCAATTCTATCATTGACTCTTGCATCATCTGGAATTCCACATTCCAATCCACCATTGACTATGTTTGTGACCAAACCATAACCAACTGTTCTATTAGCTGCTATGTCAGCTTGTGTTGCCACATATTTTCCAACCATAACATTGTGGCAAGAAGGTATTGATTTTCTCTCTGTCATCCAAAACCAAAGAGCTGTTTTGAAGGCAATCAATGAATTGTTGGACACAATCTCAGGGTTCTTCAGCCCATCAAATCCCAAGGCCTTCCCTGCTGGTCCATAGTTGAAATTCCTACACAAAATTTGATCATAGTTAACTCCATTAATAGCTACTTCTACTTCTATACATACAATATACTCCATGAATCTCACCATGATTGATCTATATGACATTTTACACAAACTAAGAATAGTGTATAAATGAAAGAGAATGAATAGTATTTTTACTGAATTTCTTTTATCAAATATTGATATATTTATCATTATCATAAATGTAAAGTGAAAGATATAAAATTCAGGATGATGCATGTCATATTAATTAGAGGATACTATAAGAAAAATATACTTTGTAATTAATATGACCATGAAAATTAAGAGAGAAAGTCATTATAGAACAAATTTTTGATTTACAAATAGACCAATTATTATGAGACAGAGTGTAGTATAGTCTAAATTGGTATCTCTCACGTGTAACTATAGAGATTAATTCCTCAAACTAGATAGGATCGCATGAACACAAAAATCTCGCTTAAGAGTTTTAACTTTGCTACACTCACAATGTGTGATACGAATTAGAGACCTATGAAGTACCGCACATAACACTGACACCCGACACATAAATACCAATTATAATTTGAACAAATAAAACTGATTGTATATAATCAAATGTGTCTGAGAAGTGTCAGCGTCGTATCAGCATTTGACACTGGCATATGTCAAAGTCGAACACTGAGATATACTTACAATTTGAAGTGTCGATGATAGATAACCATACATAGTGATTAAAATGTAAAAATAGGTACGTAGTCTCATAGAAATATATGAATAATAGTAATTAAGAATTTGCAAGTAGTAGTTTAATGCATACCAAGAAAGTTGAATAGGACCTCTTCCCTTATAAGTTTTGCCTGTGAAACAAGGCCAATCTTTATCAGTAGAATCACAATAATTACTCTGAGGACTAATTTCTTCCTTAAAGCATAACCCCCAAGAATATGGTCCATCAGGTGCAGTGGCCCATCCACCAGTAGTTTCATGAGAAATCTGAGCAAGAAAAGCAGCTATCTCACGTTTTCTTGTGGTCAAACAACCAGTAGTTGCAAATTCAGGGAAGGACTTTGAAGCTTGAATGAAAGATTCGTAAGGGTAAAAGTTTTTGGCAGGACATGCTGTGTCATCTTTGTGTAGGAAAATTGTATCATAAAGTTTTTTGCTGATTAGGTAAGAGATTGGTTCAATTGGTGGGTATGTGATCCATGCTTCAACTCCCAAAGATGCACAGTACCAAATAACAGTAAAGCAAAATAATAAAGGGGTGAGGAAGAAAATTTTCATGTTTTTTTTTTCTATAAAAAGAACGCTAAGTTAAATGTTGTTTATTAACACAAAGTTAGTATTTGTTAAAGAAATGGAGATAAGTAAGAAGGGTTTTATAGAGAGCACTAATTTGGCGGATCTGACTCACATGGAATTTAGTGCTTGTCGTGGTATTGTAACATAATTGATTGAAACATTTCTTTCGGAGAAGGATTCAAATTATTTGTATTTCTTAATGTAATATTTTGATAAGCCCACCATGGATCACTTTTATAGATGGTGTGTTAATAGACCATTATATAAAAATTATTCTACATTCTAACATTTTTTTGAAACAATTTGGTTGGTTTTTACCGTTGAAATATTAACTCGATCGAAGTCAATTCGATAAAACTCAATTCAGTTGAATCCATTATCACTATTTCAAATGTAAAAATAGAGAGAACTATCAAAAAATTTGGCGATCGACATTAAGATTTCAAATATTTTTTAAATACAAATATCTGATAGATACAATAAAATTTGTGTAAGTTTCCGATATAAAAGAAAATACATCTATCATCATCAAATATTTTTTCAACATTCATAGATTGACTTGCCAACCCACCATAAGACAAGATTAATTCAATTTTCTGACCCATTCTAAAAGATAAATTATGGATATCTCCCGCTCCACTTTGTTTGTGGGGGTTGACTTAAGAGGAATGTACCAGCCACCCCCCCTCCTGTACCTCCCACCCCCCCATTTGCATGGAAAAGACTGAATTGCCCCTTTATAAACCAATAAAACCTGGAAAAAAAATTCACTTCCATTTTTTCACCGTTGCATTCGAACCTTTTAATTCTCCGAACTCAGATTTTGAACATTTCGAATATTTCTAACAATCTCAAACTTCCGAAATAGAAAAGTAAGATTTCACCCCTAAATGTTCGAAACTTTCCTGAAAACTCAAAACCTCCGAAACAAAACATTCGAAAGTTTCCAGAAAACCAAAACTTTCGAAGCATATCATTCGGAACTTTCAAAGTTTCGAAACGTGTTCATCGAAACTTTCATTCAATATGAAAGTTTCGAAATAGAAAGATTCTGTTGAAAGATTCGACACTCACACCTCGAAACTTTGAAATGAACTGAAACTTCCGAAATGCTTCGGAACTTTTGGAAACATTCGAAACATTTCGAAAGTTTTGGTGATTTTTGAAACTTTCGAAATGTGTTTTTTATTTAGGTGTTTTTTGTCCTTTGCTTTTTAATATTGATATATTAATCTATTGCAGTGCCTAGAATGAGAGGTGCATTTGGGCAGATCATCCGCAACATTGCCCGAAGTGTGGGAGGTGACAGTGGTGATGTCGCAGACAGAATTCCACCAACAGCTTCAAACAGACGACGGAAAGAAGCAAACCGTCCAATTAGGCAGCGTCGTCGACGACAGGATGATGTCACTGTCACTGAAGCTGTTGATGCTACGCATATGGACGATGATGTACCTGCACAGATGGAGCAGGTTGAGGATGAGCCTGCACAGATGGAGCAGGTTGAGGATGAGCCTGCACAGATGGAGCAGGATCAGTCTACTGAGATAGCACGTGATGATGCTATTGATGGTGATGATGCGTCTGAGCAGGTCGGATTCCCTGGAGGACCGGCGGTGACATCTGTGTTGACACAGTATGAACACCACGTGGCTCGGAAGATATGGGAGGGAGAGGTATTTATTTAATTAATTATAATCATTATATTTAAGTAATATATATATTTATTAGTATATATATTCATTATATTTAATTAATTAATTATTTATTTAAATAAGAACAAATATTTATTGTTATGTTCTTTAACTACTCGCAGGATCGTGGGTCGTTGAAGGTTATTACACATGGATTGAAGCTGAAGAAGTTTGCTGAGGTTCTTATACCAGATCCTGTATTGCATTGGATTCGGGAATCTGGATTGCTGCCCCTCTCTTCAGCTTATCTCACTATGGCTGATGCTGGTCTCGTATCTGCCTTTGTTGAAAGGTGGCATAGAGAGACTAGCTCATTTCACATGCCATTTGGAGAGATGACCATCACATTGGACGATGTGGCTACTCTTCTCCATATCACACCTCGGGGTAAATTTTTAGATACACCTATTAATATGAATACTAATAATGCTGTCAGAGCTGCCCACGAGTATTTAGGTGCATCATGGGAGGAAGCATCAGCAGAGATTAATTATAATAAATGTGCCCAGTATAGATTGCAATGGTTGCGTGATTTATACAGCCGTCTCATTCAGACTGACCAGTTTGAGTGTGCGGCTAGAACGTACCTATTGCATTTAGTTGGCTGCACTATTTTCGCTGATAAAACACATACACGTGTGGAGGCGAAATATGTTAGTTTATTTATTAACTTAGATAGTTGTCGAGACTATTCGTGGGCTAGTGCTGCATTGGTTTTCCTGTATGACAATCTTGGAGATGGAGCTGTCCACGACACTCGACAGTTGGGTGGTTTCGTGACCTTACTACAGGTATATTTATTTATTTATTTATCTATCTATTTATTTATTTATTTATTTATTTATTTATTTATTTATTTATTTATTTATTTATTTATTGTGCAGTGTTGGATTTACGAGCATTTCCCTAGCATCTGTAAGCGGGGCGATAGAGGAAATGTTCCTGCACATCTTCCTCGAGCATGTAGGTGGACTGCGAAACATGCTGTTGAAGGCGGACTGATGACATATCGTCGGAGACTCGATGCTTTGACACTCGATGATGTATTGTTTACACCATATGATGATGATCGAGTTAATCATCCGTTTGTGAAGCTTTCGATGTTCTCTGGATACCTTCGATTTGCTGTAGTCTCAGTCCCGTATCTGCCAGAGCGATGTCTTCGACAATTTGGTCGTATTCAGTGCATACCGCGTGACGTTCCTCGAGTGCCGAGGAGTATAGATTGGGAGTGGCAGTCTACTATGAGATCAGCTGTCACTGCCTTTCAGCGACTATATCCTGTTGCCACTTTTCCTGGAGAGGTCACTGCAGACTACTATGCATGGTACACATCTGTATCACATCCTCTGATCCTCCCTCCTCATACAGCTGCACCTTCGAGCCCACCTATTGCTGCTGCCCATGCTGGTCCATCATCTTGAAATTTTCAATGAGTTCCGCACTGATTCAATACTGTCATCGAACACATTGGCATAAAGGTCTTGATGTAGATGAATCGCTTTATCCAATTGTGTTCGAATTAAAGGCCAAGATTCTTCATCATGACCTAACAATGCCGCAATTGCGCGAAACCCACAATTACCATCAGGTACAACATCTATTATCTCCTCAATATACTGATGTATAAAACTAGGAAAATGTATGATATGAGATGTTTGCCTAGTAGAACACCGTGCTGATTGATTTGCAGAACGTTGAGATGGTTGACTAGCAGAACATTGTGCTGATTGATTTGCAGAACGTTGAGATGCATCAACATACTCCCAATATGAAGGATCACGAGGAGTATCAAAATCTTTTTGCCTTTTACTAGCTCCTTTGGTTCTCACCTTCTCAGGTGGTACAAGTATTGATGTTGTATGTGGAAATACAACTTCACGCACCTTTGCCCTGAATATCCTTTGACCAACAATATCTTGTTTCTTCATATACGCTTTCATTGCTTCCAACTCTTCTGAAAAGTCATAATCTGATAAAGATTCTTCAGCCTTCAATTCATGCTCAATGCTTAAACTTCTCCAAAATACATGAATGCTATCTATCGGGATAATATTACCAGATATCTGCAGCTTTGCCAACTCACAAGCACATGGTAATCCATGAGTTGTTCTGATTGAGCAACCACACTTTGTTTTGTCGGTACCTACAATCTTCACTCTCTGTAACTGGTTGTCAATTTCTTTCATGACTTTCCTTGATACACAGTGATGTAGATTTTGAAAAAATGGTGAATTATATCCGTGCTCAACATCTTTGATGGTTTTGTAAAATGACGATTTAATGATACAGATTTGGTTCTTCAACATCATATTCACAGCCTCCCAACTTTTACACAAATCACCAAAACTAGTTTGCAACATGTTTTTCAATCTCCAATGAGCAGACTCAACTCTACAAAAAAAATTAAATAACACAAATTAAAACAAATCACATAAATTAGTAAATCACATTTTCTAAAACAATACAAATCATAGTTTAAAAATACCTGTTAGATGTTGTGTTCCCCAAATGAAACACTCTATTGGTCCAAGCCGTGACAAATCTTTCTTTGTAAGGTGTCAACCAAGACTCTTTCACATAATCAACAAAAAGGATAATGTCGGCACACACTAGCTCAAAGTGTTGCAAGTGATGATCATACTCCTCCACACTAGACGAATATACAATTTTGTTCCATAAATCCATTACTTCGTCTTGTCTATCTTTTTTCACATATTGTTTGCATCTTGCCCCAACATTTTTATGAATATGAAAACGACATAGCAAATGAATTGAAGTAGGAAACACAACTCTAATAGCATTCATCATGGCAAGATCTCTATCAGTCACAATAACTTTAGAAATTAAAGTCTCAGATACGAACAGTTGTCTTACCTTTTCAAATGCCCAGATAAAGTTATCCTGTCGCTCTTGTTCCAAGTATGCAAACCCAACAGAAAATGACAAACTAGTAGAAGTGATACCGACAATCTCAAGTAACGGTAACCGATATCTATTTGTTTTGTATGTGCTATCACATATCAAAACAAAATGAAACGTGTTTAGCAACTTTATGCAATCAGGATGCGTCCAAAATATATCTCTTAAAACATCTGAATTATCCCGTCTTCTTGTCCAATGCACATAATTTTCTTGTTCTATTAACTTCAACAGATGCTGCATTTCTGTGTACGAGCCTCTCAATGAAGCTCGATAACTACTCTTTGCTTTATATACTTGACTGGGAATTGAGAGATTATCTTTATTTCTTTCTTTCAAAGCATTCAAAATGAATCTTGGTGCAAGCTTATACTTTGTCATGTCATTGACAAATTTTCTCTCTTCTTCATTTAAACGCCCCAAATATGAATGACCGGTTAAAGCATCCACTAAATCATGATTATGCGTTCCACAACGAACGGTAATTTTCCATCCTTCACCGATACTCAACGGTATACATCTGAGCTTAAACGGACAGTTTTCCTTGTGAGAACAAGTTACTGATGATTTTGATTTAGATTTACATTTATATCTTCCGCCTCTTTCGCATCCCAAAATTAATTTGTCTTTTCTTCCCCTCTTTCCGGTTGCTTTGTCTGATCGAATGATAACAATTAAAATTCCATTTTGCCTTCCAACTTTTTTTGCCCATTCAAATACAGCTTCTCGCGAGGGAAATACCTGCAACATATGTTTCAAATATAACATCAAATATATATCTATAATCAAAATTTGATAGGTGGTGGGTTATCAATAGTAATACCTGATCAGTGGTGAATGTTGCTGTAGAATCAACAATTACTGTTGAAGCTGGAACCTCAACTCTACTCATACCTAATTTCAAAAAGATTAAACAATTTAATTAATAATAATATTAATAAATAAATAAATAAAAACCCTAAAAAAAAATTTTTAAAAAAAAATCAAAATTACATTTCGGAACTTTCCCTGGAAATGAAAGTTCCGAAACGGTCAGCTTCGAATTTTTGAAAGCTTCGAAGTTTAACGTTTCGAACATTTGAAATTTTCGAATATATTGCATTTCGAAACTTTCATGTTCAACCAAAGTTTCGAGAATTTTAAAAAACTTCGAACAAATGCATTTCGAACATTTGAAAGTTTCGAATAAATGCATTTCGAAACTTTCAAATTCAACCAAACTTTCGAATATATTCATAACACCTGGAATTATACGTTTCGAAAGTTTAGGATTTATCCAAAGTTCCGAACATTTCAAATTCAACGTTTTTTCATTTCGAAGATTTCATTTTTAAATAAAGTTCCGAAAACCATAATTTCGAAACTTTCATTTTAACCAAAGTTTCGAAAATATTATTAAATCTTACTTTTTGAATTTCGAATGTTTCAAAGTTTCGAAAATTATTAGATTTTGTGTGATTTTCAGTTGGGGGGTGTGGAATGGTAAATTTTTTTTGATGTTTTATAGTTAGTAAAAAATTTAGTACAAAAAGGCAATTCAGTCTTTTCCATGCAAATGGGGGGGTGGGAGGTACAGGAGGGGGGGTGGCTGGTACATTCCTCTTGACTTAATAGTCCGGCCCACTTTGATTGCGGATACTAATTGGAGTAATGTCTAATTTTTGTCTTACAATATTTTAGATGAAAAAAAAAGTAAGTTGCTAGTGGTGGGATCTACTTAAATACACGTATACATGTTTAATATTCTATGATAAAATATAAATTAAAAAATATCGAAAAAATTAATATATTTAATTTTAATTTTTAATAAAATATATTAATTTTTAAAATATGATATGATTTTTATTTATATTTTTTTATTCCAAAATGAATATATATGATATTTTCTCTTTGTCTCATGCCCTTGCCATTCGAGTGGATGGAATCTAATTCCAAAGATACACACTATATACAAATATACACCACTTAAGTCACACCAATGCATCCCCATGATAAATAGTTATTATAATTTGTACTATTATTAGTTATTTCCGTCAAAAAAGACATTACTAGTTGTTGAATAATTTCCGTCAAAATAGAATGTCGTGACAAGTCATGAAATTTGATATTAGTATCGGCCTGCAAGGTTTTGGCCACGAGTGGAATCAATTGAATATGGTCTGGTAGATAGTTAAGATTATAAATGTAGAGTATCGGTAATAGATAATTAGGCAAATAAGACAAAAACTATAGACAAGCGATAATTGATAATTAATACTCCACTCCTTTTGTGTGTTTAAACAATTCGTTGTTCATTCTCCATGTTTTAATTTAAAACTATCTAACAAGTAGTAATTTTTTTATTTATCAATTTGAAAAGAAAAAAAAGCAAAAGAATGCAGAGTAGAATCTAGTTCTCAAGTTCTGGATTTAACAAACCAATGAACTCAGTGATCTACGGTAAAACGAGTTAAATAATTTTTTTTACTAAAAAATGAGTTAATTGATGAATATATTTATTAATAGTTTGTTTGATATGATTAAAATAAAATCGTTAATCTTTTGACAGATCAATAAATCTGAAATTAGTAGATAAAATTACATTTTTATTCAGATCGATGAACAACTTTTAATTAAGTTAATTAAAAGTATACAAATGCAGAGAGTTTTAGAAATTGTTAGATTGAAAGTATACCGACGCTGATAGAGCTTGTTAGAATTTTGGGATTGTCACGGTACGGTGACTTTTTCTTTCTTTCTATATTAAAGGAGATGGATCTAACAAAGTAACGAAACTTACAAAACTTAGAGTATGTTTAGGAGTGTTTTGGAGGAGAAAGAGAGAGCATTTATTTTTAATATTTTCTAAATTAAAAAACTCATAAAATGATTCTTAAAATAAATTAAGTGTAATCGAGATTATATATATATATATATATATATATATATATATATATATATATATATATATATATATATGTTATTATATCAAATGAGATCATGTGACTTTTTTTAAGTGATTATGTGTTATTTAAATAACTCTTAATCATGAACATTATACTTGTATGATCAAGATTTAACTCTTATCATAAAACTCATCTCATTTAATATCTTATATTCACACACGCACTAACATTTATCTTGTTTTATTTTTAATTTTTTTTTTTTAAATTTTAAATTTAATTCTTCAAAACTTTTTTTTTAAACTCCTTCAGCACTGAACTCTCAAACATACCCTTAATGAACTAAGGTTTGAATATTTATAGGAGAAGTCTTGGATTTAGTGTCTAAAAGTGTCTTTAATAAAATTACATTTAGTGAAAGGTATTTAAAAAGAAGAAAAAAACATAAATTCATACATGAGTGGGACGAAGCGATGGCATTATGGGAGGGGGTAGTGTAGTGCGTTTTAATTTAAGGTGGCGAGTGACTCACCAATTGGGAAGGCATGGATGGTTTTGATGAATTAATTTATTGAAGGTTGACTCATGATTCTTCAAGCAACTCACCTCCCCTCACTATATATCCTTCAATATAAACTTTGAGTTATTACAAGAGTAGGAATAAGAATATGTTTGCCGTCGAAGTAAGCTTTGTAAGGTTTAAGTTTAAGTAGTAAGGGATTTTCTATTTTTAAAATATAAAATAAAAATTAAAATCTATATTTTTTTTAAATTATTCAATCTAAATTGAACTATCTTTGTTCTGATTGTGTGAATGTTAGATCTATTATTGCAGGAAATCAAAATTTAACTTTGACTTCAGAAATTTGAAAGTCTAAGTTTGTGTATCACATGTTATAGATTTATTTTTAATCAAAAGTTTTTTACCTTTTAAAAAATATGATATAATATGTTAATTTACTTAAATGTTTATTTCATATTAATTTCTTTAAATAAGTTATTTGATATATCTTTAAAAAAATTAACGAACTAGTATGTCAATAAAATTAAGTTATATTTTGATATTTAACATGATATATGAAAAAATATGATTTTATATGTAAAGTCTAATTGCAATTAAAAAAAAAATCTAATTCAAAGAAATGTTTAATTTCAATTAAAATAAAAGTTTGATTTAACATGGATCTAACATAATGGTTGACCCGATATATTTTCAAACTTAGTCTTTTTAATTTGTGAGGCGTAGACGAGTAAATAAGTGATATACAATTACTTCATTTGTTTCACAGTAATTGTCACATTTGTAAATAAAAAAATCCCAAAATAATTGTTATTTTAAAATTTTCTACTTAATATTAATTAATATTTTCCCAATCACAACCTCTAATGAGAATTATATGCATTGCTCACAATTCTACTTTTGCATTATTAGATCTCATTGCCCTAGAAACCAAAGAGTAAAAAAAAACTAATGTTTAACAAGAATAATTTGAAAAAATAATTATCTTATTTTTATTTATGGTATTTCTTTAATATGTATGAAACAAGCAAATCCAACCATTATTTCAAGACATTAGCAATATTTAACGTTTTTTTTTTTTGACAAAATTATTAAGTGTATAGAATAATTTTTTGATTTAGTTGTATCAATTTTTATTGGATAATTCAATTAATTTGATTGAATTGTTCCAACCCAAAATAATCTGGATTGGATTGGATTTGATACTCAATTTTTTATTTGAATCATTTAATCAATTTAAACCTCGCGAATTTTTTGTAATATAAAATGTATGTAACTAAAAAAAAAAGGGTAGTTGCTACCTCACCTCCACAATTTCGATTGACAATTTTTTCTCTTCAAAATACCCTTTTTTTGAGATTATTTTCTCGAACCTTACCGGCCCATTGTACTTCCTCTCTCTCCCACCTTCGCAGACTTAGGAATTTAGGAGAAGCCATACCCAAATGAACCCATTTTATACTACGTAACCCATGAATTATACTCATACAGCACATTCTACCCATTTTACTATTAAGCTCCACACCCTTAAGTGACAAAAGTATAATTGATAGACTAAAATGAAATGAAAAATAATTAGAAAAGTAAAATAAAATAAAATAAAAAAGTTAAGGGATTAAAAGAGTAACTTAGTCAAAATATTTTAAAAAATTTCAAAGTTTGTGTTTTTAAATTCTTTTCTGAAAAATCCAATTTAAAATTATTTCTAAATTATAAATGAGCTCAAAAAAAAAACTCAAATTTAAATATTTTCAAAATAGGATTTCAAAAAATTTAAATTAATTTTTTTTTATTCATAATTTTTTTTTCAACTTTATCATCTGAAAATCTTTCATGTTTTTCAAGTTTTTCTTGTGTTAAGTCTTTTGATATATATATAT
>JBBPBP010000003.1:56910646-56931363 GCA_037974735.1 Cicer chorassanicum | reverse complement strand
ATATATTTTTTTTTTAATTTTAGGGGTACCAAATAATTTTTTTTTAATAACAACCACATGGACGAAAATAATAAAGCTTCACGATAACATAGCCCTTAAATTAAAATATTTGGAAATAAATACATTAAGCAACAAGGTTAATGAGTATAATTTGTAAAAAAAATTAAACAAACATGTACTAATTAATAGTAGTATCATTTTATATTTATCAGCTACTTTACCATTGATTTTACAAAACATTTTAATTTAAACCTATTAACTTTTCAAATAAAACTATAAAACCATAAACGAAATAGCTTTTTAGTTATAAGTTTTCAGTTTTTAACGAACTTTTTTTAGGCAAATTATGAACTAACTTTATCAATTATAAGTTAACTTATAAATTAGCTTATAACCAAACGAAAACTTAATATGAAACAGAAAAGTTTATCGACCGAAGTGTAGCTAAAGATGGGTTGACTTGAGATGATGTAAGAGAATCCAAATCGAAAAGTCTTTTGATTAATATATTCAAGAGTCATCCATATTCATCCAGTTTGTTTTTACCTACTAATAAATTCTTAGCAATAAAGCAAAGAGACAAAGGTGCGTTCAAAACAACGAAGACAACATCACACATTATGAAGAAAAAGAGTGGTCTACATTGTTGAAAATGGGGACTTGTTTGCAAGCAATCTCTCTATCTCATTGGGTTACATGCATATGTGGTCTCACCCTTTTCCATATTCTTAATTAAGATAAGGGTTTGGCCTCTCCCTATTGATGGGTGACACCTACATTTTGGGCCATGGCGCACCGTGACTTTTATTATTTAGTAAAAAAAAAATCTCCCTAGGGAGAGATCAAGGCATCAAGCAATGCAAGATATGAAGAAAAAAAATGCCGAAAATGATAAAACGGGTTATTCTATTTATAAATATAATGAATTGTTAAACATATTTCATATATTCTTTTAGTTGACATATTTTTGGCGCTCGCCAATCATTTTTTAAATTTTACATACATTTATTTATCTTTACAAATGAGTTTATAAGGAGACGTAGACGTAGAATTTCTTTAAATTTTTTTGTCATATTTTATATTTTTTAGGGATGCGACTTCCTGAAGATAAAGAAAAAACATTTTGGTATATATTTTTTAAGTGGGGTATAATGATTATTTTTTTTGAAAAATAGGATATATATATATATATATATATATATATATATATATATATATATAAATAAACCTCAAATTTCTCGTTAGTGTATCTATTCTAAACGTATGAGTTTGTAGTTGGTGATCACGGCATGATGATACAGCTGTATATATACACTCTAGTCTACGAAGGGACGCCATTGTCAAATATATTGTACAGCAAGTTAT
The DNA here is from genome assembly GCA_037974735.1 of Cicer chorassanicum. Classification (NCBI taxonomy): domain Eukaryota; kingdom Viridiplantae; phylum Streptophyta; class Magnoliopsida; order Fabales; family Fabaceae; genus Cicer; species Cicer chorassanicum. The sequence goes on along the minus strand of JBBPBP010000003.1, from coordinate 56,929,998 downwards.
ATGAAAGAAGAGTAGTTTAAAGAAACTTTTGTAACATAGCATGGACTTAAAAATATTTAGTAGTCCTACTACTGTATCCTTAAATATAACACCGGTTGCTAAATGTAATTTTAAAAAATCCAAAAAAGAGAACTATTATTGTATATAAAACAACAATTTTAATTTCTTTTAGATAATAAATATTTAGATGAATTGAGTTGTAGAAATTCATCTGACTTCAAAACAATTTTAAACTCTTAAGAACTTTAATATTTCACTTCAAATGCAACATTTCTATAGTTGATTTTGGTTGGTATGCCCTCCTAAATTGTTGGTGTATTATGGTCAAATCATCACAATAATTATGGTTGAAAAAGGAGAATGAATATTTTAAGATTTTGGAATTCCTCCTTTAAACCTCGAGACTACACATTCAAACATATAGAAAGCGTGAAGATGAAAGTTACTCCCAGTAAATAGCAGGATTTGTGAGAAGTTTCATCATCTCATCCAAGAAAAACAAATTAAGAGTGATGATCATGAGAAAGAGAGTTTTAGCAATTATCTTTGACGGAAAAAGAGTGTTGTTTCTGCTATAGTTGGTGGGAGTTAAGAGATATTATATACAAATTGAGTGAGATTGAGAGAAACCCTCTTGTATCAATAGAGCTATTACACTCTTACTTTATATAGAAGGGATATTTTACGAGATTATATCTCATACGTTTTTTTGATAAGATTTTAATGTAAAAAAATTAGTGTGGTTCATCTACCATTTTCTCTAATTCATTTTTGTTTTCGTTCAATATTTATTTTGAGTTAACAAATGAAATAAGTTATACAAATTTTTTCAATAGTGATGTCAGAGTTTCTCAAATGTTAATATAACATCTCTAAAAAAAATATTAAGCAAATCTCTTGCTATAAAGGATATGATCGAAACTAGTAACTAATATTCTTGCAATAAAAATCACTAAACTTCCTTCTAGAAAAATATTGTGAATATCATGACATCAAAAAAGTTCTTCAATGGTTTAACATACACAATGTCAAACTTGTGCATGTTCCATTGTTAGACAATTAAATATTTATATAACCAATGATAATAACTAAGTATTCCATAAATGTCAACTTTTTAATATATTGTATTTTATATAACTAGGAAGTGTAAGGGATCTATTTAACAACAAAATAAATAAACACCTTCATTATGGAGAAAATTTTCAAAATATTTACAGATAAAAGTGATTATTGAAATACTCTCCACTTTTTGTATGATTTATGAAAAAATTATATTAAAATAAATAAATATTATTAAAACATAATAATATATAAATTATTAGTGTGACTCATTTAGTAATTATTTTTTCTGAATTGAATGAATTGACTGTTTATTAGATACTAATATTAATAATGTTTACATGTAAAACTCATTTAATGACAAACAGTCCATTGTGAATAGTCTAAGTTTTTGTTCTCTAAAAAAATCCATTCTATTCCGTTCCGTTTAAAGAAGGGTAGCCTGTAAATTATATTGTTTGTGGCTTAATGGTGACGTCAAGGGTCGCCAAAAACGGCTGGTGTCTTCACATGAAGTCCTCAAGTTCTCTCTTCACTCTAGTAATCTTTTTGGCGGACCTGTCTCTAAAATTGATGTGGGACCGGCCCCTACCTGAAGGGCCAAACAGGAGGCTGTGCGCTTCGAAATTGGGTTTTCTACAGTCAGCAATACTGCATCCGTTTGATCTTAATCAAACGGTTAAAAACAAATCAAACTTTAATTTTTATTTCATAATTTAAAATACTGAATTCAAATCTGAAACGATCAACAGTTACCAATAATCGACTGCACGGATTTAAACTGCATTGAATTGGTATCGGTGCGCTTCCTTTCTCATTTAAATGAAACCTTTTGCGTTGAAAAAGGGAGAGTGATAAATTCATTCCCAACCTTAACTACCACTTCATTGCTCTCTCTCTCTTTCTGCAATATCGCTAACTAAATCACAGTAATAATAATGGAGAATTGCAACCGTGAATTGTCCTTTTTAACCTCCAACGACTTCCTTGGTAACAACACAGATCCTCCTCCAATCAAAGAAATGGATTTCTTCTCTTCAGCATCTAACACCATCATCAAACAAAGATCACCAACAGTACTCCTCCCTCGTCACTCTGTTAACGTGAGTTTTTTTTTTTTTTTTTTTAATATCGATTCAAATTAAATTCTCCAATACTATATAAAAATTTAATAATAATGTCAATTTTGAAATTAGTATATATGTATATGCATACAGACTGGGCTGAATTTAAAGTGTGCAAGTGCTGAAGTTTCAAAAGAAGAGAATCCTGAAAATTCTGAAACTGAGGTTTGTGCATATACATGTACAAGAAATTAACTTATATATGATTTATGTTATTATTTAAAAAACTTTCCAAGTAAGAATATATGGTGGAACTTTTTTTTTTAGCTGAGTACAGTTGAAAAAGAATTGAGGAGGGTGCAAGAAGAGAATCAGAAATTGAGAATTGTGTTGGAACAGATCACCAAAAGCTATAGTCAACTACAAGCTCAGCTCTTCATCGCTATGCACAAACAAAACCCTCATCAGGTACCGAATCATATATTCATATTTTACAACCATCTTAATCTTATATCAGATTTTAATTATGTACCTGATGATGTTGCAATCCTAAACTCTTACACTAGCACCTCTTCTACTTGATTGCCTAGTTAATAATTCGCCATATCTAAATTATATCCATTAAATAGATACATCATCCATATGTTTTTATCGTCTTATCGGCTGAATTTATTAATTAATTAATTAAGAAGTTTTGCTATAACTATTCATGAAGTCATTCTACACTATAATCAACATATTTGAATGTCTCATCAAGATGGAGCGGACCAAATTTTAAAGTTGAATTTTAATTATTTTTAAATAAAAATCCAAAGTTAGTTTAATTTTAATTCAACGGTCCAGATACATCTTACTATAGTTAGAGAGGATGCTTACTACCTCCAACATGAGTCATTGTTTTTGTCTACTTGTATTTTTTCTCTCTAGACTTCTTAGTCAGTAAAGAAAACAAGGATAGCGTGCCTCACATAAATTAGGACTACAAAAACCTGCAGTCTCCTTTCAAACGCTTTCTATTATGTCAATATAAAATATCTTGTCATTTTTTCGCAAGTATAGTCAACAAACATTTAATTAATTAATTAATTTTTTAAACATTACTTAATTTTTTAATACTTCAAAAACTACGTCAATATAAACCTTCCTCACAGCTCATACTGTATGAAATAGTATTCAAATACCAATTCAATTAAGAAAGCGATCTATAATTTAAACAACCATTTTGAGTTTAGAGTACGTAACTTGTACCAGAACAATGAAGCCAAAAAAATTGACTTGACACTGACCTACATTTTGAGGAATAAGAAAAAATAACATATGTTGGTTTGTACCATCAGTTAATATACTCATTTCGTAGTAATGAACAAATATATATATATAATTGTGAAACAGAATATGGCAGAAGCAAATCATGTGATGGTATCTGGACAAAAATTTATAAACCCAAAACCACACATAAAAATAGACGTGAATGATGCATCGGTTTCGGATGAAAAGCAGGCTTGTTCTAATCATCATCCTGCAAAAGAAGATGTTATTGAACGGTCTTCCTCAAACACAATATCCAAGTTAGAAGAACCATCCAAAACTTCCGATCAAGAACTTCCATTCAGAAAAGCCAGGGTTTCCGTACGTGCACGATCAGAAGCTCCAATGGTATTATTACTATATATTAATCTCTTTTTTATATTGCACCATTGTTCTTTAAATTTCAATTGTGATTACGTTTCAATGATATTGCGTAGACTTCAAAATCTGCAATATTACGACCACAATTGCATTTATAATTATATTTAATTTCATAATTAGCTAATTACTGAATGTTATATATAATGTAGTTTCTTAATTAGTTTGATTACTTTAATTCATGGTGCATAGCTATCCCACATTGATGTATATGCATGTAAAAATTGATTAATTAAGTATTGAAAGAATAATACAGTAATGAATATTTATTGACGAATTTTCAGATTAGCGATGGATGTCAATGGAGGAAGTATGGACAAAAAATGGCCAAAGGTAACCCTTGTCCTCGTGCCTATTATCGTTGCACTATGGCTATTGGATGCCCAGTTCGCAAGCAGGTAGCTAGTAGTCATGCTTAGTTTTAATTAGACTAGTAAAATCTCATTTTTTTTCTTTGATTTTTTTCTTTCAGAATTATCATGTTGTAAAACCAAAATTAAACTTGAAACATTTAGTTATTAAGAAAATTTTAAACACTATTAAAATGTTTTCAATGGAAGGATCAATTAATTATCTTAGTTTTGCAATTTTGAGAGATTGTTTAGACTTTTTTTCAAAGACTAGATAGAGTCTTTACTCTTTTAATAATAATTTATGTAATTGAATCTTAAAAAGTAATTGTTTTTTATTAAAAAAATATCTCATTCATTTAAATTAGTAGAATACATTGTGTAATGGCCCATCTAGGATCATAAGTCAAGAATACAAAATATTCATTTATTTCAATTGATATAATATATTGTCCATAAGAACTTTTAATACATTAGATTTGATTTCTTCATGTTTTGACTTTTTAATAATAGATTGATAAATGAAAGTGAAAACTACTATATCTTGTTTTATAATATTTTTTTTATAAAACAATATATATATATATATCGACCATCAATTTTAATCTTTGAAAAATTGTCTACAGGTTTTATTTAATTACAACAATAATAATTAAATATATGTATATTAATGGCATATGGGTTTTACATTGACAACTATGTCGGGTGTCCGTGTATGTTGGAGTATGTGATTCGGAGTGTGTTTCATAGAAGACTCGAATTGCATGCAATCCTGCAACCTGAGTTAAGAATTCTCAATTGTTTTATTAATATCGAACGAAGCAAATTTCAACTCGTATTTTTAGATTTAATGATTAAAAAAAAATAGTTAAACTTTAAATTGCTTAATCAAATGAGTTTTCCCTAGATGCAATCCGGATTCCTTGGTAGTTATATATTTACATTGTTTACTGAATAGGTACAAAGATGTGCAGAAGACAAGACAGTACTGATAACAACATACGAAGGGAACCACAACCATCCACTCCCACCAGCAGCAACAGCCATGGCAAATACCACATCAGCAGCTGCAGCAATGCTACTATCAGGTTCAACACTAACCAAGGAATATTCTACACCCTATTTATCATCATTAATTCCCTATCCTACAATGGCAACCCTATCACCTTCTCAACCATTCCCAACTATCACCCTCGACTTAACACACCAAAACAGACTTCCTCTGCCATTACAAGGGCACCCTTTGTTCTTCTCACATAAGCTACCATCACCTATGGCTTTGCCACCTTCTTCTTTGGTCGAGAATGTGACTGCAGCCATTTCTTCTGATCCTAATTTTACTGCAGTCTTGACGGCGGCGATATCTTCAATCATTAATGGAGCACAAAGAGGAAGTGATGGTAATAACAATAATGGAAGTGTGCTTCCAGGTTCACCTCAGCTTCATTCACAGTCATGCACTACATACTCTACCAATTAGCTATAGTTAGTGCTATAGTGTGTAAGTTTTGTTTGAACTACACTATCTAGTAGTACTATCTACATACTTTAATCTCTCAATGTACAAAAAGAGAAGAGAAGATTAGGCATATATATATATATGCGGTTTACTCTTTTCTTATATATTTTTGTTCCTTTTTTGTAAGCAAAATAATTAAAAGTCACTTATTAGTACCTCACACTATAAACAAATCGTTTGAACCAATGCAAGTGTTGATCTTGGTGGAAGCACTTTTGAGTCTCTGAAGAAATTGATGAATATCTAAGAAACAATTTCGTACATATAAATAGTGGCATTAATTATTAATTAGTTTGGTTCTAATTTTTTTTTCTAGTTTGAAAAATAAATCTAAATTTAAGGCTTAAAAGTGATTTTTTTTAATGTAGTTTACCAAGTTAAGAAAGTTGTCTCTTTTACTCCCTCAAATTCAAAATGAATATTTTTAGTATTTTTTTCTTGAAAAAAAAATTAAAGTTAGGGAATGGTGTCTTGGTTTAAGTCTCTAACATACTTTCTCCATTTTTATTTATAAATAAAAGTGGATGAACAAAAATTAATATATTTAATCTAAATTTTAGATCAAATATATCAACTTTTATTGAATCATTTTTACCTTTTGCTTATATATAGGAAAAGAGATAATAAGAAATACCTTAAGATCTATTAAACACTTACAAAAAAAAATTCATTTGCCTCAATAAAAATTAAACATATAATATCTACATAATTTATCACATATCACTTATGAGATAATTAAAATTAATATTTAAATCAGATATAATTTAAAATTAGGTCAACAATTTATTTTTTCTTATTATACCATTATTTATACCTTTCCAACCCGGCACGGAAGAAATAGTTTTCAGGTATGTTATTGTTTTAGCATTTTCAATACTTTGGTTCGCAGTACCATGGGTTTTATGTGAAAGAGTACTGTTTGAAATTTGAATATGGAGTCTACATAAAGTAGTTGCTTAACATTTCATTGACATAATTGCTGTTCCCTTTGTCGCTGGCTGGCATTTCTAATCATGCTTTGTTGTTAGCCCCTCAAAACTTTATTTTATTATATGTATCAAAGATACCATAATAAATAATAATTAATCAATTTAATAAAAAAATTTGTGTTTTGTTTCTCTTATTAGTTATCAATGCATATATTACCGTGAGTATTATTTCGAAAAAAATGTTAAAATTTTAAAAATTCTTATATAAGTTATATACTTTAATAAAAATAGAATTTACGATTATAAATTATATAATTTATTTTTTAAATGATGGTTAATAATTTATGTCCATACACCATCAAATATCAGCCAAATGGTACAAATTTGCATTGTAAACGGAGTTCAAATCTGTTGTAAAATTGTTAATTTTTTTATGATTAAACTTTTGCAAGACATTGTTTTTTTTAATCTTTTTTTAAGAGTAAAAATATTCATTTAATTACACACTCTACATCTTTTATTGCATTTTTTTTTATAACTATAAAAATTTACAAAATTAATATATATATATATATATATATATATATATATATCAACTTATAAAAAAAATTAAAATTAAACCCGCGCAACTCGCGAGTCGTATTCTAATTTATATTTAATGTCTAAGATGCTTTCAATACGATTAATATAAAAAGGTAAGATGATAAGATGATATCACATCTAATCAATCGTATCACCTACCATTTATATACATCAACTAAATTTAATAATGTTGAAACTTATAAATAGTTTATTGCGAAAAGCATGTCTCACTCACATAAACAATTTTTATAGAGTTGTGTTGGAACAATCAAAATTTTAGAGGAACTTACGGGGAAACAAAAAAAATACAGTAACACATTTTTTCACTCTTTATTGTAAAAAGTTTAGTTTTTATTTTATATGCAACAAAATATTGTAAATACTTTAGTAAGAAAATCATAATACTATTATATAAAAAAATTATAAATATCAGTGAACGTTATTTTGTTCAACAGACGTAAAAAGATTTAATGTTCGTAAATAAAAATTACTTCACATAAAAAAAAAAAATAATAACGTTACACCATGATATTCCAACTGTTAACGAAAAAATCCAGCTATTAAAAAAAATAAAATAAAGGGTCCGGTTGTGTATTAATATTACGGGTTTCGAGTTTGCTTCACGGAGAGAGAAATAGGTGTAAACATGAGAAAAAAAGAACTGCGAACGAACATGACGAATTGGAGAAAGAAAAAGAGCTGCGAACTTGACGAAACGGAAAAAGAAAAGATTGGAACTTTTTGATTGAATTTCGATTATTCTGAATTCATTCTAGTTTGTTCGTTGATTGATTTCGATTGTTCTTACGAAATTGGAGAAAGAAATACAGAGTAATGTCTTCTCAATTTTCGATTTTCAATCTTATGCACTTTGAATCAAATTCTTTATAATTGATTTGACCTATGTCATCTTCATGTTTGGTGTTGATATTTTGAGGCAACTTTTTCTTTTGTTTTTCATTTGCGACGGTAACGGTAACATCCCGTTCTTGAAATTCAAACAAGAATGTTCAATCTCCGTGAATGTTGATAATTCAAACCGTAGAATTCTGGTTTTTATTGGTGCTGGAAAAAGATGACATCACAAACTTTGTTATTCGGATTCAAGTTTCTTCGATTTTAGGGTTTGAATAATCAACATTCATGATTTTAGAGTTTGAAATTCATAGTTTTCTTGATTGGACCTTCAATTATTCCGCAGTCCTTTCAAGTTTAGTTGTGTAGCTTCATCTTTCTCCTTTCCATTTACAATCAATCCTCTTTTGAATTTATCGATTTTTCTCTTCTTTTGTTCAGCAAGTATTCCACAAATGTTTTGGGGTAGGTTTTTGTTTGCAACATTAGCATATTATTTTTTAGTATCCAAGTATGTATAATCTTGATCATTCCCGATAAAAATCAAAAAGTTTCAATAAGTATCCCCTAAGACAAATCAGTTGCTATGTTAGGAACTTAGGATGATCCAAAATTAATTACAAGGTGCATTCTTGAGTGGCTTGGAATATGAATTTTTTGTTCATATGCAATTGGGATAATATGATAAGATGACCCTAAATTTAATCACATATTCTTGATGCAAAATGTGGCTTGCAAATAGTTTTTTTATTCAAGATATTATATTTGGGTGATCCGGATTTTAATCATGAGATGAATTCTTGACTCAAAATGTGGCTAGCAATATGGATTATTTGTTCATATCAAATTAGGATAATATGATTGGATGATCATAAATTTAATCACAAGATAGATTCTTGACCCAAAATGTGGCTTGCAATATGGATTTTTTATTCATGATAGTAAGTTTGAATAACTTAGATTTTGATCACAAGATTGATTCTTGACACAAAATGTGGCTTATAAATGATTTTTCGTTAAAATTGGGATACTATGATTGGATGATCCTACATTTAGTCATGAGATGGATTTTTTACCCAAAGTATGGATTGCAATATGAATTTTTATTCATATGAAATTTGGATGAATCAATATTTAATCATAAAATGAATTATTGACCCAAAATGTGGCTTGCAATATGAATTTTCTGTTCATATGAAATTGTGATAATATGAATTGATGGCTCTAAATTTAATCACGAGTTGAATCCTTGATCCAAAACGTGGCTTGAAATATGAATTTTTAATTCATATTAAATTGGGATAATGTGTTTGGATGGCTCAAAATTTAATTACGAGCTAGATTATTGACTTTAAATGTGGCTTGCAATATGAATTTTTTATTCATGATAGTATGTTTGGATGACTCATATTTTAATCACGAGATGGATTCTTGACCCAAAATGTGATTTGTAATATGAATTATTTTTCATATAAAACTGGGATAATTTGATTAGATGATCCTACATTTAATCATGAGATGGATTCTTGACCCAAAATGTGGTTTGCAATATGAATTTTTATTCATATGAAATTGGGATGATATATTTGGATAAACCAAAATTTAATTATGAGATGGATTCTTGACCCAAAATGTGGCTTGTAATATGAATTTTCTGTTCATATGAAATTGGGATAATATGATTGGATGACCCTAATTTTAATCTCGAGATGAATTCTTGACTCAAAATGTGGCTTGAAATATGAATTTTTAATTCATATTAAATTGGGATACTATGTTTGGATGACACATATTTTAATCACGAGATGGATTCTTGACCCAAAATGTGACTTGTAATTTGAATTATTTTTCATACAAAACTGGAATAATTTGATTAGATGATCCTACATTTAATCATGAGATGGATTCTTGACCCAAAATGTGGTTTGCAATATGAACTTTTATTCATATGAAATTGGAATGATATGTTTGGATTAACCAAAATTTAATTATGAGATGGATTTTTGACCCAAAATGTGGCATGCAATATGAATTTTCTGTTCATATGAAATTGGGATGATATGATTGGATGACCCTAAATTTAATCTGGAGATGAATTCTTGACGCAAAATGTGGCTTGAAATATGAATTTTTAATTCATATTAAATTGTGATAATATGTTTGGATGACTCATATTTTAATCACGAGAAGAATTCTTGACCCAAAATGTGACTTGCAATATGAATTATTTTTCATATAAAATTGGGATAATTTGATTAGATGATCCGACATTTAACCATGAGATGGATTCTTGACCCAAACTGTGGTTTGCAATATGAAATTTTATTCATATGAAATTGGGATGATATGTTTGGATGAATCAAAGTTTAATCATGAGATGGATTCTTGACCCAAAATGTGGCTTGCAATATGAATTTTTTGTTCATATGAAATTGGGATAATATGATTGGATGAACATAAATTTAATCTCGAGATGAGCTCTTGACCTAAAATGTGGCTTGAAATATGAATTTTTAATTCATATTAAATTGGGATAATATGTTTGGATGACTCATATTTAATCACGAGATAGATTCTTGACCCAAAATGTGACTTGCAATATGAATTATTTTTCTTATAAAATTGGGATAATTTAATCTGATGATCCTATATTTAACCATGAGATGGATATTTGACCCAAAATCTGGTTTGCAATATGAAATTTTATGCATATGAAATTGGGATGATATATTTGGATGAATCAAAATTTAATCATGAGATGGATTCTTACCTCAAAATGTGGCTTGCTATATGAATTTTTTTTCCATATGAAATTGGGATAATATGATTGGATGAACCTAAATTTAATCAGGAGATGAATTCTTGACCCAAAACGTGGCTTGAAATATGAATTTTAATTCATATTATGCAGGATTAGTGTGTTTTGATGACTCAAAATTTAATTTTGCGCTAGATTATTGACCCTAAATGTGGTTTGCCATATGAATTTTTTATTCAAATGAAATTGGGAGAATATGATAGGATGACCCTAAATTGAATCATGAGATGGATTATTGAGCTTAAATCTGGTTTGCAATATGAATTTTTTTTTTCGTGTGAAATTGGGATAGTATGATTGAATGACTTTAAATTTAATCACATGATGAATTCTTGACCCAAAATGTGGCTTGCAATATGAATTTTTTATTCACGAATAGTTTGTTTAGAAGACCCGAATTTTAATCACTAGATGTATTTTTGAACCAAAATGTGGCTTGCAATATGAATTATTTGTTCATATGAAATTGTGATAATGTGATTGGATGATCCTAAATTTAATCACGTGATGAATTCTTGACTCAAAATAAGGCTTGCAATATGATTTTTTGTTCTTATGCCTTTAACAGTTTTTCTCAACATTGATTGAGCATGAGAAACAAAATGGAGGGAGAAATTTGATTCCCTGGTTAACCTTATTGATGGTAACACCGTAAGAAACCATTTGTTAAAGGAAAGGGAAATTGGAGCACAAAATAGTGCAATAGTGCAATTTTTGTAGGAAAATATCCCATAGTACTGCAAAAAACCTATTACAAGAAATAGGGTCATTTTTTGTTGCTCTCAAGATGAAGTCTAATGTGAATTTTGTGTCTGAAGATGGAAAGAGAAAATATAATAATACAGAAAATAGGCAGTGTCAAGTGGTTTTATTTGTGAATAGTGCAAACAGAAGATGGATATTTTGAAGAAAGATATCAACAGGTTTCACATTGCAGCCGGTGTATATGGGATACTTGATCATTATTTGAGTTCTCATCTAGTTTAGATAATGGTACACCCAATTTTACCCATATCAACAACATTATAAATGAGTTCCTTTTTTCCATAATTTTCAACCACAATTTCAATTTTAAAGACTATTCTACACAAAAGACTATTCAATTCAAAACAATATTAAGTCTTTTTATTGATGTTGGTGGATATTTTCTAGAGATGTTTTGGTGAAATGATTAATTTAATTGTTATTATTTAATTTAAAGAGCTAAATTGTGAGACTGTTACAATTTCAATTAGCAAAATAAATATTTTTTGTTTGAATGTTTTTAATTTTTTTTAGTTAAAAAATGTTTTATAGAGATGGGATCTGCCATTATGTTTGAAGGATTCTACCTTGCACCCCACACTTAAAAATGTCACTCCAATTAATGTGAAAATACAATTTTGTCATTTTAACCATCTTTTAAACTTTCAACTTTTTTAACTTCTCATTTTTTCACCCCCTCTTTCGAAACTTTAGAAAAATTACTTTAACCTTCGAAACTTTCAAAATCTTCGAAATCAAAAGTAACTGACAATCGAAAATTTCAAAGTTCTAAAGCATAAAATTTTCAGAATATTCAAAAGTTTCAAAAGTTTCAAAATGATAATTTCTAGAATTTTCGAAACTTTCCAGATTTAGCAACTTTCAAAACATTCCAGATTTAGAAACTTTCAAAACTTTTTAAATTTTCAAAATGTAATTCTTATTTCGAAAATTTAAAATTTCTGAAAGTTTCATAAATTTAAAACTTCCAAAACTATCAATTTTGAAATTTATTATAAATGGTTAAAATGAAAAAATTGTATTTTCATGTTGATTTGAGAGTGACATGTACAGCTGTAAGAATGCAAGGTAGGTAGAATCCTCTTATGTTTGTTCTGAAGAAATGCAAGCCCAAAAGCCTGACCCATGATGGATTGGAGATGAAGGAGGTCCAATCAAAGAGAAACCAATTAGAAAGATGTTGTTCGGCCCCCAACAATCTCAAGGTTTTATTATATTAAAAAATCCGATAATACAAATCTCTAATCTAATAATAAAAAATAAAATTAATGATATTATCAGAAACTCCAATTTAATAATATTTTTCATAGTAAACATTTAGAAGTGAATCAACAATCACCCATCAATTATTATGGGTGGATGAAAAGGATAGAGGCTAGTTTTGTAAATTTTTCTTTTGCTACTTCTGTCGATCATAAAATAAAAGATTGTATACAATCTTTGTTTGAAAAAAAAGCCATAAAGTGATTTAGTATTTTGAGAAGAACATAGTAATTGACCATTTTAAAAAAATTGTATACAATCTATTTTATTTTATTAGTAAAGTCGAGAACTAATACGGAATTTTGTCTCTTTGAGTAGAGACAAAATGTGTGGACCATTGATGAATGCAGACAGAGATACAGACAATGGGGGATTTGGCCCAACCCATTATATTATTTAATTATAGTATATATATAAGACATACAGGTTCCAGCTGTAGGATCAATAGCAAGGTTTTCAAGCTCAAGAAGGAACTTTTCATGATTGCACTAACCCCTACAAAAAAGTCATGGAAGCAGTTTTGACTTGATGTTAGCTTGTATTGTATGTGTATCTGAGGAGCTTGAGATGCATATTTCAAGGCAGATTCTAGGTTCAATTATGAGCACATATGGAAGTGAATTATCCTCAACATAGTTAAGACATTTATAAGCTATCCAATCTCATTATTATTTTGGTACATAAATAATAGTATCCAAACTTAAGGCTCTATGTACTCATTTTGCTTTTCAACAAAATAACATGAGGCCTCTAGTAACTAACTACCAACCCAAAAGAAATAATAAAAACAATCAAATCAACCAAACAATAACTCATTATTATTTATTATGTGTAAAAAAAGATGTAATTGATTAGATTCCACCTTTCTAGGAAGTTTGTTTATTGGATTCCTTATTCAAACAACTGCTTCCAACTTCTGCAAAAATCTTCAATGTCTCATAACATTGTAGCAAAAGGGAATTGTGTCAGAATAACCAAATATCTCAACCTCTATAAACAAACACATTATTTCCCTTACAACCAAAAAAACTAGACACAAAAATTTCTTTTTTTTTTTTCCTTTTCCAAAGCCAAAAGGTAGCTAGAAAAAGCAGGACATGAAATAATTCAACTTCCTATTTCTGATATAAATCACTCAAATGATTTCACACGTTACAAGAAACAATCATCGTTCGCTCGCTCGCGGTATCTTCCTTTCTGCAGATATGGATGAACAAATCACAGATCAGCAGCAACCTCACTCAACTTCTTATGTCAAGTGAAATTTTGTCCTGCTGAAAAAACACAACCAATTGAATTTTCATCAATGAGTGAGCTTTTTGGTAGGATAATGCTATAAACTCCACAATTTTACCAAGACATAAACCAAGCACCTCTTTTTCGATTACTCGAACTCTGTCGTGGATTCGACAGATAGTAACAGTCTGAACAATGATCGGGGAATATTCTCTCTTTGAGTGGCTCGCACGCTTCTGGCAAAACCGAGTCCGAGTATCCTCTAACATTAGAGCAGTTCCATGGATAGTTTGAGCTCACATTATTAAGGATGATGTTTGATAAGCAAATGTCGACAAAATTGTCACCTTCTATACCCTCTATAAGACCAGCTTTTTTTATATTTTCTCCTTTCACATCCTTGATTGTAATCTTTTCAATAACAGGTAGAGCATTCGGGTCGTAACCATCATCCGGATGATCACCATATAAACCAGTGAACCTAATAGCAATATCGACATTAACCAATGTCATGTTAGAGACATAGATGTTTCTAACATAACCACCTCTGCCAGGTGTAGTCTTTATTCTGATTGCAGTATATGAATCGTCAAAGCGAATATCTTCCACATGAACATTTGATACACCGCCCGACATTTCACTTCCAATAGCAATCCCTGCGCTTGTATGAGTTTTCCCAACAAGCCTGTGGATGATAATGTTTGTGCTGGGACGACCAAATGCAATTCCGTACTCATCCCAGCCACTTTTGATGGCAATTAGATCATCACCTGTGCTTATATAACAGTCCTCGATACACACATCATCGGAAGAATCTGGACACATTTTCATTACAAAATATTTGTTAAAGACTAAAACATCCATGCACTTCATTTATTATCTGTTCGTCATATATTTGCAACTACTTTAATAAATAAGGGTGATATTGAGACAGATAAATATTCACAGAATATGACATTCTAGTCTAAGGAAGAAAGTTCACCTGGATCAATCCCATCTGTGTTTGGAGAATCAAGAGGAGCGAGGATCGTGACATTCTGAACCGTAACTTGGCTGTTCATCCAGAAAAATAGTCTTAAATCTCCCTCCTAATCATGAGAGCTTCACTATTGTACATTTTTTTTTATAAATGCAATGGAAGTACTTGAAGCAAAGCAAACAAGAAAAAAAAATACATAAATTCAATCCTTTGGTAGGGTACAAACCTGCAATATACAGGATGAATGGTCCAAAATGGAGAATTCAATAAGGTTAAATTTGAAATGAGAATCCCAGTTGAATTCATCAATTCTACCAAATGCGGACGCGTATAATCCAATGTTTTGTTCCTAAACTTGCTCCACCATATACTCCCTTGACCATCAATGATTCCCTCATTACCTTCATTGAGACAACAATGGCTAGCATCAATATAAACCAACATGTATAGAGAACACAACAATTATTTGTTGAAATATTACCAACCTGTTATGATAACATCGGTCAAATTGCATCCGTAAATTAGGCTCCTGTGCCTTCCACCCGGCAACTCCCTTCCTCGTCCATAAGACGGTAGAGGATCAACAATTGGCCAATCCTCAAAGTTCTGTAACAAGCATGATATACATATCATAATTGAATCGAGACTTTGAGCATTTTTAACAAGGCCCGCGAAGCAGCAATAGAGCAAGACATCCCAACTAAGTCAGCACCCCAAACAGACTTATAAAGATTTGAGCATACAAAACCTAGCTTACCATATAGATTACTTACACCCCTATTTTTTAAAAATCAATAGACAATCCTTATATAGTAAATTAACACATATCTCAAAAATTTCCTATAGTTATCAACTAAAATAAACTATCACTACATTGAATGATTGGTAAGAATAAGTAAATTATGCTGAAATGAAAGTGACCTTCCACTTTGAAAACCAAATTCATTAATAAAGAGTGGCTGCTTACTGTTGATCCAAGAATTATTGCATCCTTGTCCAACCACAAAGTTAGGTGGCTAATGAGATCGAAACTACCAGTTAACCACCGACCAGCTGGTACAAAAAGCTTAGCTCCACCTTTATCTGAAAAAGAATTTAGGTAGAAGATCGCGTTCTGAAATGCTTTTGTGTTGACAGTGATTCCATCGCCAACAGCGCCAAATTCGGTAATACTGACACTGTGAGGCCTAACTTTGTCCAAGTTTGTCTCTTTGCAAAGTGTGCTGCTCCACACTTTCCATGAGCTACAACAGAACAATGCAAGTACCAGAAACACATCCACAAGCTGCAATAGAAACATTTTTTTCACCATCAGTGAAACCACGAAAACTAGCACCTTCCCAACTTTGGATTTTTATCAATTTTACCAAACCATGAACAACAAGAACAGAAGAAGTTTCTCATGCTTCTTCAACAGTAACTAAATTACTCAAAAGACCATGATGAAAATTATGAAATTCAAGTAGGATCTGAACATAGCTAAAGACAATTCAACTTGAAGAAGTTCAAAATCAACTCAGATCAGTTACATTATCACACACACACAAAAAAACCAAAATTGAAAAAACCAATCACAACCCATTTTTTGTTATCTCTAACCAAGTCCAACTTCATTGAAAATCAGCACAAACAATGAACTCAAATTACAATAAAATTAGTACTATTATTCTTGATCTGTATAAAACAAAACAAAAAATTACTTTTAGATCTTACTTAATTACTCCAAGATTCATAGGAGTAACAAAAAAAGAACAAGATTGAAAATTGGGACCATTACAAAAAAGTGAAAGAGAAAGAGAACTACTTACTGTGAAAGCTCTCCTCATATGAATGAGATCCGTTTTTTGCCTTTTGAATTAAACAAGTCTTCTTCTTAATTAGTAGCAATGAAAAAGACACAAAAGAAAGAAAGGTTTAGAAGAAGAGGAAGAAGAAGATGAGGTTTTGGTTAATTTGATAAAAATGTTGATGAAGAATAAGAAAGTATTGAATTGATTGGGTGGGTCATTTGATCATAGAGTCACCACCACCACACCAAAATCATTGATAGAGACTGTTGTTGCCCACAAAAATATAAGCAGTAGGACCCTCCTCTGCTTCTAACTCAACTCAACTCAACTCCTTCACTTCAAAAAATTCTCTCTCTCTAAAGGATATTCAAGTGAAGAAAGAGAGAGAAACTCAAATAAAAATTGAATTTTTTTGAAGATGGTAATTGGCATCTGTTGTTGTTAAAGTGGAGACAGTGATTTCCAACACAAAGACAACATGGTTTCAGACAGTGACAAATGCAAAGGTTGGAACTTTGTTAACAAAAATTGAGCTTTGCATGGTGATGGTGTTTGTTTCTTTCAGTTCACTGATGACACTATTTTTTATCTCGACTTTCCCAAACACACACCAATTTTTTTTTCCAAGTTCGTAAGCTCCGTCCAGTCAAGATTCACAATCATCATAACTAAATAGTTTTTTTTTTTTTTTTACCTTTAACCACACTTCATGCTGCTACTATTGCTATTTCCTAATGATTTCTTCTTTGTTTCTCTTATATTAAGTCAACATGATAATCAAACATTATAAAGTTGTTATTTATATTCCCCCAAATAATTACTTGTGATTTTAATATTTTAAATTGGTTCTTATGGATTCATATATTTTAAGCTTCTTCTCGTAATAATGGATTCATATATTTTAAGTAAAGTCCATATTGGAATGAGTCTTGTGAATAAATAAAAGAACATGGTTGAGAGAATGGGTGTATTAAGGATTAGTTAGTACTGAGTTGTATGTGTGTTTTATTCTATTTTAATATTATATTGAACCTAATTTAAATTTAAATTCGGTCATTAATTTGATATAATTCTATGAGGTGTGAGTTAATAAAAGATGGATTCCATACTAGACAATATAAAGGTTAAATAAATTTTTAATCTTTATAAAATTTTTACATTTAAGTTATAGAAACTAAAATTAAAAATAATGATATTTATAAAAACAAAAAAAAATAAAAAAAAGTTTTATAAAAACTAAAATGAAATATAATATTTTTATAGAGATTAAAAAATTTTTCACACTAATCTAAAATCGTCAAATATATTTACAAATATAATAATATTGGCATAAAAACATTTTTACAAAATTATTTGAATATTTAGTATGTATCACTTGTTCTGAGTCATCTAACTTGCCATCACACCGCACCCGATAGAACAACACATTAGTCGGAACAACTCATTCATAATGTCCTGTGCTTACAAAAAACACTGATAAGTGTTGGGTCATCTTTGGGTGACTTACTTGCATGTCGATTCTAACCTCTTCTCTCTTGCCACCAAGTTTTGTCTTTGGACACTCCAGCTCACAATTTCCGTTTAAGAAAAGAAATATGCTTACAGAAAATCGGTAAAAAAAAAATCGTCATACATTTGTGATTTGTAAGTTTTGACAATACAAAAATGAAGTGAGAACTTAAGATGATAGTCAAGGATGAAATGGCACAGAGACAAAGGAAAATTTGCCAAAGAAAGCAAAACAGTTACACGTGTTTGTGAGTTTGCGGAAGTGATGTTTTTTTGTCTATGTCAGATAACCATAACATAACAATAGACTTCAGACTACTGAAACGTCATCGTACAGCTGGCATTAATTTTACTAAAAAATAATTGTCAGAATTATAATAAATTTAACTTTTGTAAAATTATAATAACTCAATTTTAACAACTCCACAAAATTTATTGGATACATTCACACAAAACTTGAGCGGCTACGCTAATTTTAATTGATCGGGATAACAACTACACTTTAGATTTACTTTCTATCTATGGCACATTCTATCACAATCTTTTATAATTCATACAATATGTGATGTGATTATTAAAATTTAAAATAAGTTTTATTTGGTTTTAACCCAATAGTTTATTGGAGAAATTTGGTCTTAATAATTTAAAATTAAATAAATTTGATTAAATATTCTTTAATTAATATTTAATTTGAATTATCTTAAATAATTTGTTTTAAATTAAAAATTATTAATTACTTGAGTCTACTCAATTTAGTTAAATAAATCGTTCATTGAAAATACTAGTTAAAAAGTTTATTTTCATAAAAAATAATAATCATCACAATAATAGAAAATTCAGCTTTATGACCTGATTGGACCGAAATGAACTTCGTCGTTTTTATATTATTTGGCTCGTCGATTTGTTTTGTTATATATATATATATATATATATATATATATGCAAGTT
>JBBPBP010000003.1:56894112-56909120 GCA_037974735.1 Cicer chorassanicum | reverse complement strand
AATATTATTAATAATGATGGTATAAATGATTATTTTACAGTTATCTCATATATAAGATTTGAATTATGTCATTTAAATTTAAAGTTAGAATATCAAACTTTTATCATTAAATTGAAATCTCAAAGACAAAAATTATGTGTTGAAAAAAGAATGAATGAATCTTCTATTTACGCATTTAATTATGTAAAAGTTACATGATTAATCTGACAGCATAATAACAAAAGATGTTAAACATAAGCACAATCACGTAATTGTGTATTTTAACCATTCATTATATATGAACTTTTTTTGAAAGGATTATATATGAACTTTTTTCTCACAAAGTGTGCGTGGTTGATTATATTATGCAAAGAAAAATAATGCTGATCATACTTTGTGTAGCATCATTGTACTAGTGCTTTGCGTAATTTGAGAGTTTATTTACGATTTAAATAGGATAACCATTTCATGCTTTGTCAGTCTTACTAATGATAGAATTAACCAAATCCCGACATACTAAGAACATGCCTTAAATCGATAATTAAATAGATATCTTGAAATCACAGGGAACGGGAATAAGCCTTTGAAATGTCCATATTGTAGTTATACTTCAATGAAAATAAATCTTTATAGAAATTCAATTATAATTCTGTCACTAATACGAAAATAACGAAGTCAGATAGGTTTGACTGACTCTAGGACATCAATTAGCATTGAAGTTATGATCGATGCTAATAGTGTGAACTTTCTTATTTTGACAAAGTTAATATTGTTAACTTAAATTGTTGTTTGTAAGTAGTGTTAATGGTTGATAACTTGATATTATAAGTACATATACAACAAATTTCGAGTAATGAAAATACCGAACATTCATTTTCTCACTTTTTTTAAATATTCCCTTGAGATGAATAACACTCTGTTCAAATGGTGTATATAGGTAACACTTAATGTGACACATGAGTAATTTATTTTATTAAAAAGATGAAAATTAGTATACTAATCATGTTAGTATGGATCATTTAAGTTATTCAACTTCTTATTTTAGTTCATACTAATCCGTGAATAATTAATATATCACATCAACAACTCTATAGAAGTATGAAGGCGTTTGAAGACTAAATTGTACACAAAGGGTGAGATTATCTTTTTGCACTTGATGGTATTTTTTTTATAAAGCACTTGATAGTATTAATGGTAGCCTTATTTCTTTCTCACTTTTACTTTGGGATCAAAATTGCTTTCTCACATTGATTCAAGAAATAATGAATTCAATGGTCATTCTTATTAAAACAAGTAAGATGTGATGCTTTAAGTTGCAACGTGATCCACCAGTGAACTGTAATGAACAAAAATTAAATATAATCACTTAATTCATATATCAAATTATTATTGTTGATGATACACAAGAGAAATCACATTCCCCCTAGACAAACACGTACAGTAAGATTGATATGTTAATGAAGGGCTATAGGCGAACATGTTAAACTCAAACCGGACATTGCAATTAGACCTCTTACGAGCTTCGCAAGTCTCCGTAATGTGATAAAAACTATGTAAAAATATACAATAATCCTTTTAATTTATCTCACACGAGTATTCAATATTGCATCACACAACTATATTATTAAAGCCTAAAAAGTAACACTATTATTATTTACCTTTAACTTTTGAAATAGATTTAGCTATAACGTCAAAGTAAAATAATTTGATACCAGTCAAAAATCATTCATATTTTACTGTTCACTAACTTGACTATATTTACAACTTCACGGCACATCGAACTTTAACAGGTTTCTACCAATAACACGTATAAAGTAAATTGCTAACTTGTACCAAGACATTCATAAATTATAGCGTGACCTCTTTTGCAATATATGCAAACTAGGATCGGATTGTTCAATTAATATTTCATTCTATTGGGTTTCAATCCACCTAAAAAGGCGGTGGTCAATCGCCAAAAAGAAAATAGACAGTGATGAGTGACGTAGTAATCAATGCAGCAGTAGCATGCAAAACCCAGTGTACTACTATCAATTGGACGGCAAAAGATGTAATAAATACTCTTCTTTAAAGTTGAATAAAAATTGTACTGTATAAAATCAAAGTAAAAACTATCAATTGAAAAATTAGTTATCCAAGCAGAAGAAAACTAATATTTGCATAATCCACAAATTCAGACATGTTGAACAAGCTTACAAAAAATACCAGAATCAAGATCTAGTAACTTCTTCCCCAGTATGACCACTTCTTTGCAGGCTTACCTGACGCAAAACACACTGTGCCTATAAAATCAACAACACAAGGTTCAGCAACATCAACTATGTACAATACATAGAATTATCAGGGGGTCGCTAAATTTAACAGAGCAGGTTCAGACAGCAACAATAACAGCAAGCAGAACAAGGGTAATACTTATACCTTCTGGGAGTTCTGGCTGATCAAAGGGACTACAAAGAGTCTTTGCTGCTCCCATCTCACCCTTTGTCCTTGCTTTGACATCTGCTTCAACATCCTGAAGCATGGTAGACCAAAAACAGTTACCAAGAAAATGCCAAACCATATCATACCATAGTTAGCCATCAGGCAGAAGTTTCAAAATATTACACACTAGGCTAATACATCGAACAATCAGGTGTCCAAATTTTCAATACAACTTTTTATCAAGAGAACATAATTGATAACTTGAGTTTTATAATGAATTTATGACAATCTTAGCTAATGAAGTACAGGATGGAAGGAAATTATACAATCTAATTCATCAGGATTGGCCCAATCATATGCTATAGGTTTTTCTAAGTAGTAATGAAGAAAGACCTTATCCAGGAACCAACAGACAGGACGTTAAGAAATAGAAAGGTTTACTTACGAACTGGTAACGACAGTTTTGATGTAGTTTTTTGAGTAAGTTCATGACATAAAAATGTATTTTAGCTAAATAAATCATTAATTGACCGCAATTATAGAGGTTTGGACTTTAGACTCCAAAACAACAAGATGCCTAAAAAACCAAAACTTGGCAAACATGCTATCGTTAAACCTGGATTATTGGAATTGTATAAAAAATACACAATCCATACCTTCTCATCACACCAAGGGGCTAATATCATCTTTTTTTGACTCAAAGCTTGTACAAACTCATCCCATGTATGTATGATTTGAATACATTCATCTCGCTTTTGTGTTGCAACGTCAAACAGATTCTGTTGAATACTATCGAGCAGTTTTTTTATTTCCTCGACCAAGTCAGCATTAGCAATGTCTATCTTTGCTCCAGTATCCCGTCGAACAGCACGAACCTGCGCAAAATTGAAGAGATTTATTAGGGGTTTCATTTTTTCGAAAATAAGGTGGAAGAAATATGACATTTATGTAAATCAGTGCAACAAAAGAACAACAGTGATGACCTGCTTATTTGCTAAATCCTTTGGCCCAATTTCAATCCTTAGAGGAACACCTTTCATTTCCCACTGAGAATATTTCCATCCAGGAGAATAGTTATCTCGTGAATCTGACTCAGCACGGATTCCTGCTTCACACAACATACTCACAGTTGCAGAACAGGCATCAAAGATTCCTTGAGTATCAGCATCTTTGTAAGGGACAGGAATCACAATAACTTGAACTGATGCTACTTTAGGAGGCAGCACCAATCCCTTGTCATCACCATGAACCATCACCATCACCCCAATCTGTTTAAAAAGCAGAGAGAAATGTAAATGCAATGATATGAAGATATATTGTCCAGTGCATGTGTATTTATGAAATTAAAGCTTACAGTTCGAGTACTATAGGCCCATGAGTTCTGCCAGACCATTGCTTTCTCTCCCTTCTCGTTTTCATAGTTTATCTCAAACATTTTAGCAAAATTCTGCCCCAAACAATGAGAAGTTGCACCTTGAATGCCACGACCAGTGTTTGGAATGAATGCCTAGTAAAATAAATCAAAATTTTACAAACTTTCTAAATGTTTATGATACAGACAACATATCAATGTCAGCAAAAGAATGTCAGACATGCACCTCAACACTGGTAGTGTAAAGTCCACCCGCAAACTTCTCAAGCTCACTTTTCTTACCCTTTATGACTGGAACTGCCAAATACTCTTCATATATACGCCTATATAATTCCAATATTTCAAGAACCTGAAATAATAATAGTTTAGAATATTATGAAAAATACATTTTCCAAAGATGGGAAATCTGTGAGCTTCAGTGAGAAAATGAACATGTTAGTCTCAGCAAATTAAAGTACTACAAAACCACAAGAGAAGGTAGTGACACATTCTTTTTTAAAAATATAAAATAAACAAAAATGTTTATAAGCCACAAGATACAAGAAGGATCTCAAAGATTTTCATTACAGACCAAAGATTACAAAATTAAGGCAGGTTAGACAAAGATAGAGCAAAACTCTTAAGGTGCCTATTTGATGGAATACCTCTGTATCTGCTTCCTCCTTTGTTGCAAAAGCAGTGTGTCCTTCTTGCCAAAGAAACTCACGACTCCTGCCATCAAAATTTGTATAAGCACATTGAAACGGTCTATAAACAAATTCCATATGAAGTGAATGCTGAAACATATTAATAATAAGATATAAGATATTTGGTATATAACAATTATAGTTTCTTGCAAGCCTGATTCACAAGAATCACTGCCACATGATTCATAAATAAAGTGCAGAATTTAAGGCATTATATAAGACATATACATACATTGGTGAATGTAAATTTTTTGCATTTTAAATTTTTGATAGCAGCAAATTGTTGTAGCATAAAGAAAGGAAAGCACGGTGAAAGGAAAAAATTGTGCCTGATGAACGGTGTGGGATTGCTGAACTCCCATCTAACAACGTTGCACCACTGATTAAGTTTCAAGGGCAAGTCACGGTGTCCCCTAATCCACTTAGAGTAGTAGGGATACATGACAGTTTCACTAGTTGGACGAATAGCTATAGGAACCTCTAAAGTAGAGTTCCCAGATTTTGTCACCCAAGCAACCTGGAAAATGGGAAAGATATATAATCAGAAAATTACTAATATAAGCAAGTCGTCAAAAATTCATTTTTATAACACATAAAACAGTCATCAGCTAAATGAGGCACAAATGTTGCTAAATACTTAATGTTGTTAGTACACCAGATCATCCGGCATAGCATGTCCCTGATAAAGAGACTTGGTATACATAAAACAAATCATTTTAATGAGCAAACCAATCAGCATGATATGCAGGAAAACATTCCCTATTTCAGAAAACACAAAACCAAACTCATTGAACAGTCCATAAATTAAATGACCATCACCTCTGGAGCAAAACCCTCAACATGGTCCTTCTCCTTTTCCAGAACACCAGGTGAAACAAACACAGGGAAGTAGCAGTTCTTGATCTTCATTTTCTTTATTTCTGGGTCAAAAAATGCCTGCACATTTGTTTTTAAAATTAAAAAAAAAAAACTGAGAGCTACATAACGCTTCGCAGAAAAAAATAAATAAACAATATAATTTCAAGATCCATATCCGAGGAAGCTTAGTTTCTCTAAAGACATAACCGAAAGGAAGCAATGTTTCTCTATAGACATAACGGAAAGGAAGCAATGTCATTCCCCAACAACACTATAAATAAATGCATTGACCAATTAATCTAAAACAAGAATTATTACATACTTGCAAAATCTCCCAAATTGACATTGACCAAGGTCTGAGAATATAGCAACCAGAAATATCATAGTACTCAATCATTTCCCCATTAACAACAACCTGCCAGATCAATCAAAATCAAAATCCAAAGTCAAACAACATGCACAGGACACAACTGAAATCCAAATCAGATCAAGATAAAGAACGTTGACCAAAAAAAATCAGGTCAAAATGAAAAGTATGAAACTATTGAATTCAATTTATCATAACAATAAACAAATATACCTCGGAATACCACTCTCCAAAGTTTTCAGCCTTCCGATTAGTGAGACCTAATCCAGTTTCTTTCTTCACCTCCTTCTTCTTACCACCTACAAAGCTTATCCATTAAAACGAAACGTGAAATTGCAAAAACGTGAAAGAAAATAAGAAAAGTGAAAGTACCAGATTGTTGTGGTTTGGCACCAGATTTTGGTTTTTTTTCAGCAGATTGTTTTTTGGCTTCGGTCCCCGACATTGTTAACGAGGAGGAGCACCTGATCCTGCAAAATGTTGACGATTAGGGTTTGAATGGATTGAAAAATGAGAGTTAGTGTTGTTACCTGTTGTTGGAAAGAAGGCGAGGGAGAATGAAGCGCGCGAGAGCGATTGTGGCGTTACGGGAGACTTTGTCTGTTGTAAGTATATCTCTACTAGGGTTTTCTCTTTTCTCTACAGTCCTTCTTTACTCTTCACTTACCCCTCTTAAAGTAAATTCCATTTTTATTATTAGCATCATTAATACCTACCGTAACATTTCATGCGTTCGGGTTTACGCTACAAATCCAGATTTCTCTTTTTATATTTACTATTCGGGGTTTTGTCGTTAAATTCTTTGCAAACTGGAAATTTAGGTTTTTTTTATTGTTTTCATTTATTTCAACTATAAAACATATCAATTTTCTCTTATAATTTTTGGGTAACACGTCTAGCATTTTCCAAAAATTATTTTTATTGTTTTTTAAAATGAATTCTTTTTAGTTTGTTTTTTTATTTTTTTCTACCACAATTATTTATTACATTAGTAGTTTATTTACTTGTTAGCAACTTAAAATGAACATAAATTTTAAAAAAATAAATATACAAAAAAGATTTCAAATAATAAACAAGACTTAAAATTCAACTATATTTGTCTATTTTACTATGTCATAATTTTAAAATTCAATTAAAAAAAATAAGATGATGTGACAAAATACTTGATTATCAATGGACATTGGTTTTAAAAATTTTACACTAAAATTACATTTTTAATTTTATCTTTTTTATTTAAATAATACTTAACCTCCTTTCGTCAAATCAATTTATTAATTACTAATTATAGTACGTGACAATCACATGATCGCGATCCAAAAAATTGTATCATAATCAAGATTTTGTCAAACTCGTGTATTATACACAATTATAGTTTAATAGTTTGCATAAAATTATTGTAAAAAAAATGTTTCTTTAATTATTAGTGTAAGGCTACGTGATTATAAAAAACAATAATGAAAAAAAATGTTCAAAACAACTTTCATGTTATATATAATAATATAAAATTATTATTTCTACTTCCATTCATGTATTATACTACTTTGATTTTTGTATTCTCAATTCACTGATTTAGTTAAAAATTTAATTAAAATTGAAAACTTTATGGTTAAAAAATTTACACTAAAATTACATTTTTAATTTGATCTTTTTTTAAAAAAATAATAATAATTAAGATCCTTTCATCAAAATAATTTATCAATTACTAATTATGGTACGTGACAATCTCATAATCACGATCCAAAAAATTATATCATGATCACGATTTTGTCAAACTCGTGTGTTATACACCGTCATAGTTTAATAGTTTGCTTATAATTATTGTAAAAAAAAAATGTTTCTTTAATTATTAGTGTAAGGCTATGTGATTATAAAAAACAATAATGAAAGAAAGGTTCAAAACAACTTTCATTTTTATATATAATAATATAAATCATTATTTCTACTTCCATTCATGTACTACACTACTTTGATTTTTGTATTTTCAATTCACCATTTAGTTAAAATTGAAAACTTTCTGGTTAAAAAATTTACACTAAAATTACATTTTTAATTTTATATTTTTTTTAAAAATAAAAATACTCAAGATTCTTTCTTCAAATCAATTTATTAATTACTAATTATAGTACGTGACAATCTCATGATCACGATCCAAAAAATTATATCATAATCACAATTTTGTCAAACTGGTGTATCATACACTCATAGTTTAATAGTTTGCTTAAAATTATTGTAAAAATAAATGTTTCTTTAATTATTAGTGTAATGTTATGTGATTAGAAAAAACAATAATAAAAGAAAGGTTCAAAACAACTTTCATTTTTATATATAATAATATAAATCATTATTTCTACTTCCATTCATGTACACACTACTTTGATTTTTGTATTCTCACTTCACTGATTTAGTTAAAATTGAAAATTTTTAGTTAAATTTACACTAAAATTATATTTTTAATTTTATCTTTTTAAAAAAAATAATAATACTTAAGATCCTTTCGTCAAATCAATTTATTAATTACTAATTATGGTACGTGACAATGTCATGATCACAATCCAAAAAATTATATCATGATCAAGATTTTGTCAAACTCGTGTATCATACACTCATAGTTTAATAGTTTCCTTAAAATTATTGTAAAAAAAATGTTTCTTTAATTATTAGTGTAAGGTTATGTGATTATAAAAAACAATAATGAAAGAAAGGTTCAAAACAACTTTCATTTTTATATATAATAATATAAATCATTATTTCTACTTCAATTCATGTACTACACTACTTTGATTTTTGTATTCTCACTTCAATCATTTAGTTAAAATTGAAAACTTTCTGATTAAAAAATTTACACTAAAATTATATTTTTAATTTTATCTATTTTCAAAAAATAATAATACTTAAGATCCTTTCGTCAAATCAATTTATTAATTATTAATTATGATTCATGACAAATCAATTTATTAATTATTAATTATGGTTCGTGACAAATATAAATATAAGTATAAAGAGAAATCCTTTATTGCTCTATGGTAACATATTAACTGATGTCATGTAAATTGTGAAAAATTCGGCCGAAGAACATTCCCAAATAAAACAAAACAAAAACATTTTTCAAGTGCAACTTGCACCTTTGTGGTCGTTTCTCAGAAGTGAACAAAATGAATGGGAGAGACTCCGAATCAACGGTTTTGGGACATCTGCAAGATTTCACTGTATGTATCTATTCCACAAAAGATGCAAACAAACTTGGACCTTTTCAGGATCTTATAAATCAAACCACCAAAACACCTAAAGCAGACTACTACCAGGTAATCAACTCGGTTGAGGTGGCACAACCTTCAAACTTCGCATCCATTCGCAGAAACTCGGATCATCAAAGTGAACAAAGCTGCTTTTCAGCTTTGTTCTCTGTTCTGATGTTAATGTCCTAAGTTGTGGGAACCTTGCCTCCTGCAAAAGAAAAATTGCATCATTCAGTATAGGCAAGTAATTTAGAACAACACATTTGGAGTCTCATATAAAAAGGATGATAAAGTACTAGTGTTGTTCACCTGTTCATAAGGAGGATCCTTATGCGCTGGTATGAGACGCGAGACAAAGTATCGAGCTTGAGAGCTACCCTCCTGTTTCAAATGTAAACTCTCCATTGAGTTAAATAGATGACTTTACAAGCAGAAGATAAATATGGGGAACGAATAGTAAAGAAGAAATATAACCTTGAATGCAAGGATCCGAGGAGCTGGAAAACGGAATTCGGTCAGCTCTTCGGCCAATGTCCTGCATGCAGCCAAAGCAGCAGCACTTTTTCCTTCATCAGCTACAAGTTCAGCACCCTAGAGGATTCACCCATAAGAATAAGATATTAGGATAAAACAAACAGAACAAGAATATGAAGATTCTAAACAGAGAAATAAATTACAAATATGGCCAACATAAATGTTTTTAACTTTTTATTATAATTTTACAACAACGTTGGCTGCATGAATGATTGCATGTAATTCAGACTGAATGGAATTGCTTTATAGACGCTATTTCTGAATTGGCCTTGTCCATCTCCATTTCAGTAAAAAAGGGTATCTTGTTATCAATTTGATGTCACATAGCCAGAAGATATTTTGACATGCTAACTGAGTCAGCAGAGGCATATTACAAAAACTGATAGGAAACTTGGTAACTTAAAATACTATGTGTTTCTTCTCACATCAAAACACACCCTCACAATTGAAACCTGAAAGCAACTATTTGATGCCTTGGGTCGAATGCACATTCTAGGGTGTTTGCCAGGAAAAGTAGAAAACAAACACAATATAAGTTTGACATTTGTCACAACTGAAACCGCGGAGATCAAAATTAAACATCAATAAAATTAAAGTCCAAATGTGTAATTTAGCTAAAACATTTGAACTGATTCACTGAAGATCTGTAGACAGACCTTAAATATACAATGTGTTTCAACAACCACCCCATTCAATAATCCCACAATCACAGGAAACAAATCAAATAACTATAATCTTAAATATGAGGAAACAATGCCCCTAGGGCAAAAAAAGCTACTCCACCAGAACCACAGTTAAATAAATAAAGAACAGTAATATTCAAATAAAATAAATGTATAGGATAAAATGCACTCATATTTAAGAAAATTACAAAGTCCCGTTGAATCAAACAAACATCCAAAAACAAAATGCTTCAAATGTAAAAACACAACATGAAAAACATGACAATAAAAAATTCAAAGTCATAATAAGAGTTTATTAAGTATTATCGACTAAAAAGTTTGGCAGTATTGCACCTTCTCAGTCAAGAGACTAAGAAACCAAGTGGTTGGACTGAAGTGGTTAACGGACTTCAGTTAAAGTCAAATCGATCGGGAGTACCCGAGTTCGAACCCTAGCTGGAACAATAATTGGTCAAACTTTACATCCTCTCAGCCGAAAGGCAGATTAATAGGCCCAGCTGAGAAGGGTTAAGACCAAAAAAGCCCAGAGAATAAGAATGAAACTTCTTTTCATGAGTACAGGTAGTCAGTTGCAACACCGCTGGTTGGCCATCTGCCACCAGCCACAGTTTCTGGTGGAACAGCAGCCGCTGGCCTGGTGACAGAAAATGCCGAGTAGCCTTCCTCCCATTCCAAAAAAAAGAAGAAGAAAGGAAGATGAAAATGTGGAAACAAGGGGGAAAGCACCTATGTTCCTCAAAGCTATTGCACTACTCACTACTGCACATTATTAACAACTGTGACTAGACCAACTATGGTTTCTACATTTCATAATGCAATGACATTTCAAGTCCATTACCATTACCATGAAAACTAACCTTTTGCCTATTAGAGGTTACACAACAGGAAGCCAATTTTTTTTAAAAAAAAAACGTGAACAATTTCGGGCAGAAGAGAAAACTAAGAAAATGTCATGCTAGAACAGATAAGAGGAGGCATACCAGCCAAATGAAGACATCGGTACCATGGTCAAGTACAACAGCAGTATCAGACTGCATAGCAAGATCATAAGCCGGTAGCTCCTCAAAAGTTCCCCCCTCCCTGTGCATTAGACAACGAGGCGCCACCATTCTGAGCGATAGATCAAAGGATGCATTTAGAAACAGGTTCCGCAGCACAGACCTCTCATCTTCATGGCCAATAATGCATCCCAATAGCGGCCCTCTCCTGAGATGGAAGAGTAGCTCCGGTAAGAGAGAAAGCTCCTTCGGGAAGCAATGAAGTTTTGATTTGGGTAATTGGGAGCCAAATTTTAGACCAATATCCTTGATTCTTTCATCTATTGTCGATCGCATATCAACAGCAATGGAATGGCTTTTGGCTCGTAACAAAGTTCTCTTTGCAATGAGGACAGCGGCCACTTCATCCTGAACACTCTCGAGATATCCCGAAACACTATCTACTGTTGGCAATCTAACAGTAATGACCCTTGAGACATCAGCCTGATACACATTTGAATACTGAATTGCAAACTGGAAAAAGACAAAATCACTTTTGATATCTCCTTTGGTTTCCATGGAGAGAGAGAAGCTCTGTGTCTCTTCAACACTCAGCATTTGAATATAAAGAGCGGTGTCATGTTTAAATGTTTCATGGGTGTCTACATGTGACTCTTCCCCTGGACCCACAACTTGAGTAATGAGAATATCATCTGATGTGCGCAATTCTAACAATCCATGGGAGCCTGCTGATCTGGCAGATGCCCTTTGCAAATTAACGCCAAAGGCTTCTCCGAAATCATCGTGAAGAACCAAAACTCCACCCGATGCTTTTGCAAGAGGATGTAGGATAGGAACTCTTACAGGACAGGTTCCAGCACATAAAATATCAATCACAGTATTGTGTCGATGAGCCTCGCGACCTAAATTCTCCATCCATTTTAATGCTGTCTTTTCCATATAAGGATAATTAGGGTGATTAAAAGAATGAGGAACGGATCCAGGCCCGTAAGTGTTCGGTCCACCAGCACAAACAATAATTCTACTATTGCCCCCTGGCCTTTTGACTACCCCTCGGGACAGATCAGCTGACGGACCCTGAATTATAGCAAGAGCAATCTCAACAGCAGTTCCTAAGCACCGATCTCTGGAAGCTTCTGGCATGTTCAACTTATATGGCCTCAACGAGGAAAATATGGAATGTGCTACGGCCAAAGAAGCGTGCATTGGAGACAAATAAATACCGGTACCATAAATTAAAGCATTCAGAGATTCTTGACTCAGTGACTTCTCCCCTGGAAGCACATCAGCAGATGCAACTGAATCTTCTGAAAAGTCGTACACTGATACAGTACGGCCATATAGTATAATTCCTAATCTTGTTGTTGGAGGGAGAGAATCAACAAATGCATGCAAAGAGCTCTGAAGATGTTGTAAGTGAGGTTCGTCTAAACATTCATCTATTACAAGAACTACTGGGGCAGACATTCTGGAATCTGAAACTGGAACAAAACCAGGTCTCTTGTTCCCAGTTTGAACAAAGTCAACCATTGGTGAAGATAGTTCAGGAAACCTATGAAGATCTTCCTTGCTATGTGCAACGTACTCACCGTCACTTCCATTTAGTTTTCGACAAATAACACACTGCCACTGGCCTGATCCAAGCAATATGTTGCAATATATATTTGCATATGCCCCACAGCTTTGGCAGCGATGGGGATCACGCTGTATTACCTGTGGGCCTGTTGAGACTTCCCTCCCAGGAGAGACCAATGCCCCAAAACCCAAACTGGGTACATTAGCTTGTTTCTTCTGCTTCAATACCTACGTATCCAATCGAAAGAATAAGTTTATACATTACAAAAACGTAATTGACTAAAAAAAAGGAAAAAATGCTCCTGCAGCCCTAGGACTGTCACGTTAAGTTAAACGAAACTCAATCTGTAAAAAAGAAAAAGACTAATTCGTTACATTGAAATAAGTTAAAGGACCGCGTGAGCTATTTTGCCATAAAAATATATATCTTATCAAATAGTAATTCAATGTAAGATTTCATGTCATGACTGTGAATTAAAATTAAAGCAGAATTCACCTTGTGAGCTGAAAAAAGTACAAAGGATGACTCCCCAAGTGAAATGTGATCCTCTATGCTATCAGAAACTTGTGGCTGCAAGTCAAATGATCTATTTGCGGAATGAGGCGGCGATGAAGTTGGCAAAGAAGAGGCCGAAGAAAGAGCAAGTGGCTGAGGAGAAGCGGGCGAAGTTCGAAAAGGAACAGCAGCCGGACGGACAGGCGTAGTAAAAACAGGAGGTCCAGGAGGTGTGCTCAAGTGAGGAACTGGACTGCCATTGGAATGAGGCGTAGCTTGATCTTTCTGCAAATGTAATATTGGTGGAGGAAATCTAGGCACTGCTGCAAAATTTGGAGGTGGAGGAATTGGAGTCTTGTCAGGGTTTGGAGTTGGACTCTGTCTATGTTCTGGGTTTGAAGGGAAGAACCCAACATTAGGTTGTGTTGGGTTATTATTAGCCATTGAAAATCAAGGTAACGCAAAAAAAAAAAACGATCACTTCACAACAAAACACAAACCCAGTATCAAGTATCAGGAAATAATAAAAGGTTACAAAATTTACAGCAAATGACGATCAAGAAAATATATTTATCAAAGATTCTGACTTTACTCCACAGAATTTGTTGAAAACTCCGGCCGGGAATTGGAATTCCTGAACAAAATTAGGTGAATAGCCAGTAATCAGAGAGATCCCATCTGCAGATAGTAATAATCGAGCAGATAAGTTAATGAAAAGAAAAGAAAAGAATTAGGGTTTGGGAATGGAGATCAAGAATTGAATGAAAAATAAAAGAATTGGGAATTACGTACCTGAGAGAGAGACGAGAAAGTGCTAATAAGGTTGAGGATATGAAAAAGAAAGAATGAGGGTGAAAATTGTTGACTCTTGTTGATTCCGACTCATGAATGGGAATAGGGATCGGTGGAAGATGGAAAATCAAAATCCTACTATTGTGTTGTGCTATAATGTTGTGTCCCCTCACTCTAATCCAATTTTACAATTGAGATAAAAAAAAAGTTATTAAGACGAACAAAAGAGAAAACAACGGAGCACACACGCACTGAAACAAATAAATTCCTCAACTCAACCTCGGTTTCTTTTTTACATTAATTCATGTGTTTCGCCCTTTGTATTTCCTAGCTGGCGTGTTTCCGCCTATGACAGCTTCTCAAGATGCCACCAGGGTTCTCACGTGACTTCTATCACCCAAAACCACGTCACTGCGTCACTACTTTGAGGACTCTTCGAACCACGGAAGCGCTTCTATGTGCCAACTAATATCGATATAGACCTAAATAAACTTATCTTCCTCTTTGGTTAATAAATACGAAATAAACTTATTTAAATATTATTAGTGATATTTATTGAAACTATTATTGCATTAATTTTTCAATAGTGTTGGAGACGATCATAATAATAAAGAGTAAATTTAATTCTATTCTTTTACATGAAATAAAAACAAATAAATGTATTTATATATCATTTTCAATAAAGGTAAAAATATGTCATTTTGATTATAATTAAGGTTGGATGACCTATATTTTCAAAATTATATATTTCAATAAAAAATATAAGTATACTATAAGTGTTACTCGTTATTCAAAATTCTTTTTTTATATATATAAAAAAGTTTGATTTTTTCAAAAACACCTTGATAAAAAAAATTAGAATGTAATATTTGAATTTTTTATAAATATTTTAATGTTTTGTTGAACATAAATTAAATTTTTTAGAACACAAATATTTTGATTTGTTTAAAAAAGGAAAAAGGTAAAATGAAAAGTTTATGATTTGTTTAATTTGTGAAAATATTATTTTGT
>JBBPBP010000003.1:56865314-56884093 GCA_037974735.1 Cicer chorassanicum | reverse complement strand
ATAATAATCATTTTCATACCTAATAAAGTAAAATATAAAAATAAAATAATATTTGGATCCTACATAAAATCTTTTTTTTTCTAATTTCTACATCTATCCTTGAATGAAAAATCATGTATATGATATGAAGAAGATAAATTAACAAACGAAAACACTATGAATTAAAAAAGAAGAGCATTTTGAAAAAACGTCTTATAAATGGTACACATGTAGTCCTCTTTCAATTCTTTTTAAATTTATATGTGTAAATACATTCACCCTAAAAAAATGTTAAGTGAAAAATTATTAGCGATGTTCTATGACAATTGAAAATATATATATAAAAAAAGTATATAATACTTCCCATAGAATTGATATAGATCATAACCAAATAAAATAAATATAATTTAACATTTTTATCCCTCAAAACCATGAGAAATTTGTTGTTGTTAACGTCTCTTAGAAACCACAAATGAGTCATGCTAATCAAAATGTTTCAATTTTCCTTCAAAACATAACTTAAAAATTTCGTCAAATTTTGTTGGCATTTTGTGACAAAAAAATTTGAGAGTTACTAATACAAACGTAGCTGCAAAATTAGGATTTATATTTGATATGACACACTGCAACGCTATTTATACACAACAAAATTTATTGAAATTGAGTAATTGAGTCGTTAGATTATTGAACTATTTCTTTTTTCTTCTTCTTCTCTTATATGGTAATATGATTATTTAATTAACACGATTTGATTCTAATATATTATAATATATGATTAGTTAATTGACTTCAATAAGTTACAATTTGATTTCAATCGATTTTAATTAATAAGATTTCATTCAATATACTATAATTTGATTGATTTCTTTATTTAGTAATGTTTCCTCTTTCATTATAATTTTTTTATTAATTAATTTATTTTATTATTAACTGATTAGCTAATTGATTGTCTTTTTTGTTGTTTCCATAATATAATATATTTTTGTTATTATTATTTTATATAAAAAATAAATAATCAATAATTTATCGATGTATTATTTTAATTAAAAAGTGTTTGTTTAAAACTTATTGATAAAATAAATATAAAATATTTATAGTATAAATATAGATATAGATAATAACCATAAAAGTAATTATTTAAATTTGTAACAGTGAATGGAGAGAGTTGAAGTAGGTAAGACCTTTTTGTCCTAAAGTGATAGGAATCCCTGGTTGTATGTGATATCAATGAATGAAGCAAGAATCGCAATCAGCAGACGTGGCATGGGCCCACACTAACTGACTTATTTCCTTTCCCTTCGTCTCATGACTGAATAATAATCAAAACTCAACTCAAAACCAAAAACACCAATCTCATCATCTCTATACCCCTTTTCTCCTTCACCATGGATAACGAACCCTTTCTCTTAATCAACCGTCCAGATTTACCCTTCACATCTTCCAAATCCTTCAACGACATCACCACCGTCCATCAACCCGAAATACAACAACAACAACCACCATTGTTTCTTCCTAAAAAAAAACTCAGTCGCTGCAAAACCGCACCAGCCATGTTCGTTCTCCCAAACCTAAAACCAAACCAACCTCAACTTCCCAAACCTCAATCCACTTCAATAATTCGACAAGGCATTTGG
Source organism: Cicer chorassanicum (assembly GCA_037974735.1). Lineage (NCBI taxonomy): Eukaryota > Viridiplantae > Streptophyta > Magnoliopsida > Fabales > Fabaceae > Cicer > Cicer chorassanicum. The sequence continues at coordinate 56,882,480 of JBBPBP010000003.1, read as the reverse complement.
CTTCTTCTCATATACCTCTCAATCGGAGTCACAATCTACTCTTTCAACACTCACAATTTCTCTGGAATTGAAACTCACCCTATCGTTGATGCACTTTACTTTTGCATAGTTACAATGTGCACAATAGGTTACGGTGACATAGCACCATTAACACCACTCACAAAAGTTTTCGCTTGTGTTTTCGTTTTAGTAGGTTTTGGTTTCATAGATATACTTCTTAGTGGACTTGTTAATTTCGTTTTAGATTTACAAGAAAACACAATTTTAACGGGTCTTCAAATGGGTGCTAGGGATGGTTTTTCAGCTAGGGATTACATTGTTGATGTTGCCAAAGGTAGAATGAGGATTAGGTTGAAAGTTGGTTTAGCACTTGGTGTTGTTGTTTTGTGTATTGGTGTTGGGAGTTTGGTTTTGTGTTTTGTGGAAGGTTTGAATTGGGTTGATTCTGTTTATTTGTCGGTTATGTCGGTTACGACGGTTGGTTATGGTGATACAGCTTTTAAGACACTTACTGGTAGATTGTTTGCTGCTATTTGGTTGTTGTTTTCTACATTGATGGTTGCTAGAGCTTTTCTTTATTTGGCTGAGGCTAGAATTGATAGAAGACATAGGAGATTGGCTAAGAAGGTTTTGCATAGAGAAATTACTATTGAAGATTGGCTTGCTGCTGATATCAACAATACTGGTTTTATCAGGTATAACATTATAACATAACAATTCCTTTACTCTTTTATATTTTGCACAAAAATTAGGTAAAGTCTCTTTAGCACCGATATCTCTGTTTGAATGTGTGTTTCAGTGTCCGACACAACACCAATACTTTGATTACATTCAATTAATTCATTTTCTCAAATTAATACTGGCGTCGATGTTCCATGCTGTCATAGGGTAAAGTTCTTTAGACACCGTTCTTATTTTATGAATTATTTGTATATTGTCCACCTTCATATAGTAACCAATCTCGCAGGACCCGCTCGCTTGATCCGTGCAGTTGCACATGTATTTTGTTAGTAGAGTATAACCGTCACAAATTATTTTAAGTGATTCCAAAGAAACTAGGTCTAAAGTAAAAAAAAAATGTATTGTTATGAGATGAAAAGTAAAAGCTCTATTATATTAGGATCTGTTTATAAATTTTACTTATTTTGTTAGCAATACACAAACAAAACATGGCTGTAATTTACACTGTTTATCATAAGTAAACAGTGTGCTAAGGAGCAAGGTTTTTAATCGCGGTGGCCAAGTCGCATTGCAATCCTTACTAGTGTGGATAACTAGGGTCAAGTACTGCTGATGCGACCATAATTATGGTCACAGTGCGATTTGAGAAACATGAAGAAGCCTTGATGAGGCCAGAATCACAATTTCGGTCGCATTGGAATAGTTGCTGATGTGGAAAAGTATGGTTAAATGTTGAAGCGACCACAATTATGGTCATATTGTGGTTAGAGAAACATAAAAAAGCCTTAGATGTGGTCACAATTGCAGATAAATTTTTTAAAAATTGGCTAGAGAGTTGACTAGAATCCCAATTGGGGGCTTGATGGTAGTTTTGGTCGTCAAACCAAATAAGTTTAAGAATACAATTATACAATGGTCCTACACATTGGATGCTTTAAATAGGAATATTCTAATTAAGTTTATCGCCCCTTCAGATAATTACAACTAGCTGTAATCATATGTGGCTTATGTAAGCAACCGTCACTAATCATGATTTCATGTTTATATCAATATATTGTTAGTCATAAGAAGACATAATTTGAATTTGTTTAATTCAGCATTAGCTTAGATATGATTATTTTTTTACTGTTGTTTATTTTGTCTAGTTGTAATATATTATATCAAAACATGTGAGATGGGAAACGTCACTTTCTGGAATTAGTCGTGTTAGGATGTTTCATGAACTATGCAGAGTTACACAAGTAGGGGCAGAGTGTGAGTGAGACATCAATAATGTATGCATTATTCAATTATTTTATCTATCTTGTTGTTATTTTAAAAGATTATATTTTTTTTCAAGATTCCTTTCTCACTAGAAATTTCATTTCCACCTCCTCTTTGTTTTTTTTTTCTTTTCTTTTCAGTAAGTCAGAATATGTGATCTTCAAGCTGAAAGAGATGGGTAAAATACAAGAAAAAGATATAATGCAAATCTATGATCAATTCAGGAAGCTTGATCCCTCTAACTGTGGGAAGATAACATTACCTCATCTCTTGGAGGGGAGGTCATAACAGAACAAAAGTTTGCAATACAACCCATTAGTTTAAATTAACCAGTTAATAAACTTCAGTTAATGATGAGAGTAGACTTCAAATTCCAGTTAGAAGAATCCCTATTTATCTCTTGCTCAAATTCTGGATTATCCCGACTCTTTCCTCTGAATACAGCAGGATTAAGAAAAAAAAGAAGGGGTGAGCCATAATGAATAGTGTAAAAAATATGCAAAATGTACGTGAATTGTTGGGAGAAAGATTTTGTACATAAGTTAGTAATTACTTGATTGGTTCTTAGGGGTGGTTACTAGTCATCAATATAAAGGAAGTTACTAGAAGATGGATAGAAAGAGACCCACCATAATGAATAGCAGGGGCATTATTTCATCACTTTCTGTTGAAATTTTAATATTTTCTCCTGACCTTAAATTTGAACTACAAAAGACCTGTCCAAATCTAACCAAACTTTTATTAAATTTATTGAAATTGGATTATTTTAAATACTATGAATAATAACTATTCTCCTCTATAATGATGTCTTTTTTTGAAACAAACTTGTTAGTGCCAGTTGAAGATAAACGGGGAGTATTTAAAAAAAATTGAATTAGATGAAATAAAGCAAAATATTTTCCAGTTGAAGATAAAGCAAAGTATTTAAATAAATTATCTTTAGTATATTAAATATTTTATAGTTCGGAACCACCGGTCAAGACACATAATTTTGTTATCCTTTTGTGATTTTTGGTAGAAGTTGTAATTTTGCCTCTGCTATTATTGGCAGGGATCACAAAGTCATCAAGAAATAGAAATTGGCACGTTTATTTTTATTTGAGCAGTTTAATAATTACATACTATATAATTATAAACCAATTTTATGTACAGGTATATAATCCTTGTTATTTTATCATTATTTATTAAATTCTGTTTACCCCTTAATAAAACTGCAAATACAATTAGACTTCAGCATCAACATACAATATAACGATGATGTATATCTTAATGAAAAAAGTAACTATTAATTTGACGCATACATGATAATTAGGTTTTTTTTCATCTTATCCTTCATGGTAGTGCTGTTAAATGAGTCTAAACCATTTCCGTCTAAAGAGTTAAAGCACATAAAAGCACATAAAAGAGTTAAACCATTTTGTGACTAATTCAATTTTTTAATTGGTGGGCTGAATCACAATCTTACATACATTGACAAAATAAACAATGGATCATTGGTATTTCATTTTTAAAAAAGATTCAACCCAAAGTCTATCAGGCCAGACCAACTTGATCCTATTTGTAAACATGTCTAATTTAATTAGACTGGAAAAAAGACTCAATTGCTTTTGGGTTGTTTGTAACAGCTTGTGACAAACTAAAATGTGGACCAGCTAAGTTGATCGTATTTCGACAATCCTACTCAGATCCTACTTTCTTTATTGTTTCAATCTTTCCATAATCATGGTTATGACAAATTTCATCAGTGGTGATTCAGTTAACATCTTCGTTTACATTGTTAGTGATTCACGTTAATTGTGTTAGTATAGTGTGTAGTATGTAGTCAAGTTTGGTCTAAGACAAAGTTCGTGAGCAATATTTGTGCAAGACTGAGAAAAAATATTGGTTAGTCAAAATAAAGCTTCTTTTTTTTTTTTATTCTCATTCTCATGTTTCTAAAAAATTACATATGTATTTAGAAGTATACTTTCAAATAAAAAAAAATTGTATTTTTGTTCAAAAATATACATTAAGACAACATTTTTTTTTTCTTTTTACATGTGCACTTCTAAAATAAATTTAGGATGGAGAAAGAAACTCCCTAGATAAATCTAGACTACATTGAAATATTAGTCATCACATTTGTGTGCAAAGATGACTTGGTTTAACAAAAGAAACACATAATTCTTGTTGTCACAAATGATTATTGCATGATGCAGGTGTTCAGGTTCTTTGAACACAAGGTCCCATAAAATACTAGTGGAATAACACTTTCAATTTCCCCTACCACTACTTGTTTTAGATTTCCCCACAAAAAAATATATGTTTGGGTTGACTTATCACTACTACAAAAAAATAGACCTTGAAAAATTGACCTTGTACCCCCACATTTATCCCTATACCCCCACAATGTTTTGAAAATGCCAAAAATATCCTCAATTTTTTTTTTTTCAAAATTCACTTTCAATTCTGGAAAACTATTTTCAAGAATTCCGGTACACAAAATTTTACCGGAAAACTTGTAATAAGTTTTCCGGTACAGAATGATGTTTCCGAAAAACTAAAAAAAAGATTTCCGGTACAGAAGGAAAAAATGTGTGTACCGGAAATTTTTTTTCAACTTTTCCGGTACAGAATGTGTTTCCAGAAAACTTGTTTCCCCACAAGTTTTCTGGTACACACCCTTATATTTTAAAAAAAAATTAAATTTTATTAATTTTTTTATATCGTTTAAAAAATTATTGAAAATTTTGGGGTGTTCTTGGCAACTCTATATCCTAATGAAGTCCATGGCTATAACTTTGCCGTCTTTATCTCTATCCATACCCACCGAAAAAAAAATATAGTTAAAATCAAATAAATTAATTAAATACTAATATAAATTAAAAAAATTAAAATAAAATAAAAAATCTGAAACTACCGGAAAACTTGTGGGTGAAGTTTTTCGGTAACTTTCGGAAAAGTCATTAACAAGTTTTCCGGTAGTTCATTATTTCCGGAAAACTTGAAAAAAGTTTTCCGGAACTACCGGAAAACTTTTTTCAAGTTTTCCGGAGTGGTGTTCTGTTTCGGAAAACATGAAAAAAGTTTTTCGGTAAAAATAAAAATTTTGACGTAATATATGCGAGGGTTTTATGGTATTTTCACTGGCTTTTTGGAGGTATAAGTATAATTGTGGGGTACGGGGTCAAATTTTCATATACCTTTATTAGCTCAAGATAAACCAATTCCATAGTAGGCCTTTTATTTACAGAAGATAATTCTTTTCCCACCCCCACCTAATACTTTGAAAATACACATTTAAAAGAATACGGTTCTTTTACTCTATAAACGGGTACTTCTGAACAAAATTATGTTTTTTTTTTTTTCCTTTGGTTTGGATCGATATCTTTTTCCCTTTCAAATATATACTCTAGATGAAATTGTAATTTTTTATAAATATAGGGGTTAGACGAAATTCTCAATTTATTAAATCAACTTCTTAGTAGTAATTGTATTTTCATTATAAGCTGCCCACTAGATCTTTGTAATAGTATCCTTCACTTGCTTGAATTTTTCATCCATGCTAGTTACCCAATGTTATGGTTGCAACTTAAAATGGATCCTATTCTTTCGCAGAACCTAAAGTTTTGGCTTAATTCAATCATCGATCACACTAAAACTAATGATATACTAACATCAAGGAACGTTTTGAATTTTTTTTCTATAATATATTATTTCTTTAAAATAAATTTCTAAAATAACTTACTTTAAAATTTATATATCAAAATATCTTACTTTTTTTTTAAGTATTCAAGAGGTTGCATCTCTTGCGACCATGTATTAGTTTTTTTATTTTTGTAACTAATTAAAAATATAATGAAATAGTACATATAAAATGATTATGATCCATACTCAACAAATGATATTGACCCAAATAAAAGTGTTATGGTGTATTACAATCATTAAATGCAGAGAATCAAGAATGAATGTTCAAAGTGTAAGATAGATGGACATCGAAGATAGAGTACTAAGAAAGTGCGAATTATGTCAGGTCCCTTCGTCATAATAGAAAACATTGTTCAAATGTTGCTGACACATTTACTCAACCGCATTTACTTTGATGTATCTTTTGTTTTTACATTTAATGTAATTTGTTTGATTTTATTAATAAACTTTTATATTTTTTTGCTACTTTTATTTAATTTTTAAAAAATATTATTTAGTTTTTATATATTATTTTATTATATTTTTAATTATTGAAAAAAATTAAACCATGGTCACATCTTAGAAATACAAATGTTCCGGTTGAAGAAGCAATTTTCTGAATATAAAAAAAAAGATATTTTAATATATAAGTCGTAAAGTTGAGTATTCTATAATTTTTTTTATAAAAAAAAAGGATATTATAGAAAAAATTCAAACTTTTTAGATAATTGAATGCAACCACGTAACGGGAAAAAAAATAATATAAAAGCACAATGTAAGCATAATAATATATATTATATCATTACCTATTGAACGAACAAATTGGAATCAACATTTTACAATCAATAGCTTGATTAACCGAAACATGCCAAGAAATTTCAACAAGTCTCCAAATCATAGTTTATGTGGTTGAGTTGGGACACTAAAAAAAAGTTTGAAATTGAGGTATAGAATTTAAATTCTGACTATCAACATAATATACTATAACAACTAATTTCAATCTATAAAAAAAAATTGAAACAAGAATTTTCTCTTCCAAAAAAAAAAGGGGCTTACAAGGTTGCTTGATCAGGCTGAATTTCTCTTAGTTTATGATCCAGTTCTCCAGATTCTATAACATGTAAGTCCTCTAGAAGGAACACATAATGCTCTTTAATGTCCCCTGCATTCTTCTCACCTCCCACCGTTTTGGGTGTTTCTCATCTACCATTGCTAAAGCTACCTCAAACAACTTGTTCTCTTTCCAACTCCACTCACAAAAGCTCTTTCCAAGATCCATGTCACTAGCTTCACTCACTTCTGTTGATTTTGTGAACAAATAGAAGATTTGCTGGTAATTCATTCACATCCTAGGCCTGATCTATGGTGTAGCTAATTGGGGCTCTTGCTTCCACGTGATTACAAAAATTTGATAATACTATTATTTTTATTTTAAGGCTCCACAAAAACTTTTGACATTCAATGATATATTTACTTTTAAAATTAAAGTTGTTTTTAGTTGTTACAACTACGATTATAGAAATATATTTATTTGTCCCGAATTTTTTGATAAATGAAATGCACAATTGTATAAAATATAAGTGGTTGAATAATTTATTAGTTGTATATACAGAGATGATATATTTAATAATATTGACAATAAAAAATTATAAATATTTTTAGAATATGAAATTTCATAAAAAAAACCACTGTAATTTATAGATATTTTTATATATTAAGAATTTATTTAATTAATGTAGATATGTATTTTATAAAAATTAATATTTTTTTCTTAAATATATATACTATTTTATTGTCTTAATGAAAGGAAATTTCAGTATGCACCAATGTTGACATCATGGTGAGTTTTTGGATAATATTTTGTATGATGAGAGAATTTCACTTGACATATCATTTTATATGAACCCTATAACAAAATCTGACACACCTTTTATGTCGGGGGAGTAGGATGTTGCGTGCAACATGACATGCTGATTAGTCTTATTATCTTTAGGAGTATTTGCATCAGCACAGCACTCTACTTTTAGTGTATAAATGGTGTCCTAACGTATATACAATTTATTTATATTTTTTTTAACATTAGTATTAAATAAATACTTATTTTGTTTAGTGGAGTCCACAAAAAAGAAAGAGAGAAAATGTTTATATTATCATTCTTCTGAATAAACATCTATATCTTTTTCTCTATAATGAAAGTGTTTATTTAATGAAAGTGTTTATTTAAATTGATGTTTAATAAAAAGAAATACTCCATTATGAATGTTCTTAGAAATTTTTTTTGAGTCTCATAAGTACGATTTAATTAGTAAATATCGAAATGTGAGTTTAGATTCGATGTAACGACTCTTTTATTTATATTTAGTAAGTGAATTTTACTATTAAATTCTTTAAAAAATAATATATTTGTTTATATTAAAAAAGGACGTATATGGATCATACAAAATGATTCATCTTAAGTACATGTGCATAGATTATGTCGGTTTTAATCAAACCCACTTGACTCAATAAATGTTTATTATATCAGTTTGAGTAGAAAATTGGTAATTTTTCTTTCATTCATTGGGTGATAAACAATTTGGTTAGTGTCATCGGGTTCATGAGGCATAAATATTTTAAAAATTTGTATAAATATAATTTAATTTTTTATTTTTATTTAATATTTATTTTGATTTTTTAATTTTATTTATTTATTAATTTATATCATTTATCTTTTCTGAATGATATATTTTAGTCATTATCGCAATCCCAACAAAAGGTTTTTTTAAAAGTCAAAATATAAGAAAAATTATTCAGACCACAAATGTGATCCAAATAAAAAAAAAACTACATATAAAGATTAATCACCAAAGAAGTTAAGATCCAAAAAATTCCACCACATTATACCGAGAACAACACACTCGTAGATGTCGATCAAATACAAACAAAAACTAGTCATAATTAGAAGGAAAAAAAAAAACTAAATAATTAAGGGGATACTATTGGTGCAAAGCCACTTGAAAACCTTTGACATTGTACTGTACAGAGATACATATCATCTCTATTTCTCAAAAGAAATGAAAACCTTCATTAGTTTAGAGTGTATAAATAGGGTGATAATATCATTAGACTTAAATACAACTAAAAACATACTAATGAAATCCTCAATTTCTTTTAAAAAATTGAAAGATGATCTCGATGTGAAAGAATCTTTAGTGCATGAAATACATGTAACAATGAAGTTGAAATCGGCACACAACTGACTAGAAATTGAAGCTATGGCAGATGAACAAAGCAACAACGTACTCCAAGTTGTCAGCCAAAACTTGCAGCACCCAACAATGATGCAGTTGAGGCGTCAATTAGCAATGAATGACTACAAAAATGAATTTCTCAAAAACAAGAGGGGTTATCCAAAATAGAGGAGGTAGAATTAAACTGTCATTTTTCTCTCTAAACTGTTACCAAATAGCCATACACAAATCATTATGTGCTCTGCGCTTCCTCTGCCTAGCATCTCTCGCAAATTATGAAACTTTTTCTTTAAGGTAAGTGAATTACAAGAATAAAAATGGAACTAATATTAAGTAAAAATTTAACCCACTGGCTTTAGGCAGAAGAAGTAAAAGTTGCAATTGCGTCCATTTCTTCTTTTAAAAGAAGAGCATCAATGAAGACATCAAGATTCTCTCCTTGCATCACATCGTCTATGGAGTGATAAGTAATGCCAACTCGATGATCAGTTACACGGCCTTGAGGAAAATTGTATGTTCGGATGCGTTCAGATCTGTCCCCACTACCAATCTGTACAATTTGAAACTTGAATCAATCCAGGAAAAAGAAAAAGGTATAACAAACCGAACAAAGTTTACTAAGAGATCTCTCTACCTGCTCTGATCGAAGCTTTGATCGACTACAATGAAGTCTGATCCTTTCCATTTCATATAGCTTTGCACACAGTACCTTGAGAGCTTTGGACTTATTCTGAGTAGAAATGTGAAAGCAGATATAGCACGTAAGGAGAAGAAAAGATGGGAGTACTTAAGTAAAAAAAAACTGCACATTGGCGGTCAAAAACAATTTAATGTAAATCATGCCACAAACATTTTGGAGCCATTTACCATATGCTGAGAACGCTCATCTTGTATAGCAACCATAATCCCGGTTGGAATGTGAGTTATTCTAACAGCACTATTAGTTGTATTTGCATGCTGACCACCTGAACCACCAGATCTATAGGTATCAATTTTCAAGTCTTCATTCTTTAACTGAACATCAACCTACAGAAGGAGCATGTACATAATATAAGATTCTAGCAAGAACATCATAAAAGTGATTGTAAAAGATATTAGCCAGGCCTTCGCAATTCCATTAAACAAATTAACAGAAGCAAAGGAAAAAAACAGAGATAAAAGTTGCATTTGTATGGGATGGTTTTTATTTTGTAGTAGTTATTTTAGAAGATCTCAAAGTTCAAAAAACTCACAACAAGCATTGAAGTTTCATATCACAAGCCATTGTTTCATGAGGGTATTAATTAGTTACCTCATCAGCCTGAGGGAGAATTGCAACAGAAACAGCACTGGTATGAACACGCCCCAATTTTTCGGTGACAGGAACTCGCTGTTAAACAAAATGTCACTAATTGTTGAAAATGATGTATTCAAAGATTTAATGTGAGAGGTAGTGACAAAAACCTGTACTCTATGAATTCCACTCTCAAATTTAAGTTTCCCAAAAACACCAACTCCTACAATCGCTGCACTAGCCTCCTGACAAAGTGAGGTGCAAATCAGAAAATACATCAATTGATAGACAAGAAAATTGTGTATAATAGGAAGGTCCCAGTGCATGGTGGGGGCTGAAATGAACAATTCAAAGCACTTAAATAGAACAGTTACAGTACTAAAAAACAGGTCATATTTAGTACACACTAATGCACGAAACACGTACCTTGAATCCCTTCATATCAGATTGAGCTATATCTACCACTTCAAACTTCCAGCCTTTGTTGTGAGCGTATTTTTCGTACCTACATCATGCAAGACAATATTTCTTTCAGAAAACTATGACAATGGCTTCTGAATCTGACACAGTGATAAATGTAACCTTACATCTTAAAGATATTCATTGCAAACAAGGAAGCCTCCTCGCCACCAGTGCCTGTAAAAAAATAGTATAAACAAATGAAAATGGGAATGACATAAAGCGTACCTCCAAGTCAACAGGACCTAAGACAAGTTATTAGACATTGACTGAAACATGTGTTTGATAAAGCAAACAATAGGTCTCCATTATCAACAGTGATAGTTTACCTGCTCGTACCTCCAAAATGCAATCTCTTTCATCAGCATCATCCTTAGGAAGTAGTGACTTCAAAAGCAAATTCTGCAGTTTTCTTTCTTCCTCTATGGCCTGACCCATTTCCTCTGTTGCCATATTAAGCATGTCTTTGTCTTCAGAACATTCAGCTATTAGTGACTTCAAACCATCAAGTTCCTTCAGATGGTAAAAAATAATATCAGATGATATTCAAGAAACTCGACAGCCTAATTTTAGCTTCTAAAAATGATAACTTTTATTATCTTCACTTTTAACCTTTTTTCTTTAAACTTTAAAACACATAGATGCATAATAAATAAATCACACAGGAAAAGTAAATACTAAAGGCATAGAAAAATAATACAGCGGAAGAAATAACAGCAAAAGCCTTTTGAACTAAGTGGAATCATCTACAAGAATCAAACACACTGTTGTGATGTGTTGTGAACCAAGTCTTGAAAATACATAAACAAAAAGTATATATATTTTCAAAATATATGGTTTTTAAGCATATACGATTAGGTGAACATGAGAAGGAAGTCAAAAGCCATAGATTAACACAGCAGTAGGAACACTTTCACCCCCTTATATGAAGGATAAATTTAATTAAACTGCAACCTAAAACTATGCCACACAACACTTTCAATTTTTACTATGCTTAACAATAATAACATGATTAATTAAATAATTCATCAACAAAAAAGTAGTGCTATTCCAAAATAAGATATTTGCAGAAAATCATAAACTGAAGACAAAGACATAGCTTAGCATTGCTTTGTTGTCTTTTTAACACTACATGAAATTCAGGCAAGTTGTTGCTAAGCAAAACAACTTGCATCAGAAGAACCACATAACCATTTTTTTCTCGTTGTTCAAAATTTACCTTCTGTTTGGCCCTCAATTCATTAATAAGTTCAACAGAACCACTCAGCTTACGAAGCTCCTTATTAGCTCTTGCATACTCTGACGGTGACGTTTCTGGCTGTCTTCAATCAACAACAGAAATTAAACTTAAACAAGATAATTAAGTCAAATACCATTTAATTATTATATTATAACATAGCATTAAATTAAACATACAAAAAGTGCCATAAATTAAAATTAAAATTAAAATTAAAATTAAAATTAAAATTAAAATTAAAATTAAAATTAAAATTAAAATTAAAATTAAAATTAAAATTAAAATTAAAATTAAAATTAAAATTAAAATTAAAATTAAAATTAAAATTAAAATTAAAATTAAAATTAAAATTAAAATTAAAATTAAAATTAAAATTAAAATTAAAATTAAAATTAAAATTAAAATTAAAATTAAAATTAAAATTAAAATTAAAATTAAAATTAAAATTAAAATTAAAATTAAAATTAAAATTAAAATTAAAATTAAAATTAAAATTAAAATTAAAATTAAAATTAAAATTAAAATTGTATTACCTGATTTATAAGATTGTCAAGACAAGCAGCCCTATGTTTAATAGCAGAGAGTCTTTGTTCCATTATGTGTAAGAGATTCGGGGAAATTTCAGGTTGCACTTCTGTTATCAAAATTAGTTCAAACAACGTAAAATAAACCAATGCAATCGATTCTCTGACCCATTATTAATTAGCTAACACATGAACTTTTTTGTTTGAATTAAAAAAAGAAACCTAAAAAATATGAATAATAAAAATGAAAGAAAGAATGAAAAGTTACCAGAAGAAGAGTAAGAACGAAGGCGGAAATTTGGAAGTGAGAGTTCGGACTTTGATTCGAATTGCTTCCGCAACTGAAAAAAATAACGGAAATTCATAAATCTACCACCAATTCTCATCGTTAAGGCCTTTTCTATTTCTCACGCTGAACTTAATTGAATTTGAGAGAATCTCTGAGCTTCTCTTCTCAGCTTTTCACGTTTCAGCAGAGTTTAGAGTTGAAAATGGAAAAGTGAAAAAGCACGATGGTTCGTGTTACGAGCCTGTCCTTCACTTAGGCCCATTGGGCCGGCCTGTTCTGCTTTTGTTCACGTTATCTTTTGTCATTAAACCAATTAGTTTTACTTTCTATTCCTCCCTATTATATAAAAAAAAGTCAATTTTTTTTTATCACTCACACCTTTAAAAATTTTGCAAAAATTATTAGAAAATTTTCGACAGTTTAGTTGATTATAAAACTTTCGAAATACAAAATGAATTTATTTTTGAAAGTTTGAATTAATTTGAAATATTTGAAATACAATTTATCGTATTTGTAAATTATTTTCAAAACTTTCAACTTTTAACATAAGTTTTGAAATGCAACGTTTTAGAACTTTCCAAATTTCGAAACATGGATTTTTTGATAGTTTCAAAAACATATTTCAAAACTTTCGAAGAAGATGAAAGTTTCAAAAATTTAGAATTTTATTCAAATTTTTGAAATATAAATTATGTTTCAAAATAATTACATTATTTTTTAAAATATTGTATTTACAATATAAATACTACTTAAATTTTTGAAATTTCCTATTTCGAAAATTTATTATTTCTATTTTGGAATTTCTAAGAATTTCCTATTTCAAAAGTTTCGTATTGTTTAAAATTTTTAATTTTTTTTAAAAAAAATAAAAATTACGTTTCGAATTTTTCAAGTTAATCAAAAAGTTCAAAACAAAAAAACTTACTTGTACTTTGTTAATTTCGAAAGTTGCAAAAATGTTTGAGAAATTTACTAAAATTTTAAACATGAGTTTGTTAATTTTGAAAGTTTCAAAAATGTTTGAGAAATTTACTAAAATTTTAAATGTGAGTGAAAAGAAAGAAAGAAAATATTCATCTTTATAATAATAATAATATTTAAGAAGAGAGATGATGCATAGGAATGTTGTAATATATAACGTAGTAAGTATAAATTAGTTTCTACTCTAAAAAAAGTATAAAACTTCTCCAAAAAAAAATACCCCCTAAGTACAAAAGTAAAGGAAAAATAATGATAAGTTTTAAACTTAAATGTTACTCTAATACGTAATTAACATTTTTTTTTTAAAAAAAAAAAAAACTAAAAGTAAGAGATGATTTTGTTTAAAAAGTTCCATTCGAACCAAATAATTTAGTGCCTAAATTAGCTAGGTGTGACGTTGAATATTATCATATGATTGACGTTGAATATTATCATCCCTATGCATTTGCTTGCTTATATAAATTATATCGATTACGCAAATAAATAAATAAAATTGAAGCTTATAGCATATAATCCGAGCAAATTTTCATTTATATTTGGGGCGGATCTCCTAGACAAAGATAATTACAAAGAATAAGAATTTGTGTATGTGCCATGAAGTTGTGAGTCTCTCAAAGATACATATTTAATTTTTAATTCTTGAAGCCAAGGTAGTGAGGAACATGAAGAGCCTTCAACCAGTCAGTTCCAGATTTGGGTCCAGCCTTAAGGAATTCAGCAGCAGTGAATTGGGTAGCCTCAGCCTTGCTAATGATTCCGTGATAACCCTTCCACTTGATTCTTTTTTCAACATTGGCACCAGGTCCAGTGTTGGCATACTCTGCATAGTACAGTGTATTTTCGAAGTTTGAACCTGTCCATGGGAACCAACCATCTGGATGAAGAAAGTCACCAATAGTTGATTCCATGACAACTGTCTTTGAATATGCCTTCCATGGTCTACCCAAGTAAGATTTTATTTGGAATCTCACTGGGTACAATGCTTGTTCTGGGACTATCTCACAGTCCTGGATCACAATACCAGTAGCCATGTTCTTTTCTGCTGTTCCGTCTGCTGTAACTGTGTTAAATTGGTTGTCGTTTGGCTTCCTTACAATGATGACAGAGTGTTGGATCAAAGTTGCAGATGTTCCAAAGATGAAATCAATGGTACCAGAGATAACACAGTTGCGGTAGAATTGTCTGTTTGTTTGAACATACAATGTGTCTTGGTAACCCAATATATGGCAACCCACGAAAGCAGATGTATCTCCTTGGTTTCTCAATGCCACTGCTTGGTGACCATCAGGACCGGCTGTGTTCTCAAATGTCATTGCCTTTCCAATGAATCCACTTGCGGTATTGGCTGCATTCATTATGAAATAATCAATCAATTACTAATTTCACATTCATTATATAATATAATATAATATAATATGCAATCAAATATTAAGAATTTTAATTACCGAAGGTGGCAGTTTGCATGGTCTTGACACCCTTAGCAAAACATTTGCTTCCTGTAACAATGGTCTTTTGTGGGCCATCACCGTACATAAGAATGTTAACTGCCTCCTTGGGAACAGTGATGTACTCGTCATAAACACCAGCCTTCACGTAGATAATATATCTTTCCTTGTTTCCCTTAGGGTATGAGTCAATAGCGTCTTTAATGGTTTTAAATTGACCACTACCATCCTTGGCAACAACAACATTTGGCTTAACACGTGATCTCCATCTTTTTCCTTGTAGTTGACCCAAAAGCTTGCGATCAGCGGCAGAGAACCATGTAGGGTATCCTTCCTCATCAGTTTCCTCACCAAGAAGACGACGAGATGCAGGTTTAAGATCTAACTTCAAATTGAATTGCTCGAGTATGTTGGACAAACCACTCACAATGTCAAGGGCAACGCCAGTGATCTTTTGTACGTGGTCCAAACCCTGGACTTGCAATTGGTCCTTGATCTTTTTCTCACCGTCATTTTCGCTGTCAAAGCCTTCCATGCAACTTTGTTGGTAAGAGATGACTGCACTCAACCAATTCCTCATATCAGGGGTTTGGTATTGAAGAGATTGAATGTTGTTGTCACGAACCAAGTTGTTGGACAGTTCAAGACTGTCCAACGCGAATTCCAACAAGTCCTTGCAGTCGTCAAGAGCCATTTTGACGCCATTGTCCTTGTTACCGTACTCGGCAGTGAGTCTATCACTCATGTTAAAGGCCTTAATGACACTGTCAGTGGTTGCTTTCACTGCAGCAGCTATATAAGCCTTTGGATCAGCGGCGTCGAGGCCGCGGACAGAGCTAAGGGTTTCATGACAAAGTTTTTGGTCTTCTGCATTTTGGCAAATAACTCTAAGAGATCTCTGTTGAGTTTGAATCTCAGGGTCTTCACCCTTCTTATTAACGGCTACAACAACGCCGATGGCAACACCTACTACGAGGATAAGAGAAACAGCAGAGATAATTATCTTTGGATTCATTTTTTTTTTTTTTGCTCGAATAAGAAGACTAAGTTCCTCCCCTTTGATGTTTGTTGGGGAGGCTTATTGGAGATCCTTGCTTGATTTATGAGATGAAGATGGTGGGGGGTTTTTATAGGTTACCTCAAAAAATCTCATCCAATCAAAATAAAGTCTATATTTGGCTATTTCTTAAATGACAGGCATAAAATTGTTGTCAACTTCTAAGTTTTAGGAATGTATTGACACACAACTACCACACTTTTTTTCTTCTAAACATGGCAGTTTGTTGTCATGTTAATTTTGTATCTAATAATATTTCTATAATTAGTTGAAGAAGACCATTTCTTGAGACCACACAAGTTGCTGTTTTTTGGGGTAAAATAGTGAGTTTGTTTGTTTCAATAGTATTGTTATTTTGCATCTATGTCGTTCTAGAGAAGTAGAACTTTTAGACACGGTTTAATTTATTTTAATTTGTCGGCTACATTAATATCTTAGTATTGTAACACAAAAAATACTCATGTAAGTAGTTCCATTATTTTGATTTTCGTAACATATCTAGACTATAATTAATTCCTTAACTCATCATATTAAAGAACGTTAAAATATTCTTCATATTTTCGAGTTTAACGATTAAATATATACTTCAACACTTGGAGAAACATTTCAATCGGACATGCATGTAGTTAATTTTTCATTGCTGAATTCTTAGTGTATATGATCAAATGCACTAAGATATAATCTTGATTCCACTTATGAATTAAGATATCAGTTATGTGTTGATGATATGATAGTGGGGGCAGACATATGATTATATAATTGGAGGGCCAAGTATAAATTTTCACGACAATGTTTATAAAGAAAGGCTAACGCTTTTAGGAGGCATATAAAATATTTAGGACAATTCATTTTTTAGTCCATTTCAGTTTTTAAGGTATATACCCAAACTATAAAGATTAAGAAAAAAAAAATGGAGATTTATTTGATATTCAAAATATGGAAAGTAATTTAATCTCTCAAAATCTATAAATATCAATCAACATAGTTATTAAGAGAACTAAAATATTCATAAAAATTAAGATTAAATATGTTTTTTTTTTCCATAAAATTTTAATTTTAGT
>JBBPBP010000003.1:56816851-56860587 GCA_037974735.1 Cicer chorassanicum | reverse complement strand
AAATTTATTATATTTTTAATGAGGTGTCATATAATCTCATAATGTGAAACTATCTAAATACATTAATTATTTATATTTTTTTAATAAAATTACAACAATGAATAATTTTAGAAATTGAAATTTTTAGAGTATTTTATTGTAATTTCATGAGTATTATTAATTCAATATCATTGTATCATATGTCACGTTTAAAATAATTCATATCGTCATATTTTAATTAAAAAATCCGTGAGATGAATTAAAATTGTTGAAGTTTAAAATAAAAAATTCAGTTTTGTGAATTAGTGAAAATAAAATGAATCAATACTGCAATTAAATCTAAAATTAGAAATAAAAAACTATTATGTATGGTGATCGGAAATCGTTACCAAGAGAAGCTAATGAAGACAACAAAGGACAACAAAGGAATGAGAGGGTCCTCAGTCAATATATAATTTTACATCAACAAGTTTTAAAAGATTTAATGAAATTTTACAAATTTATTTATTGGTTTAATTGTAGTTTGGGTTAAATTTATTTTCACCAAATTTAAGGATTTGTACTCCTATTTCAAAAGTCAATAGTTTTGGTCTCTTCTTTAAATTTTGAAACTAAAAAAATTGACAATTTGACATATTTTAAATAATGTGGCTAAAAATAATCTAGATGCATTTGTTATTCATATGTCATGTCATTAATTAAATAAAAAAAATAAAAAATTTGCACCACCGAAAATCAAATTTTTATGTAATTTTATTACAATTTCATAAGTGTTAATCATTCTGCATCATCATATTATATATCACATTATTTAAAATATGTCACATTATCATTTTTTAATTAAAAAATTAAGATGAAAAACCAAAACTACCAGATTTTAAAATAAGAATGACTAATTTTATAAATTAATAAAAATAAATAAACTAAAAATGCAATTAATAGTTATTTAAAACAACTTTCATTCAATTAAGGGTCCCTAATATGGACCCAAAATAATGGGTCTAAAAGTGAACCTCCATTTAGTAAAATATCACATGTCTTCCTTGTTTTTGCAAAAATCCACTATTATGATGGTAAGGATCTACCTTTAAATCCTTTTTGAGGTTCATATTTACCAAATGTAGATAAATGGGTCTACTGAATTTGAGCCGCCAATGTGGCAAACTACAATTTAAATCTACGTCGAAAGAAGCATTCATATTTAGTTTCCAACAATTCTTCGAGTAAATTTGCCTTTAATAAAAGGACACATGTAGATTCATTCAAAAAAATATTAAAATCTTGCCTAAACTGCATGAAAAGGAAACTTGAGATTGTAGAGAATTCTACGACATATATAGGCAGATGCTGCACCCGTCTTTTATGTCAACAAAAAGTCCACCACTAAACAGATGGAAATGTCCATAAGTGTATACAACTTGAAATCTTTCATCATTCAAAAAATTTGCCTACATTATCCCTAACTATAGAGAAGTTCATATCCATGTCAAACCTCACATTGAGTTGCAACATTATTTATGTGTGTTGTTTGTGACTATAATACAGTTACTTCGGTCTAATGATCAAATTGTGATCTAGACTAAGACCAAAATTACTATTTGTATCAATTATCATCTGTAAGTGAAATAGTAATCGGCTGCCATCCAAAATGATTATGTATAATCCATTTCTTGACTGTGATTATAATCTCCAAAATCTTAAGTACATCACCCAACACAAGCTCTCCAAGGCACAATGCCTTAAGAATTAAAGATGCTTCATATCTAGTAAAAACATATAAAAGATAAAAAAGACGATTACATCAGTAACTTCACAACTAAAAAAACTTTAAAGACCTTAAGAAAACAACAAAGATGTACCTGCAACGAGATGCCAAAATCGATGATCTTCCTGCGGATGAAGTAAGGAATTGCTTAATTCTAACCCATATTGGGTCTGGGAAATGACTCGAATGTCCGCCTAAAGGGTTCACACACTTCCAGAGATTCCCATTTGCAACAACATACAAATATAATGCACCAAAGCGTCGCTTAACTACCCTTTGTTGCTCTATTGCACAATCTAAAGCCTTCATAACATCAATTGTCTGAAACTTGGGATCACCATAACGAATACAATCAGTTATATTTTCTTCAGTAGGAAAAATCATTTCATTCTTGAGAGTATTCAAAGTTACAATAATAACATCAACCTCTCCTTGTACTTGCTCATATGATGATACCGTTGGAAAACTCTTAACTCTCCTTACAATATGAATCCTCTGGTTCAAATTCTTATTACACTGTACTTTTGATGATGCAGTTAAGCTTCTACTTATTGGTTTAGAACCTTCTTTGGTTTCCCTCATTACAATTGGGGAACTTCCATCTTCAACATTAATTGCAGACAAAATAGGTGCATGATCATAAGTAGAAGATATTGGGGGCATTATTTGCCTGTTATTATGATGTGAGTCATGACTATCATTGAAATTGCAACAAGTAATGCTTGTTGTTGAGTCCATAGTAATTGGGGTTATTGTGGGGTTGCCATTACTAGAAAAGAATTCATGTGGTGCTAATCGAAACAATTTTGATGTCTTTGAATGTTCAGGATTAGGAATTGAATTCTTATTGTCACTCTCTGGTTCTTTTATCCAGGTCGAGGTTATTGATGATTTTGGTTGATATATGAGTTTGCTAGGGTTTTGATTTTGAAGGGTATCGTTGTTGGGTTCAGTGAAGTGAGGGGGGCCACCAGCAATCAGTGTGGGCCATAGCCAGGCAATTTTAGCGGCGGCAGTAAGAGGTGCAGAAGCTCGTAATGGTTGAGCAAGAAGAATGTTGTACCTTCTCATACGAAGTTGATGAAGCGCATTTGAGAAGTCTCTATCACCAGAAATCAACAAATAGTTTGCAGGGGCAGGATTGTCTACAGCCCATAGCAGCATGTCAACAAGTATCTTATTATTGTTACTTGCATCTTTCACACCTGAAATTAAAAAATGAAACACAATTATGCAAACGTGAATAAATAGAGTTTGATTTTATTTGAGATAAATGAACGGTACCGGCGGGGACGTGGTTGAGGGAGATGCCAGTTGAAGAGAGCGCGTGCTGAACGTTAAAGGGGATGCGAGTGGTGTCGCCATAAGCAGAGATGGAGATTGGGCCTTGGAAGTTGGTATTGAAGAGAGCGGAGGCAATGTTTTGAGCAATGGAGTTAGCGTTGAAATTTTTAGGAACTTGACAGTTTTCGATGTCCCACCAAACTGAAATCTTCGCCGACAAGTATGCATCTTCCATCATCAAACAACCTTGATCACTTTTTATTTTGTACTCAGCTTCTTCATACTATACTATTATCTATGTACTACTAGAAATATATGGCTTATGCTGTATGCGATCTCCTAATGATTATGAATAAGAAAGTGGTCATTTCTATCACCAAAAAGCTCATGTATCAAAAGAAAGAAGAGAAGGCAATACACATCAACTACATAAGGTGGATAACTGTGTATAAGTCCCTATTTACATTTCTCAAAATAAATGAATTTCTATTTAGTTTTTCATCATAGAGTGTACATAATGTAATTCAATCGTACAAGTTATACCAGAACATATTACAGTTGACCATGATATGCTTTAACAGTAAACTGCCAACAAAACTATAACAAGACACTAATACAGTTTTGATTCAAAAACTAAAAACCAACACCCATCATAAATGCAACATGAGCAGCAATTCCTGCAAAAAAGAATTATCGGCTCGCACTTTTTGTTCCTTCCATACCAGTACACCAATTCAACATTCTACAACCAATTATCAACTTATTTTTCGTCTATACCTAGTGAACGAATTTTTTAATTAACACAAAATAAGAGAATAAAGGTAGAGCACCGATAGTGTAAATAATTGAAATGCTTTGATGTAAAAGCCATACAATATTATGCGACAAATAGAATGATTACGATAGAGACCCAGAAATTACATAATAAAAATGGAATTTTATTGAATGAAAGTTATGAGCATCAAGCTCTACAATGGGGAAATCAGCAAGAAAAAGAAAGAAAACCACAGTTCCAAGAACTCCTACCAGAGCATAATCTCCTCCTAATCCAGAGAGAGACTCTCGTAACTGACAAACATTTTTTTTTTCTGAATGATTTTCTAACTACCCTTTCCTCCCTCTTATAACAGAAATTCCCTAAAAATCAGGGAGGATTCTAACTGACTGAATATTCCCTCCCAATGGACCGTCGTGTCCTATCAGATTATGATTGGATTAAGTTGCTGATGAACATTCACTTTAAGTTGTTTTACATTGTAATTGCACACTGCCTATCAAGTTAGCACACTTTTGAAATGCATTAAAAACCATTTCTATAAGTGGTAGTGAATACTACAAATTGATAATATACAAAATAACATTTTCAAGTTTCCAATAATTACCCAAATATTTTGTTTAAAAAACGAAATGGAAGAGCATATGGAGATTAATATGTGACCTGAAGTGAAGCCTCGAACGAGAAGGTAGAGAGACGCGAAGGAGACCAGAGAGAGGGAACTACTACTACTCACGTATTTTAGGATTAATTGGTAAATCTTTTTGAATTCATTAAGGCATAGTTATTTATTTGCCAACACAAATTACCGCCTAATTCCACTATAATCCCGTCTAAACATGTTCCATAACCTATATGTAGGATATTTCATTTATTTCTTTTTACAACAGATATTTGATTTTATTCTCCAATATAAGTACTAAAATGAAATTACAAAAACAAATGTTAGTATGAATAAATTAGGATTAAAAACAGAAAGTTATATATTTCTATATATATTAAAATAAAATATCATCATTATCATTATATATTATAATCTTATAATGTATTGTATAATTTTTTTCCGCCAAATCACACATGATAAAATTGCAGTATCACGTATCTAATTAGAAAAAATAATCCTAACACTAACCTCAAGAATTTTTTGACAGGTTATACAGATTAATAATATTTTATTTTATACATATTTTACAAATTTAAGAATTGAATTGAAAGATTATATTGTATAGAGTATTTATATAATGTTTTAAATAAATCTAAAATTATTTAACATATTATTGAAATGTACCAAGATTAAATTAATATAATAAAAGTGTTCAAGACATTAATTTTGACATATATCAATAATGTATCAAACTGTTTAAAACGGTCCAATTTGTATTAAAAAAATCAAATAAAACGTTATTAATTTGATTTCTCGAGTACCAAACTATAGATGTAAACAAATATTTCCAACCGTTAGATGAACCTACATCTTATAGTCATACAATACACTCTGCATATAATTATTTTTCCATTCACCCAAAGTGTTTCGTCCCTCCTTCTCCGTCGGGGTGTACGGCTCTGCAACTACTAATAAAAACAGGTGTGAAACAAGCTATTTGGATTCTCACTCTCGTAAAAACTATATAGCAGCACTAGGGAATTACCATTACACTGCAGAATAATCATTCTCCCTAAAACTGGATGAACTTAATTACCTCAAACATGCTAAAAAGGGGATAAATATAATTATACTATTACATTCACATTGTTATTCTAAGTTTTAAGATGGAGATTGATCACCTGGAAAATGAGAAGCCATAGCATTGTTAAAATAATTAAAAAAAAAATATTGAGTACACTAGCAACTTGAGAATCATCGATCGATTGAAGTTATTTCGGTCCATGTGGAATAAATAGAACCTTCATTGCATGGTCCAGCCAAAGACTATACAAGAATGAATCAATTTACTAATGAATACTTTTAACATTAAAGAAATCAACTCTACCAAAATAATATGTATGTTTCCTCTGCTCTGTTTTTCTTTCTCCTTTTGTTTTTTCTCTTCTTCTTAAGGAGGTCTTTCTGTGTTCTTTTTGGAAGAAAAGTTAAGACAAACACTTGATTTGGTTCCTTTAAGATCTTTGACACTTAAAATTGAGATTGTTGATAAGCTAGCTGGCTTTCTTCCAAGATGAATATTCTTTTGCCTCTAAACTAGATTGCTACTAAGCTGGCTTTCTTCCAAGATGAGATATCCGTGATGAATACATTAAAGGTGCTTCTTCGTCAAAATGAGAATGAGAATCAGAAACTGAATCATTCCATAGAGTATCCTCATTTCTGTTCACATTATCTTCTTCCTTTTTCTCCATCAGCAGCTCCTATATATTAATCGAAAAGGTAAAGAACAAAAAGTTGAACCAATAAATATGATTCCTTAAATAACATACGCAAGTATAAATTGCAATTATAGATGAATCAAGAGCTATGTTACTAGTGAATAAAACTCAAACACAACAGCAGAAAGGAGAGGGGAAAGGTGAGATCAGATTAACAACTAGCATTTGCTATAAGAGAAAGGTGGCCAGGCTATAATATAAAAAAGTACCAATACTTATCGCATACAAAGATTTCTGCCATGTTATCAAAATTCACGAAAGAAATGAGGGTTAAAGGCTTAAAGTTAAAGAGGAAATACTGAGCACTTTGTTACGCAGAATGACGACCTCACTGGAAATCAATGGAAACAAAATGGAAAGGTATGAAACTACCCTTATCAATTCAGTTTGCCAGCTTTGAGAACGGAAAGATTTTCCAAGCCATTCATTTGTTTGATACATGGAACTAATGTGTAACTCTTGAGATGGGAAAAATTTATTTCTTGAGGAATCCCACAGCATAATCAATGATATATATATATATATATATACAACAACTAAAACAATATAATAATTATATAGTGATAAATAGATTTTATTTGTCGCCAAACACTCTCCTCAAGCAGGTGCATACAACTCATATGGACCAAACTTGTTAAAAACAAACTGAATATGATGAACTCGAAAATATTGTATGAGAATGTCTGAAAGCTGGTCACTAGTGAAATTCTTAAGAGATTACGCTTGATGCAATGTGAAAAAACCTTGATTATCGTAATACAATTTCATCTCATCAATAATTTTCAACAGTAGCAAAATCAAACTTGATATGAATCCCTCCCAACAAAAAGAATGAAGGTTGGTTTTTATCATGTCTAATCAATAGTGTTGAAATTCAACTTTTGTATAGTCTATAACAAGTTATCTCTGATATCTTTTTCACTCCACCAAGAACACCCAAAATGGATCACCACGGTTCAAGATACAGTCTAAACAAAAGGAGAAAGGTCATTGTATCATTGTATGTGAAACTGCTTGGATAGAGACAAGAACTCCATTCTGAACACAAAGCTCAATTTTTATCATGATAAAGGTCAAATTTGGTCTTGAGGGCTATAACACTGTTGTCAACCGCAAATCGTGGCTATAACAGTGTTGTCAATTGCAGATTGTGGAAAATATTTGGTCAAATTCCGCTATAAAACAGTGCTATAGCGCCAATATAACCATTATTTAACAAAATTTTGAACTAAATAGCATATCACGGAACAATAGTGATTTATTCAAATTCTACTCCGTTATAGCCTCTAGCTGACAGCACGGTGTATCAATACTAACATATAAATTTCATTTCACTGAGATTGAAATCACCAGCCCCTCTCCTTCCTCTTTAGAAAGAAATGGTCATGGAATGGAATCACCTTTCCATCCTTTTTTCCACTAACATAGATGGGAATGTCAATGGGATAAAGCACTAATACATGAATTCCATTTTCTACTAAAATGGAACCACCATTCCATTATAAAAACAACAAAAGATAACAGAGTCAAAGACATTTAAGTAATGCATGAATACAGATCAAGCTACAAAACAAGCAAAATTTACTGAGAAAGCTGACCTTTGTTGATTCATCTGGGATAATTTGAAGTTGAGATATGCGCACATCCCTGATCTTCAAGTAGTTGTAACAAACAACGCCACTTAAAGCTGACCATTCAAAAATAATTCATATAAAAAGACACTTAGAAGAAATCCATGCAAAAAATGAAATTTAAACTGCCGAAATCTTTTCAATAACGAAGCATATACCAATAGCATAGCCAATAACATTAAGTCCTGTAATCTTTGATTCGGGAAATAAGACAGTTGAAAGAGAGATGAGTAGCCAGTCTTTCAAAACTCCAGCCACTCGAATAGTTACGGCCCCAGTTCTACCAATCACTAAGAATGTCGAGAAGTTCAATGCCAAAGCACAAAGCGCATTTGAAAAAAATATCCAGAAGTTAAACTGCATATGCGGAGCTTCCATCTCAGGCTTCTCAAGGATATACCATGGAATAAAAAGGAATACAAAGCTGCATACAATAATGAGTAAATAATCATTATTCAGTCCGATAAAATAATGATATAAGTTTGAACTTAATGTACCCACTGACATTTTCAATACATGGGTATCCCAAAAAATGTGCCTCTCAGCTCCAGCTAATTCAAAGTTCAAACACACACAAAATAAGCTAGTGAGGAATGCTTAGCCCGCCATTTTCAGTGGCGATATAAAAGCACAAGTCAAAATCAACATTAACTAAATTCAATATAATAGGTTTCATGAGCTCTTTTTCCCTCCCACCAATATAAGCAGAACTACATATGGGCTTTCAAATGCATAAGAACAGAACTACCTGCAGGGTGCTATGTAATACAAGCTGGTAATAGGATTTAGTGTCAAGCCCTTATTTTGAAGAAGAACTTGAGTTAAGACCAGCCTGAATGCTTCAGCAGCTATTCCTGAGACTTGATAAATTGTGCCGAGCACATTAAAATGAATTTCCCCATAGGAGGAAATGACAACTCCAACACTGACCAACACCATGTTCCAGAATACATCACACCTTAATTTCTCAGTTCCACAAGTAACAGCCACGAGAAATGTTGCCACTGGCACTGTAAATGAAAAAATAAATAAATCAAAAAGCAAAGGAACAATCTTCCAATAAGAAATACTATACAAAATGTCAGACGGAAATATGATAAACAAATATTGACTCACTCAGGGCTTTAAGCATCTGGATGAAAGCCACAGAAATGTACAAATAAGCAGTGTTCCCAAACCTAAACAGACAATAATTCAATTAAACTAATATATATAATATACAGTCATGCATCGGGAAGGTAATTTCAAAGTATTTAACAAAATTTCATTTGATTTTAAGATAAATAAATAAATAACATATGGTGCAATATAAAAACAATTGAGTTCATTAAAATCTCAACCTAAATCTAAATGATATACAATTTGCGATTTTAAAATGGTTTGTAAAACTTCAGGAAAACTGTTATGAAATCACAAGTTCTATCAGCTGATTTCCATAAAAAATGAGTAGTCAATAGGATGAATAGCAAACACATGATTATTGATGTACTGTAGTATGTTACCTAAATCTTCTTAATTTATACAACCACAAACAGAAATTAGTGATTATATATGTTCCAGACCATATTTGTTTCATCCAACTTTATAACGAAACCTTTTGTTTTATTTTATCAGACAATTTCCAACTGAATGCAGAAGGAGATCAACATAATGAATAACATATAAGATTCTGATAAAATGCTGGTTAAATCTTCGCATATCTACAAATTAAAATTTACAACATCCTTTTTGTGCTACAACATTTTTCTTGCATGACCCCAAAAACATGAACATTCATGCACACAAAAAGACTTTCATGATCCAAATATGAGTTTCTGAAAATGAAGATCCCAAGCTGGAAGCATAAATCTTGATCCTGATAACCCTGGTCAGACTTTTATATTAAATTAGGAGACAAAAACACTAGAGCATCAACTTTGCTAAAATGCCGGGGAAAATTAACACTGACATCAGCTATATTTCACCATCATATAATTGAATAGAGGAGACTGTATAAGTTGCATACACAATACACTTTACAAATAGCTTAATTACAACTTTTGATCGATAGCATCTACTGCTTACCACAGACTTGCTGCAAAGAAGGCGCTTATAGGGACCACACAAGTTGCATATCTGCAAATTAAACATTTTGTGTGAAGCCAGAAATACTAAATGAAATGTGAAACAGGGTGTCTGTAGAATTCTTACATATGAAATGTCATTTTGATAGGCGATACAACCTGCAAAAATTGAAAAGATGAAATAGAAATGTCATCCAGTTAGTTAAGTCATATTTCAAGAAAAGCTAATAGTAAGAAGTAACAGAATAATAAATAAGAGGTATACAAAGAAAGGGGGGGAAAAAGCTAATCTAAAACTAAGTGATGTGAAAAGCTCCAACAGACTCATACCTTCAGAACACGGATCAGGACGAAGGCAACCCCACCAGAAAAAGCCATGTGAATCATAGTGAGTGTTATTGGAAATGGAAAATTAAAATACAGTGTCGAGAGCACCCACTGCAATAAACCAATCCCACAAAAGGAAAAAGGTTAAGCAAAATATATTACAGTACAAGAAAAATTGCAAAACATAATAAAAAGAAATTGTTGGCAAATCTGCGACGTCATACCTTGTTATACAAAATAACACCCGAGGAAAGTGAAATGTAAACCAGAAGGTATATGTATGTCAGAAGATGCTGCCTATTCATTAACGTCGCAATGACTGCCATATCTACCCTGCAAAACATAATACATTCTAGTATGAAACAGATCTGTAGACATAAAAACAATGCTATCGCCTATCACTGTTTAATATCATTGTGGCACAACCAACTTCATTAAAACTGTAATTGTTTTTCAAAGACCCAAGTTGAGTATGAAGTAAATACTATGAATAAAACATGAGAAAGCAATGATAATATCATAATACCTAAAAAAAATGTAAAGTTTTTCTTTCAATGCCATGTATCATTGAATCAATTAACAAGTATTCCCTTCCAATTATAATTTTCCCTTTCAAACTCACTTCTAGTAAAGATTAAATATGAAATAGACAGGAATAGCAATCACTTATATAAAGCTCATTATTATTACCAGCAAGCAGAGAATTACTTAGCTAGAAAGGCATTTATAATCATATAATTTTTTATTTTTTCCTAAAAAATGCAAAGTATAAAGTAAAGTGCTTTACTCAAATTAGGAAAAGCATACTCCAAATCGATTTTTATATTAATATATTTTGAGCTAAAGCTAAAATGTTTGTCTGAGAGCAAAACATCTCAGTGTTACACCGACCAACATTCGTGTGACCTATAAACCTTGTAACTAAAACGAGGATACTGTGTGATTCGTTATGTGTATGGAAAGTTCAAAAACTTCGAACACAGTTTCGATTTAATATTTAAAATGCTGAATTAACATGACAGAAAACAAAATCATAATTAAAAAATAAAAATAATAATTACTGTAGGAATAGAAAATTCAGTGGGATTCAGAGTAGGGATTAACAAAAAGAAATCGAACGAAAATCATATATATAACGAAACGTGAATAACGAAGAGAGAGAGAGAGAGAGAGATGCTATTACCGAGTAATGCTGGTGTAGTGATCTGAAAAATGGAATGGGGAATGCAGAGAGATTTGAGAATGAGAGTAATAAAGCGAACAAAATTGTAAGAACTGGAAACGATAAATCCGAGATTTTGTTCTTTCACTTCAAAGGGAAAGATTTTTTTTTACATAAATTCATTCTTTTTTTTAGTTTAATTGTCTAAAACTACCGTAGTGATAATAGCAGAGGTAATTATAATAAAAATTAAATTTATTTAATTATTATTAGCGTTGTAATTGATTTACTGTATATAAATTAAATTTTAATTTTTTTTGTCCAAAAGAAATTTTATTATTGACTAAGACTATAAATAGATTAGATGGGACTCAAGTTTTACAACAATATTTAACTAATATTTTTTATCTTAATCATCTGATTCTCAGTTAGAGAAAATAATGATAACATTTTGGTGTTTGGTAATTCGTTTAGTTTCAACACGTTTCGCATTAACTCGTATAAAAAGGGTGGAAAGGGCCATCTAAAGGTGTTGAAAATCTTACCAGCCTCTTTGTGTATAGGAAGCCAACGGATTAGCGGGTTGGTCCGTCAAATGATATTTTTAAAAAAAACATTAATTAAATTATAAAAAAAAACAAAGTTGAAATTGTAAAAATAAATAAAAAATGAATAGACAAATTGGTCCATTAAAATTATAAGTGTCGGTCAAATTTGTTCTTGAATTTTATAAATTGATAAATATAACATCAAAGACATCAATCAAAACAACACTTTTATAATCGTTAGTTTTTGATGTGACACTATGAGTGAATATATAGCTTATCAACGTTATCCCGCAATCATTGTCATCTTCCTAGCTATAAATTTGTCAATAAGATTTTGTCATCTTATTGACAAATTTTTGAGTAATTGTAATTATCCATAGACTAATTATCGACAAATTAGTTCATGAAATATTTAAATTTCATATGAAATATAGTTCATTTTGTGGTGTCGTTGATATGAGATCAACGCAGAGATGTTGCATATTCAATTAACGTGTCACATCACAGTCTCTAATTATAAAAGTTTAAATATAAACTATTTTATTAATATTTTATAATTTCATATATGTATTTTTCAATTTATAAAATTTAGGGATTAATTTGACCGATAGTTACAATTTCAAGTATCATATTATTATTTCCTATTTACTCAATAAATAAGTATAAAGACAATTTAAGAAAACCAAAATATGTAACATTTGATCCACTAAAATATAAAAATTATCATTCAAACAATCATAATTTATCTTCTAAAAACCTATAATAAGTCAACAAGACATCAAGAGCACGTCGCCCTTTTTCTATTTTTCTTAACCTCTTTTTTCCTTTAACTATCAAAGATGGATGATTTAAGACAATATTTTGTCATGAATCATCCTTCCAACTTTTTTTTGTTCCTTTTACAAAAATAAGTGGTTTTTACATTTTTGTTCTCTCGTTTTATTATTTTATTGTCCAAGTGCGATGTTATTGTATCAATCGTCTTAGTGCAACGTTTTTATTCATCGTCTTGTTGCGGTGTTTTTTGTTTGTTTTCAAGTTTGCACTTTATGTGTTTTTTGAAATGACTAAGAATGATTCAATTAGTCGGTATCGTATTCTGAGTAAGGTGCTTATGTGTATTGTTAGCATATTTTTTACTTTCTTGTTGAACTCAAAATATAGATTAGAAATGTGTAAATCTATGATCAATTTTATTGCATTATTCTCGTCATTTGAATGAAATCTATTCTCTTGTAAAAATAAAAAACTCAACAAGACATCAAAAATAAAAAGTTCATGAGTTCACCGATCGACAAATTATTAGAAACACGAGGTTAAAAGTATGCAACTAAGACGATTAAATTTAAATGATTTTTTTTCTCTCTTCTATGTGGAGAAGGAAAATGAAAATAAATTGTAACTTATAAATAAAAATAAGTATTGAAAAATAGCTATTTTATTCTTTATGTTAACTTGTTGGGATAACTATTTGTGACAAGATAAAAATCTCAACTCGTTCAACCAAAAAATTAACTAAACAGGACGACCCAACAAGTCTAACCCATTTTTGGCATCTCTAGTGTTAGCTCAAAAAATAAGTAAGATAATGTTGATAATCGTTTCGATTAGGATTAAAAATATTTATTATATTATCAATTTTAAATATACATCTATATATATATATACAAAACCAAAGTCAAGCAAGATTAACTAATTTGATAAGGAATTAACTCGTATTCCACAAGGACATAAATTCAACTACAGTTGAATATGATATTTTGCTCTTTCATTTTATAGGAGAAGAATTTCATAAAAAAATTATAAATAATATTTTACATTTTTTTTTATGTTGTGACTGAAATTTAATTAATTTATTTAGCAAAAAAAAAAAATAATTATTGATTAAGAATATTATAAAAATATGAGTTGAAACTCTAGTTTTATACTAATATCTAAAAAAGTAAACATTTTTAATTTTAATCGTCAAGTTCTTAGTAGGACAAACTAATCATAATAATTTGGTGTTTGATCAGAAAATAAATAAAGTACGATCGATTATTGTTTCGACTAGGTTAAAATATATTTACCAAAGTAAAATAAAGTTAGAATGGTTGCTATGAAGTTGTTTGTATTCCATAAGGTCATAAATTCAACTATAGTTGACGATGTGCGAATCTTGTCGGTGAATAATTTATAACTTATAAATCTTTCTATGATTTTCGAGGTCTTTTCTAATTCAGTCAATCACTTAAACTCAATACAATTAAATATTTAACGAATAAAAAAATAATTAAAAAGGTAAGAATAATATCATAATTTCAATATGAAATTACTTTACACTAAAGAAAATATATTCTTTAAATTTTCTCTATTTATATGTAGATTTCAAATTTAGGATTAAATACTTTATTGATGCTTTAACAAAATTTAAGTTCAATTTTACTTCTTAATTTAAAAAATGTTCAACGTGGTCATTTACTTTATGTCTATCAATGCAAGTTGGTTTTTCCTTCAAATTGTTGGTCAAAATCAAACTAGGTTGATTTGTTTATTTGACGTGTCACTTGAAAGGTCTACTTGTAAATAATTTTGTTTTAGGCATTAAAATAGAAAATGAAAATCAAAGTCAAAATCCGATGAAACAAGTTGCAGAACCCAGTAAAAAAAGAACAAAACAACGAAAGGGTGTCATTGGAGTCTGAATCTTGGCTCTGTTATACTATATATGTTGTGGTGAAGGACAATTTCAATATTGTGGCCATCTTTGGAGAAGGCTAATGGTATGTAATGTTTTTTTTTTCTTTTTTTTTTTTCCCGAGTTTTTATGTGTTTTGGGTTAGAAAAAAAGAACATGTATATATTCATCATAAGTATGATTGTTATTGTGGAGATGTGCCTCAATCATAACAATTAAAGTTAGTTATTCTTTTAAGTTTGTTACAATTGTATTTGGTCAATTTGATTATGATAAGTTTATTACAGTTAATTAAGTTATCTTATTCTAGAATGATACATATAGTTGTACTTGCACTTGTTTTAGTGTATGAAAAGTGAGGTATGTGGAATCACATGTGAGTGGAGAAATGAAGATTCATAAAAAAATCAGAAAAATTAAGATATCGAGGGTGAGAGAAGATTGAGAGAGTGTGAGTGAAAAACTTGTATTGATGTCTTTTCAATAGTGATTGATACAAGGGTAGGAAAACACATCTAGTGTAAAGGTCTGAATCTTGTAAAGTCCATACTCGTAGTGATTTGTTTTGCTCCATTTGCTTGTAATGTAGGTCTCAAATAAATTGAGACTGAACACATATATCTTGGTGTTATTCTTTTCTTATCTTTCTTTGATTTCATTTACATTGTTTCTTTTGGTTTAAGTATCAAAATTTGCATTGTAACATTTATGTTTCGTACAATTTCATTGTTATTGTTTTGTTATTATATTTGTTGGTTAAGTTCAAGTTGCAGACTCGACTACTATTTTAAAAGTTATAGGAATATTTTCTCTAATACATTATTATTTTGACCTAGGAGTTCGTCATGGAGAGAATTTTAAGGACTTGGAAAACATGCACCGTGAAAGAGAAGTCTCTACTTAAAAATGTGACCTTGAAAGGTGGAGTTATTGACAAATATTCTTAAAGATCGTAGGTATCCGATGATTAAGCATATTGTATCAACCTTTTGAAATATGTTTGATGTGTTATGAAAATATGCATTGTAGAGGTTCATAGAAAAGTTGAACTTCTTGGAAAACGTCCCCTACCACAATTTGGCGATGTGCTATGAAAATGATATACCTAACAAGGTTTATAGAAAAGTAGAACTCATTGTAAAACGTCAACTGCGACAATTTTTATTTTAGAAGAGATAACTATAATTAACTCACTAAAGTAGAACTCAACTGCCACAATTTTAATCTAAATAACAAGTGTTCTATGGGCACTTGTTAAGAAAATCAAAATTAAAAATTTTGCATTAAAAATAATAAACTTTAAGTTTTTTAAAAATTTAAAAACACAACTTACAATGCATTTTTATTATTAAATTATTATTTCTAGTTGTTTAACAAGTGTCGTTGAAACACTTATTAATATTTTCAATGACAGATCTAAAAAATATTGTTTATTGGAACAAGAAGTTAAGTATAACATTTTTTATAAAACAAAAATATAGAATAAAAGCCCAAACTTAATTGGTTTTGAAAATTAAAAAAAAGTAATAATTTATAGTATTATAAATTTTTATAATGAAGTGGGTGAAAAAAATTTATAATATTTTCACCTAAAAAATATTTGATTTTCTAATGATGGGAAGAAATGTGGAGCGTGTAAAGATTAAAAGAGAAATATAATACAAAAATTAAAAAAAAAAAAAAAAGATGGTGAGGGTGGCATCTATTTTAGTATTATATTAAAAATAAATGGAGTTAACATTCATATTTTGATACAACTAAATGGAGAGATCCACTAAATGGTTTGTTTGTAATTGTGGATGTACTGTTTTTTAGATTTTGTTTGGAGAGAGTATTTTGGGTAGCACATTTATTAAAAATATGGTTTGTAATTGACATTTATTTGAGTAAGAGGCCGCACTCAACCGGCCACATCAGCTACTCATTTGTTGTACGGACTTTGAAACTCATAACACACCAAACGGTCACACATACTCACTCGTGGTTAAGCTGCATTTCTGATTGATTTTACTTCCGATTTAAGCGAGTTAATTCATTTATGGGTGCTTTGCTTCTGATTTCAAAAAGAAGAACTCCCGTGGTTATGCACTACGGACTATACCATATTTTTTACATTACAGATTCATAATTTTTTTAACTTTGTAGTAAATATTTTTCATTTTCAATCATAATAAATGCTGGCTCTCTCATCTTAATAAATAGAAAATTTTGCATCAAAATGTTTTTCAAACAAAAAAAAATTAATATAGCAAGGTCATTCCAACTTTGTTTCCTATACAAATAAATAATTTGTGGCCTGCAATTTGATGTGAGTATTCTCCCGAAAAGTCCAATTAAGATAGGAGATAAATAAGCCCAAGGAATACATAAAGATAGGAAATAGAACAAACGACTAACAATAAAAAGAATGAAAAAGAAGCCGGTAATCTCATCAAAGAACCTCATGGATTATTATATTTATGAACAAAATGAATGCAATATGAACAATGAGACATATAACCATGTTTGAGCAATTTGCCATCAGCTTCTCACGCAGTTACTTTCTAATATACTGATAGAAAGAGATCATATAGACAGGGATTAGTGTGACTGTGGTGTTTGAGCAGCAGGTTTACGACTTCTCCTCAACAAACGCTCGAGACTGTTCATTATAATGGTCATGCTTGGTCTGATAGTAGCATCGAATTGTACACATAGTGCAGCAATAGCGGCCAACTGTAATAAATCATATATCATACTGTTATACATTAGAATTGGCCTTTAATTATGTAAATAGTACAACTAAGTTATAGATGCAACAAAATTATAGAAATGGCCTTGAAGCAAATTTCTCCCTAAATGGAAATGATACAACAAAGTTATAGATTCAACTTTTGGCCTCCAGCTGCATAGCGTTTACTCGCTACATTTGATGTTTCAAAGCAATAGCACAATTACACGAATAATTCAGAACACATCGGCAAGGGAAATGGCATAACCAACAAAAAAAATTAACTGAAACAAAGTGAGCACCTTAGCAACACCATTAGGCCGGTAATCATTTTCTAATCTTTCATCTACCACCCGTGTGACTTTGTCATAACCTAGATTTGGTGAAGCCTGAAATACACCCGTTACCGTGATCAGCTAGCTAGCCTACCTTATAAATTCGTTTACAACAGAATGATAAGATGTTTTTTACCCAAGAAACCAGGTTCTGCTGGCCACGTGGTAGTGTGGAATCAACAGCCCTCTTTCCAGTCAAAAGTTCCAAAAGGACAACACCAAAGCTGTATATGTCGCAACTGGTATTCATTATTCCAGACATTGTATATCTGCATCCATAAAATTGGGCAGATAATTGGATTGTAGCCAAGGTAAATAAGATATTGATCAAATACAGATATTAGTTTTATTTCTCCAAATTGACTCTTAGTTAAAATTGATAAGAAAACACACAGAAAAGGTATGGGAATTGGCAATTGCTCTCTAGTCAATTATGGGAAAAGGAAACTTTCTATTACTTTTTCCAATATTATTTTGCAATCATGCTTAAAATCAACAAGTCTAAGATAAACCAATACGGCTAAAGGTAAGCAAGTCATACAATATATTTTGAAAATTATTATTCAGAAAACGTATCAAATGATAGGATTTAATAGAAAGTGGATGAAATGAATCTTACTTATTGATAATATTACAAGTGATTAAAAAAACAAGTCATATGATTTTTTTAAGTAGTCGAATTGCAGTTAAATAATTTAATAACTTTTAATTATAATAATTTTTGTCTTCTCACGTTAAAATCTAACTTGATAATATATATATATATATATCTTACTCTGGCGCAGAATAACCAATTTTCTCTCCAAGGAGCGAGCTGGAATTAAGACGTGCTGCCGTGTCAGGATCCTGATATGACAAATCAATATCTGCAATTTTAGCCACGTAGTCATCAAAGATTAGTATATTGCATGACGTAATGTTCCGGTGGATAATATTGGGATCGGCATTCTTATGCAAGTGCTCAAGCCCTTTTGCAGCCTCGAAAGCAATTTTAACTCTTTGTTCCCATGTCAGAACAGGACCAGGCTGTGCTCCTCTAACACCTTTTTTGCCTACATGTAAATGACGGTAATAGAAACATAAAAATGTACTATAAAAAATGAATAAAAAAGTATAACTTTCAAGTGGAACTATTACTTGTCATGGCACTAAAAATAAAATTTATGTTAATGTTCTTAATTCCTCTAATATAGAATAAGTATTTGACAAAGCGTTTAGATGTCAATAGTTTTCTACAGCAAAACCACATACCATGTAAAATATCATGAAGAGATCCATTAGGTGCAAACTCATAAGCAAGAATTCGGGACCTTTCATCAACAGAATAACCAAGCAGCTGAAGAAAATTGGGATGCTTCACATTTGAAACCATTGAAACCTGAAAATTCAAAAACGAAGTGTTTTATGGATTTGAACAACCTCAATGATTAAACGGTAAGCCTAAGTCGATGCATGCCTGGGCCAAAAATTCCTCCCGAGTCTGATTAGTAGGATATAATTTCTTGATTGCTGCGGACTCCCCAGTGCTAAGAACACCAAAATGTATCATTCCATGATGTCCCTCTGCGATCAGAGAACTTTGACCAAAGTTATCTGTTATATCTTCGAGTTCGCCCACCGGTATTTGAGGAGCTTTAATGGGCCGAATAATGACAGTTTGAGCACCCTGCCTCGAGGTTCCAGGAGCATCATTTACTGCACAATATAATTTACCACATCCAATTCAGTTCCATGAAATATAATATCAAACAAATTAACACAATGAGTATCATAAGATAGCATCTAAAAATTGATGTGTGTGTATTTGGATTAGAGTTTGTTAATTGATTTTAGATTAACTTGATTTTGCATAATTGATTTTTAGTCAACACTGTGGAGGTGCTCACAATAAATTATTGAATGATGGGGGAGAAAAAAACAGATCAAATGCGTTTTCTTTCAAATCAAAATGAACATTTGAGTCACAACAAAACTATATTGATGCAAAATAAATTTTACTTTAAATTTATGATGTATCACAACAAATGTCACTTTAATAAAAAATAATTATCTCAAAATGAATATAATTTATAATTTTTAATACAATTTTAGTTATTATTTTTTATATATTAGCATTTAATAATTAGTAAATACATAACTTTCAAGACTTTTCTATTTTTTCTAATTAGTAAATGCAATAATTTGTATTTTGCATCCATAATAGTGAAAAATTCACTAATAGTTAAGATGAATAGTTTCATAAAATGACTTTTCTCTTTCTTCTAATTATTGTATTTCTTAATATATGTACAAAACCTTAAATGAGATTTATTATGAGACGGAGCAAACCATATTAAGATTTAGAAAATGAAACATTATTTTACATGTTTCCAATACATATCCAAACATACCCAAAACCTTGTACTACTGAATCCATCCAACTAAAGGAAAAGTGTATGACTGCATTAGAGTTGTGAGTTGCAACTACTTGTTGATATGAACCAGGTTACCTGGATTATTCACCACAGCCATTTCAGTCTCCGCAACATCTTTACCTCCACAACAATTGAAACAATTGGCGATGTTTTTCCCTGCTAATAATTTACAAGTCCATCAGTAAATACTTCATTTTTAAAGCTTGAATACAAAGTCTAAATTTAAAATTGAAAGGGAGGAAAATCACTACATTCCATGCATGCTAAAAGAAAGAAGGTACATAATGACAAAGTAGCGTGTTTGTAAGTCTTTTCAGTTTAATTATTACATCAACTAGTAGTATTGATTCACCATAGCTACTAGTTTGGTTTTGAACCTGTAATTAAGCCTCCATTTCATTCATATATTCGCGCACAAAAAATGCTATTGATATATAGTACTCTTCTAGCTAATATGAGCCAAATTACCTGATGCTCCATTTTCAGCCTTATCTTCACAACAGCAGAGACAATTCATGATTCTTTCCTCTGATAATAATTCACAAATCCATCAATAAATATTTCGAGGCAAACTTCGAGCTAGCAGCATGAATATGAAGTCTAAATTTAAAATATAAGTTTATTTGTGAGTCTTTTCAGTCCAATTACTAACATCAACTGGTAGTGTTGATTCATTCACCATAGTTTGGTTTTGAACCAGTAATTAAAAATTCATTCCATGCATATAATTCGTGCATGAAAATCTTGCTGCATTGTATATATCACACAAAAAATCGATTACCAAATCAATCAGAACGAATTAGTTTGTCGAAGAAAAATGCTACTTTTAACGATATCAAGATTTTCAAGAAAATGCAACATTCATTGAAAAATGATCTCATGAAGAAACGGTGAAATTAAAAAAAGAAAACGCGGCAATGAAGAGTGTATAAAAGACTGATATCGTAAATTAAAGAAAGAGTGAAATTAAGAAAGAAAATGCGATACCAGAAATTCAATAGGAATGGTTACGTAACCGGTGAAATATGCGCAGGATAAGCAGAGCGAGTGCGTAGGATAAAGCGGGGGAAAGTCCTTGACTAGCTTTGAAATTTGGAAAGGAAATTATGATTTGGAATTGAAATGGTGACGTGGGAAATGTGTTGTATAATGAGAATTCTCGCTCCAAAAACGCTAAATATAACGGAATTTCGGTTTAACTATCTAGTATTTTTTTATTTTTTTACAAGAAAACAATTAACTAATATTTTTGTTGGACGAAAAAGAAACAAAAATCAAATGCAAAACACACTAATATAACTCTCCCTCTCACCATATATGATAAGAAAAAAAGTGGTTTAATTAGTTTAATGTTGTGAATAAAAAAAATATAGTTTCATTTTAATGACAACAAATATTTAATTTAATAATGATGTAAAATTAATGACACCTACTTTTTAATACGACTAATATTTTTTATTTTATTTTAAATCTGCATATTAAAACTATTACTTTCTAAACATATATTTTTTTATAAAAAAAACCTAATTTATCTTGCGTATCACATGGATAACATATGATCTATAGTATTCTAAAAATCTTGTTGGTTTTAGATATAAGGTGAGACATTCTTAATGGTTGCTCTTGACCCAATTTCACATGTTTCTAATAGGAGTTGGAGTACCATTTGAGTATTGTACTAGTAAGAAGTTGTAGTAGTCGGTAGTTATGTCTATTAGGATAAGCACTAAGTGGTATTGATTGATTCAAATCCATTGGTGTTTGGATTCATACTTCAATTCCTAACAAATATGATGTTGGGTTAGTTGAAACAAATGTTAATTTCTCCATGGTTACTTAATCAAATATTCAACAATAGGTCTCTAAGTTTCTACTGCTAGACAAAATGCTTATCCTTCTACATAAGACATATTGTTCGCCTGCATAGAGTTGTTATAAAACAATACTTGCGACATTTTAATTTATCATATTGTCCCAAGTGGCGTTTTAATCAAATGCACTTGTCCAAATTAAATATTAGACTTACTAAACATATCATTCACCACTGATTGACTCGAAGGTTAACTATGGTAAAGGTCTCGGGCTAAAAATTCATAGGGACGAAGGTACTCGTTTTACAAGATTCAGTTGAATTTGCAGAGATCTTGTCACTGTGATTGAATTGTCTATAGAATTATGGAATTGTTTAGCTTCTAACTCATTTTCTTGTCGAACCTCACTATTAACCATGAATTTAACGATGTTAGCTAACTGTTGAGAGACTTGATGTATGATATCGTGTATTCTCATGTCAACCAATTGTCTGATGAAAGTTGTAGTCACGATTACTGATTGCTCAAGTGGATCAATCAAAGTGTTGAATGCATCACTAAGGGATGCCACACTCGTTGACATTCCCAAAATTAAAGGTGAATCATTTGGTTGCAAATGACATGACTTCGTCGATTCCCAAAGGCAAAAGTCACCATTTCATTGATCAAAATTCTAGTTTGAGACCAAAACTACAACAAAAATGAAAAAATGAATTAAAAAGTTTAATTTTTAAAATAGAATGACTATTTTCATAAATATAGAAAAATAGACTTACAACTTTTTTTTCTTTTTTTTTTTCTTTCATCGATTTCCTTAATTAACAAAACATAAAATAATTGTGCTATCTACTTAATCCACTGATTGTAATGCAAATCTCGTTTAGAATTTATCACAATTATCAATAATTAATTAACAATCATTTATTTATTTTATTTTTATTTTTTAGCTAAATATGACATGGACATTCAACTATTGTCTATTGAAGTAGCTGGCCCTTTGTGAATCCTCTCTCACAATCCAAATCCTTTATAATGAGCCATGTTTTGTTTTATCAAATGAAAATTGGAAATAGATATATAAATCATATTAAAACTTTAATATGATAGATGGTGGTGTCCATTAATCATGCTTATGCGACTCTTTACCCTTTGACGAGGGATCAATTATTGGCATAACATTCCATAGGCAAGTTGAAAGGAATCATGAAGAGGGACAAAACAGTGAACCGATTTAACCGACAATGAATGATTGTGTTGTCGTCATGCAATGTGATTCTGAGTTATGCCTATATAATCACGACTCTTTGTGTTAGAAAACATGTTCTTAGCAATAATGTTGCTATCTAGTGCATTTTTTAAACTTCATATAAAACAAAGGTTGTTAGCTAGGAAGGGAACGGAACAGACTCATGCATGTTGCTAGATTATATTCTCATTATAGTAGTAATCAAATGCCTAAATTACAATTGTTTTAATTAGTAGTTTATTGATATTAATTTATTTTAAAATAAAAATAGAACAAAACATAACATAAAATTGAAATTCATTCGACGATCTTCTTGTCACTTCAAATTCTCAAAACTTAAAACCATCGTGTTGGAATGTAGGAAAACACATCTTTATATGCAATGAATTGTCTCGGCTATTAATCAGAGGTCGGTCGACTCAAATTACATAATATAAACAATTAGTTTTAAACGATTTCAACTATTAATTTGTGGTTAGACGATTGAAATTGAGAAATGTCTGACACAATACGTCCCTTATTTTATAAATCTGATTTTCATTGTGTTGTCTCATATTTGCGACATCAACAAAAAGAGAGGTTTTCTAATTGGGTTATGCCAGCTTCTTGTCTTGTCCTCCACTTTGTGAGTGTGTTTTATTTGGAATAATATCACTATTCCATTGAGAACATGGGTAGAAGGAAGGAACAGTGGAGAATATTTACTCAGCTTTATTTTGATTTGTGGGCTCACATCATGTTTGATGAGATTGGGTGAGATCCTCGTTGAAAATGCTGGAAACCAAACCACATAGATCTTCCAATTTCAATAGGCACTATTTATCACATGAAACTATATGGTTTACAATATGCAATTTCATGAGTGAAAAATTGAACATTGAAAGAGTACATTATAAAGGAACTTCCAACAAAGGTTTCATGCCTAGTTAATGAACATTATAAGGACGTCGTTAAAGAATTTGAGAATAAGCTTTTTATATGGTTCCTGACAAATAAAAAACAAAAATGTTTTATAGACACCCAAATTTTCTTAATGTGACACTTAGTTATTTTAATTATATAA
The DNA here is from genome assembly GCA_037974735.1 of Cicer chorassanicum. Lineage (NCBI taxonomy): Eukaryota > Viridiplantae > Streptophyta > Magnoliopsida > Fabales > Fabaceae > Cicer > Cicer chorassanicum. The sequence continues at coordinate 56,836,412 of JBBPBP010000003.1, read as the reverse complement.
TTAAAATAACTATAATGACTTGAATTAACTATATACTTAATTGAATAAAATATAATTTTTTTTATCTTAAAAGAAATGATAAATTTCACCAAAATTAATTCACGTGATTAATCAAATGTCACATGTGTATAAAAATAATGAATATCATAACATCATTGCTTATAAGAAAAAGTGGAAGGTCTCTATTATGAATAATATATTGACCCTTTGATTGTTTAATTAAATATTCTCTGTATGAATCTCTACCAGAGGTGCAAACAAGATAAGTAGAATAAACACTTAAAAGCTTGAATTTGACTTATGAAAAAATAAAGTGTCTGTGCTTAATTGATTCATTTATTTGAACTAGCCTAGCTAAAAATTTGAGTTTGATTTGTTAAAAAAGTAGTAAAGTATAGGTTTTGCTTGTTTAACTCATACAACTTTTTATTTTCGTATTTAAGCACATTTTTCTTAAGTTTTTTAAGTTTAACTATTTATCATTTGATAGATATTATAATATATAAGATAATTTTGTAAAAAAAATGTATATTTGACGTGTGAATCCAAAAAATCTAAAATTATTATAGTTTTATAGTCTGTAAAATAAAAAAATTCATAACCTCAATTTTGATTATTAAGTTATTGTTCACACATGGGTTAGTCTTCCATTATTATAACACACTAAATTATGTTTGAACTACGTTTTTACTCATGATTGGATTCTTAGGTAGAGTTCGATCCATATTTAAAAGTTCGTGTAGATTCCTTGCCCGACATAACTCATCAACTTAGACCAACTAGTTGGGATTATAATTTTTGTAGCAATTTAGCAATTAGATTGAATTTTTTTAATGTTTATAATTAATGAGTTGTAGTAATTATGATCAAAGTAATTTCTCGAGCTATAGAATTTGAGCTTGAGTCATTTAGTTTCCTAATTTTAATATTAAATTTGAGCTTGAGTCATTTAGTTTCCTAATTTTAATATTAATTTAAGAGTAAAATTGAAATAAATAAATTAATGTTATATGAAAAAGAATAAACTACATTTACTTTAGAATAATATTTTTTGTATGAAATATCAAATTAAAATAAACACATGAGAGGCAAGGCCCTATTAGGCTAGTAGGTACGTCTGTTCCTGGATACATTATTTCCCTTTCACATTGCAGGGAGATAACCATAATCAATCCGAAAGGTTAGCAAAAAAAAGTGTGATTACGGTGAAAGAATGTATTCTAGTGGTGCATTGATAATGAGATTCACAATCACATGTATAGAGGCTTATATGGTGGCACGTGCCACGTGTTGAACTGAATCCTTGTGAAAATCCCAAGAAAAAACAGAGTGAAAAATGTGACGTTTACTTAACGAAACGCGTTGAAGACAAGAAACACAATGGAGTCAAATTCCAATACAGCAGCATTAACAAAGCAAAGGCATCTATCTATTATGGACGTAAAAAAAATAACTGTGACTGTGTCACTGTGTGTGTGCATTGCATTTTGCAAGACAACAGAAATGGCCCACCACTTTGCGGGTGGATGTACTGTTCCCAATCTCACCACATTATTATTTAACTTTTTAATTAATATTTTTGTGCGTACACCATAACATACAATATCACATCATTGTACCATACAATTACAATTACAATTACAATTACCATTACCATATAGTCCTTACATTTCATTTCATTTCATCATCACGCAAAGAATTCCACACACATTTCATTTCATCTTCCCCCATCACCATCGCCATCAACACATCTCTTTCCTATTCCACCCAACCGTACTTCCCGCACTTTCCCAATTTTACTCACACACTTCATAAGCTTCACCTTCTTCTTCTTCTTCTTCTTCTTCAATTCTAACTATAATAATTCTTGTTTATTTTCTTTTTAGTTTACTTATACCTAATTTGCTATGTTAATTTTAGTTAATTTCAACCATGATTGCTTCGGTGTACTCTTTCTTGATCTTTGGGGAAGAACTCAAGCTCAGTAATTACTAATTTGTTTATTACTGTTGTTGATTTTTAGAATTAGTTCTGTTTGTTTGAAATTGTAATTGTAATTGTAATTGTGAATTGTGATTATGGAAGCTTTTCATATGTACGGTATGGAGGGTGGTTCCTCTGATCTGAAGGTTATGGGGAAAAGGTCTTTAGAATGGGATTTGAATGATTGGAAATGGGATGGTGATGTTTTCGTAGCTACTAGGAGGTTAAGTCCTGTGCCTGAGCACAGGCAATTTTTACCTCTTCCCGGTGGTGGTTCATCTAACTCAAATAGTTCATCTTCTTGTTCTGAAGATTTAGATCTTGGGATTTGTCATGGGAACAAGGAAGGTGAAAGGAAAAGGAGGGTTATTGTTGTTGAGGATGAACTAGGTTTGAATAAGGAAGCTGGTAGTCTTAGCTTAAAGATTGGTGGTGGTGGTGCTCAAATTGCTACATGGGAAGGAAACAGTGGGAAGAAAAGTAGAGTAGCTGCTGGTGGTACTTCAAGTAGAGCATTTTGTCAGGTTGAGGATTGTCGTGCGGATCTCAACAATGCTAAAGATTATCACAGACGTCATAAAGTTTGTGAGATTCACTCCAAGGCCAGTAAAGCCCTTGTCGGAAACGCCATGCAGCGGTTCTGCCAACAATGTAGTAGGTTCGTTCATTTTCTTGGTTGGTTTTTGGTTTTCTTTGTAGTGATACCGGTTTTTAATTTACCAGATAGTTTGTAGCTGAAAAAAAATGTGTTTTTTAACTGTTAAAAAAAGTTTAGATTGGATCATTGATCATTCTATTTCATGGTATTCATTTATGCATTCAATTCAACAGGTTTCACATGCTTCAAGAGTTTGATGAAGGAAAGAGAAGCTGTCGAAGACGTTTGGCAGGCCATAATAAAAGGAGGAGGAAAACAAATCAGGATGCAGTTCCTAATGGAAGTCCCCTGAACGATGATCAGACTAGTAGTTATCTGTTGATAAGTTTATTGAAGATACTTTCAAATATGCAGCGTAAGTGTTTCTTTAGTCTATTCTCTGTAAGCAGGGCCTAGTTGGTTTCTTATTCATGTATGATGTTGATTGATGCTTGTTTCTTTTGTTTGAAATGATGAAAGGCTTGGTAATGATTTAAACTACCTTTTTAATAGATGGAATTGGTAGCTATGTTAATAGCTGCATGAAGGTAGTTTGTTCGTTTGAAATTTGGTTAACTAAAAATATATTCTGTTGAGGATATAAGTGAAGACATGTTTATTAAAAGGAGAGTTTCATACTTGGTAACCCAAAATGGATATGTAAGTCGAGTTCTTGGTCTGGATTTTTCATACAGAATTAACTGTAACTACCTGGCCGACATAAATTTCCTCAAGTTTCTTCTATTAAACGTCATGAAGAAAATTGGTTTAAGTTTGTCCACTTAATTTCTATGGAAGATAATGGGATACAGAATGGGCGTGAGAAGCGTAGGGTGCTTGATTTTTCATCATCACTCACGGGGACTCAATCTTAGGCTTTAAGGGAAAATTGCCAGTATGGTTGAGATTTAGAGACTTTCAGTTTTCAAGAGTGAGACCTAACATTTAAGAACTATTGGGAAAAACAAACTTATAAGAACTTCGAAAGAAAATAATAGTTTCTTTGGGTTTTTTGGTGCTAGTTGACATTACTTAGTTAGACTTGAGCTTTCCGCACTAGTCACGACTCGTGCGAGTGCGAGTACACAAATAGTTTCCGTAGAAGCATTTGTCGGTACCTTGAGGGACAGAGTATAAGATATTCTAAAGTTTTGGCTGTATCCAATAAATAAATAAACAAATTGCTTGCAAAATGACTGATTGATCAACTGATTTGAAAATGACTCAGTAGAGACGGCTTGTCGAAATATGTCTTAGTCCCATATAACCGACAGCAGTAATCGAGAGAAAATTGTAATAACAGAAAGATAAAGGTCAATTTAAAAAGGTTGTGATCCTGGGCTTGATTTTTACAAATTGAAATGCTAGAAGTGGGAAGCATTGTTGTCAATCTTTGTTTGGGCTGGCCCGCACAAAAATAGAAGATTATGGATGCAAGATAAAAAAAATTCATATTTCAGACATAAAAGTTAAAAAATATAAAAGACTCCCAAAATTGAAGACTTTCACGCATATTTATTTGTTTCTAATTAATTTTGTTTCCTTTGAATCTTTTCTTATGTGTTTTTCTAATCGGTACTTCTGCCATGGCTTAGGTAATTGAAGGATGAATAATGACATTTTTTATGAATTGTAGCTGACAGGACAAATCAGACCGCAGATCAGGATCTGCTAACTCATCTTTTAAGGAGTCTTGCTAATCAGAATGGTGAACAAGGGGCAAAGAACTTGTCTAACCTTTTACGGGAACCAGAGAATCTGTTGAAAGAAGGGTCTTCATCTGGGAAGTCGGAGATGATTTCTACTTTATTTACTAATTGTTCTCAAGGTTCTCCAACTGTTACAAGACAGAATCAAACTGTTTCTATTAGTGAAATTCAACATCAAGTGATGCATGCACGTGATGCTAGGGCTGCTGATCAACAAACCACATCTTCTGCAAAGCCCAGTGTTTCAAATAGCCCTCCAGCTTATTCAGAAGCCAGAGACAGTACTGCTGGGCAGACCAAGATGAATAATTTTGATCTGAATGACATCTATATTGACTCAGATGACGGCATAGAGGACATAGAAAGGTTGCCTGTCTCTGTAAACCTTGGCACTAGCTCTCTTGATTACCCATGGATGCAACAAGATCAGTCAAGTCCACCTCAAACAAGTGGAAATTCAGATTCTGCATCTGCCCAGTCCCCTTCTAGTTCCACTGGTGAAGCTCAGGTATTTATCTATTGCAGCATTATTCTGGATTTTCTGTTGCACCCGTGCTCATGTACACAGTCCTTATACAGTTATACTCATACTCACTCCCCATGATTGGGACTTTATGACTCTGTAGAAATTGTGGGTATTTTGCAGAAACTACAAATGTTTTTGGTTGTGGTTCTTAGAATTATTGGTGCTGTCTTAAAATGTTATGCTGAGGTTGATGGGATGCCACTGAACTGCTTCTTTAGTCATACATGACAAGATGCCAAAAAATAATATTCCTCAAGAATATCTGATGGGTGCATGGTTTTTTAGGAAGATCTGATAAGAGGTCAGAGGAGGGGAGGGGATTGAAATTTATTTTTACACATGGGGACGGGGGAGGTCTTTAGTATGAGGGGATGAGCGAGGTCTTTAGTATGAAGGGATAGGGGTAAGGTGAGAGCACAGACTAACTTAACGGTCCATGATATTTTGTACTGATGAAAAGACAATAGAGATGAGTATTTTGATCATCCTTACCAATCCTGGATTAAATAGCATGCCTATTAATGGCTGTGTGTCTGATGAAAAGTTCATCTGACTTGAGGATTGCATATGATGCTGAGCCTCTAGTACTTATGATGAGAAAGACCGTGCTGGGCTTTCCTTAGGTGTCAGAAAGAAACAGTGTCTGTTTGTTTTAGCTTGCAGAAATTTGTGTTGTAATTGCCTATGTAGTGCATTGTTTTCATGTATGAAATTGCATTCTGGTTCTAGCTCCTAATGTTTGCTTCAATGACGCCTTTATAATGTTAAATTTATACTATCCTAAGATTGTCATTATTTAACAGCTAATTTGTTTGTTTCCACCATTTAGAGTCTCACGGATCGGATTGTTTTTAAACTCTTTGGTAAAGAACCTAGCGATTTTCCTCTTGTACTCAGAGCACAGGTATGTTAAGCTTTTTAAAGCATCTAAGAGTAACTGTTACTATTATTTATCTTTGAAATTTAATCATACTAAGGTTTTGGACTCCAGATTCTTGACTGGTTATCCCACAGTCCAACTGATATTGAAAGCTATATACGGCCTGGTTGTGTCATTTTGACTATTTATCTGCGTCAGGCTGAGGTTATGTGGGAGGAGGTAAGCAATGTTCTTCTAAAACTACTAGCTGTTCTGTGTGTGGTTATTTCTGCAATCAGGGGATACTCTTGACCTCACAAAGCTCATTTGTTCTTTTTTACAGCTTTGCTTTGATCTGACTTCCAGTTTGAATAGGCTTCTGGATGTCTCAGATGACGATTTTTGGAAAACTGGATGGGTTCACATAAGGGTGCAGCATCAGATAGCCTTCATTTTCAATGGTCTCTTTCTATGTTTCTATTGTTGTTTTTGCTGTCTATCAAGATGACAGGAGTTGAAATTTAATTGCAGTATTCAATTAAATCCATCAATCATTATTATGCTCAGTAAATTTTACATCAAATGTTTAAAGGTTAAAACTTAAAAGTCTTTTCTGTGATAAATTATCTACATTGAGGCTTTGATCTAATGTTAATGGACTTTGATGCTGTCTACATTGTTGTTATTGTTATTATACTTTGTGCACATGTCAATCAGAAAAGATAGTAGTTTTTATGACTAGGTATCTAACTCCAACTTCTCTGCTGCAGGCCAGGTTGTCATCGATACATCCTTACCTTTCAGGAGTAACAATTATAGTAAGATTTTGAGTGTAAGTCCAATTGCTGTACCAGCATCAAAGACAGCTCAATTTTCTGTTAAGGGTATCAACCTGACTCGCCCTGCCACTAGGTATTCTTACTTGTTGCTCTGCGAATTGCAATAACATTGCATGCTGAAAGTTAGATGCAAATTTTGAAAGTCTCTTGGATATACATGTTTGCGTGTGTGTATTTCGTTATCGCATATGAACCTTGTTCCTATTACTTCAGGTTATTGTGTGCTTTAGAAGGGAATTATTTGGTCTGTGAAGATACTCATGAGTCTATGGATCAATGCTCCAAGGATCGTGATGAGCTTCAGTGCGTCCAGTTTTCGTGTTCTGTCCCTGTGATGAATGGGCGGGGATTTATTGAGGTGCTCTTTCTTTGCTCTCACAAATTAGAGTTCAAATTACCACTATAATCCCTCGCTGAGGCTTGTGGTTGCCTATCCTTGGAATAGGGAAAGTGCCCTCCGCCTAAACATTTTTGTAGCAAAAAAGAGTATTGACAACAACCTATAAATTTTTTACTACTGACATTCTTATAATACTGACTAGAGAACAGATCCTCATTACATAATACTCTTGAATTTTATGCATAAGTACAGTGAAGTAAGCATAATCTTTTCTTTTGGGTGGGTAGAAAGTCAGTACTGTATATATTAGTGTCATTAAATTGGTAATCTGAATTGTAATCTCAATGTACTGGGCCTACTGAAAATATATACAACTTTGGCTGCTTAGTTTCGTATTTTTAGCGATGGAATAAGATCCTGACTGGGGTTGGTTTTAAGGACAAGAAAGGACCTGACAAGCCTTCACTTGGGTGTAATGGGAGTCATTGTTACATATCTTGTATTAGTGGTTTGAACTGTCTCTTTTAATTATTGACCTTTTAGATTTCTTAGTTATTAAGACGGATAGTGATTAGTGATAATGTTTTACATTAATCACAGTATTAGTAAAACGGATCAAATTTTGTGAAGTTGTTGCTGCACACTACATTCGATTCATGAATTGGATATCTATTATTTGACTCTGTATCTCACCTATATTATTATGCTATTTAAGTATAGTCTGAAATGATAAATATCTGCTATCACTTTTTCACATTTGTTATCGGGTTCTTATCGAAAATTTTATGTATCCTTACAAATTGTCATATTCTTAACTGAAGATAACCAAGTCTGCATTGATGATATGTATCTGAGCTCTTTATTTTCAAATTTTCTTGAATATGCCAGATTGAGGACCAGGGTTTGAGCAGCAGTTTTTTTCCTTTCATAGTCGTGGAAGAGGATGTTTGCTCTGAAATCTGTGTGCTTGAGCCTTTACTGGAATCCAGCGATACTGATTCAGATGTTGAAAGGGCTGGACAAATCCAAGCCAAAAATCAAGCCATGGATTTCATTCATGAAATGGGTTGGCTTCTGCACAGAAGCCAAATAAAATCTAGGATGGTTCACTTGAGTTCTAGTGCAGATCTGTTTCCATTAGATCGATTCAATTGGCTGATGGAGTTCTCTATGGACCATGATTGGTGTGCAGTAGTTAAAAAACTATTGAACCTCCTGCTTAATGGAACAGTGAGTACAGGAGACCACGCATCCCTGTATCTTGCACTTTCAGATATGGGTCTCCTTCACAGAGCTGTGAGGAGAAACAGCAGGCAGTTGGTGGAGCTTCTTTTGAGATATGTTCCTCAAAATATTTCAGATACACTAGGACCTGAAGACAAGGCGCTTGTTAACGGAGAGAACCAAAACTTCTTGTTTAGACCTGATGTTGTTGGTCCTGCTGGTTTGACGCCACTCCATATAGCAGCCGGGAAAGATGGTTCTGAGGATGTACTCGATGCTTTGACTAATGATCCTTGCATGGTAAGAGTTCTTCTATCTTAAATTGAGAACAGAGGGTGAGATTTTCTTGTAGGTTCCATTTGGATCTTTACTGCATTTAATTCCTGCACAGATTGTAAATGTCTATGAGCATTCCTCATATATTCTTTTCATAATAATTTTCATGTCAAGTTGGAAACCACAAGCATTATTTTAAAGGTTTGTGGTATTTAGTCTTTGATTATAACTTAGGATTTTAATTCAGGTGGGAATTGAAGCATGGAAGAGTGCTCGTGACAGCACAGGATCCACACCTGAGGATTATGCGCGTTTACGTGGTCATTATACTTACATCCACTTGCTGCAAAAGAAAATCAACAAGAGACAAGGAGGGGCTCACGTGGTGGTTGATATTCCTAGCAATCTGACAAGGTTCGATACAAGCCAGAATAAAGATGAATCGTCCACTACCTTTGAGATTGGAAATGCTGAAGTTAGAAATGTCCAAAAGCAATGCAAACTTTGTGATCATAAGTTGTCGTGTAGAACTGCTGTGAGGAAGTCTTTTGTATACAGACCTGCAATGCTGTCAATGGTGGCCATAGCAGCAGTCTGTGTCTGTGTAGCTCTTCTGTTCAAAAGCTCGCCCGAAGTTCTGTATATATTCCGACCTTTCAGGTGGGAATCGTTGGAGTTTGGAACAAGCTAAAAGCTGTTAACCTACAACGTAAATTTGATAGACAATGTAATAGGGTGTGTTCATAGACTGTATGACCGAGACATTTGTGTAATGTTATTTACATATTTACTATTGACTTGTTTCCTTGTGAGATTGCATTTCTGGATTTGCTTGTATTGTTTGTCTTCCCAAACTTCATTTGGCTAAATCCTTGTACTATAGTATAATAATGCTTGTATTCTGGCTGCAATGCAGCCTTCTCTTTTTATAATGAGGTTATTTATTTTAGGCGGCTTCTACTCTGGATCATTTGTATAAGTTGACTGCAAAGATAATCTATGATGTGATACACCATTTGTTATATTATAATTTTATTGAAATCGCAAAAGAATTCCTCCCTCTTAATTCTTTTCCTGTGATGTGGATTTGGATGGATTCCACCAGAGATGAATGATCTATCAAGTGGTTTCTTCAAATAAAGTGGCAAAATAAAAGGGGAAAAAGAACCAAAGATGAATTAGATTGAGAAGATGGAGAAGAAGGCGTCACATCCTAGAAGATTGATAAGTCAACGAGGAATGGTTACAATGGTAAGGAAACTATTGATAAGATTCAAATAAGTTCTAATTAAGAAATCAAATAGGAGATACATCTTAGTCACCATTCTCACGAGAGAAATTCTAATTTATTTCAAACTTCTCAATGAGGTTACAAATATGTATTTATAGCAAGACTATCTCTAAACCTAAATAGATCTGTGTTGGGCTTACATAATATTTTTCTAAAATAAACTAAATGTAAGAAAACAAAGTATCTTCACTTACATATGATATCAACTAAATCTAAATTAAAACTACTACAATTTTCAATTAAAGCAAACTAAGAATTATTACAAATCAAATTACAATAAATAAAGTTCATCGTAATTTATTAAAATATGAATCATCTTCGTATTCTTGATGTCCTTATCACCTAACCGCTCTTGTATGGTCGTAATCGAAGTTAGTTTCATTAGGAATTGTCGCTATGTTGTCACGCCACATCTAAACACACAGGCACAATTTTTTGGGATCCATTACACCAATGCTTTGTCGTGAGCTCCTTTGGTTCTTTCGTCTTTCTGTTACGCTCCCCCTTCCTTCCCTTGGGATGACAATTAAATCCAGATCTAGTGAGTACCCGCAAACAAAATCCACAATGGGCAGGGTAAAAACCTGCATAATGGGCACAAAGATGAGTAATTATCCGCAAAATTAAACGGGTATGGGTGTGGATACGGATACTATAGTATTCACCTCGCCCCGCACCCGCACTAATATAAATATATTATTTATTTATTTATTTATTATATTAGTATTTAGTTTAATTAATTGTTTTCTTTTATGTTTTAGCATCTATTGATATCATTCGACCACTACAATATTTATAATCGAAATATAAACGTTTGCAAACTTTTTAAGAATTTAATTTTTATGAATAGACAAATAATTGTGACTTTATAACTAAGAGTTATGTCTTATTTTTGAATGTGTACTGTAACGTGCGTTCATTTTTAATATTCTAAGTTAGAAAATATTTTAGTTTATAATACTTTATGATTGGATTTAAGATATTTGGATAATTTTTAAATTTAATCACAACAATATTATTTATCAATTTATTTTAGTTAAAATGTGAGTAGTAGATATGAATACTGACACTTAGGTACTCAAACCCTACCCATTGCCATCCCTATCCTTCTCCTTTAGTAGCTAATGTAAACTATAAATATTGCTAACGTACTACCACTTATAAATTTTAGAACATTTGGTGGAAGGAGGACAACTTCAGATAATTTAGTACATCAGTTGCAGTGAATTTGAACTGTTTTGTTGTAATATACTTGGTGGAGGGAGGACAACCTCAGATAATTTAGTAAATCAAAAGCGTTCACGTTTTAACTTTCACAGCGCTTGACATCTTAGAGTTGTGATTGGCTAACAAATTCTTAGCTGTAAAGAGAATGGAGCTAAAATAATTGAAGTGTGTGGAGTCGGCATAATATGTTACTCGACAGGTGAAGAAGCAAATAGTTGGGTGGTGGGAGCATGCTCTATCTGTGACAATTGGATTTCTATGATTTCGATCTTATGAAACTCAATTCGGTGAAGTGGTAGAGCATTGATAAAAAAAAAATTGGGTTCCTTACATTTATGTTTCTGTCGGGTCTGAGGCATTTAATGGACTGGAATTGAAAACATCGTATGCTGTATGTCCCAATCATGCATATCATGTGCTTGGGAGAAATTATATTAAATGAAAGTTTATCTTTACTTTTGCAAAAAAATAAACTCTTTTTTGACACGGTTATAACATACTACGCCTTTGTGTCCTCTCTTGCAGTAAATTGGAACAAAAATTCTGAGAAAAAAAAAAAAACTTTCATTGCACCAACATGGTATCAGTCCATAACAAAAAATAAATTGTAAGTAAAATGGAGAAAAATAACAAAAGTAGTTTTAGGCATGATGAGCATATTAGACCTATGAATGGAACAACAATTAACTAAACACGCAAATTATTCATCCACACCTAGTAAGACAACCATTGAATATAAAATCCATAACAACTCTTAAGCTTGAGGCTTCTCCCACTTGAGTGGCTTCACAACTTCCCAGGTGAAGTCAGGGTCATCCCTTCCAAAGTGTCCATAGGCAGCTGTCTTAAGAAACCTATGTCCACCCCTCTTTAGGTCCAAGTTAATGGTGATCATTCCAGGTCTAAAGTCAAAACTCTCCTTCACAATTTGAAGAATCTCCTTATCAGGAATCTTTCCAGTTCCATAACTGTCAACAAAGACCGACAAAGGTTCAGGCACACCGATAGCGTAAGAAACTTGAACAATGCATCTACGAGCAAGACCGTTAGCCACGATACTCTTGGCTGCCTGCCTTACAACATAGGCACCACTTCTGTCAACCTTAGTTGGGTCCTTCCCTGAAAAGGCACCTCCACCGTGAGCACCCCATCCACCATAAGTGTCGATGATAATCTTTCTTCCGGTCAGACCGGCATCACCATGGGGACCTCCAATGACAAATCGGCCAGAAGGGTTAAGGTGAAAGATAGTCTTCTCGTCCAAGTACTTCTCAGGAATAACAGGCTTGATAACGTGCTCCTTAAGATCAGCGGCAATCTGGTCATTGCTGACAGTCTCATCGTGTTGTGTGGAAATGAGGACAGTGTGAACACGAACTGGAACCATAGCACCATCTTCATTGTAGTACTCAACAGTTACTTGTGTCTTGCCATCTGGTCTAAGCCAGGCACAGGTACCATTCTTCCTAACCTCGGTAAGACGAGCACCGAGCTTGGTTGCAAGGACGTGACTGAGAGGCATGAGTTCAGGTGTTTCATCAGTGGCATAGCCAAACATGTGACCTTGGTCACCAGCACCAACTTCCTCCGGACGCTTGGTAAAGTGTCCGTGAACACCCTGTGCGATATCAGGACTCTGTTGCTCGATGTTGACCAAGACCTTGCACTTGTCAGCATCAAGACCAACATCATCAGAGATGAATCCAATGGTGCGGCATGTGTCACGGACAATCTTCTCATAGTCTACATTGGCTTTGGTTGTTATCTCTCCAAAGACCATGACCATGTTTGTCTTGGTGCATGTTTCACAGGCAACCTTGCTGTCAGGATCCTGTTCAAGACAGGCATCAAGCACTGCATCAGAGATCTGGTCGCACAGCTTGTCGGGGTGGCCCTCGTTTACTGATTCGGAAGTGAATAGAAAGGTTTCCGCCATTTTTCAAGCTACACAAAACAGCAAACTATATGTTCAGTGTTACAAAACACAACAGCTTTATAACTAATGGTAAGGGGGAAAAAACAAATTTTCTCAGTGCGTATCAATAGAAGATAACTGTTATTCGAGATCAGATTACAAAAGGAATAAAGCCACACATTCGAAAACAAAAATTGAAAGGATATCTGGAAACTTTATGCCATAAAAGATTAAAAAAATTCAAAAAAATTTGTCCTGATAAAAAATTGCAGACAACTGGATAGCATATCAAGATTCCCTAACCACCAAGATATAAAGTTGCACAGAATATTGGATTTCAATAAACATGAAAGCTCAACATATGCCTAAAAAATGTTAGTTTCAATTTCAAAATCCTCTCCATCATCCTTGGGATTGGATTAAAAAAAAAGTGAGTGGCCAGAAAGTAGATAAAATCTGACCAAAGATAGTTAACTGAAGTTTATTATAAGATAGTTATCTGACCAAAGAAAGTAGATAAAAAGTGAAGTCGATACTCCCGATCAGATTCATCTTACTTAACTGAAGTTTATTATACACTTGAGTTAAAATAATTGGTTAATTTAAATCAAGTGTATACTGACAAAATGAGACGGTTTAGATAAACTTCTTAACACATACTAGTTTATCTTCAAAATAACGAATAACTCCATGTTAAATTAAAAATAGCTTTTGCATACAAAAATTTATAAGAAAACCGTTTATTAATAATATAGACATATTTATAAGTGAGAATCCATAAACTTACTTTAATCGAAGAGTCATAAACTAATCCAAACTAAACCATGATATTAGCAGCAAGAAAACTAGATCCATGTAGAGAGAAACGGTTACAACATATTATTATTCCCTAAAAACTTCAGATCTATATAACACAAAGACAAAAAAACCGAAATGAACATGTTCAGGATTGGTTAATTCAAATTCTAAACGGTAACACAATTACTTCATCATAAACAATACAAACAGCAACAGTTAGAATCATTCAACAAACTGAACCATAAACAAAATTCAGATCTACAACCGTCACGGTTAACTTAAGAGAATACAACAATAATTAAACAGTATTAAAAAGGAACATAGCATAAAAAATGGTACAAGAAAAGAAGTAAAGAGTGATGAACCTGGAGCGAGTGGGGGGTGCAAGTAGAAATGAAATGAAACGACACTCGCTAGACCAGACTACGTTGTGAAATGAAAATCAAATGACGGATGTTTGTTCAACGACTCTATCTTCCTTTTTATACTAAACAATGCCAACTAAATTACGTGTTACCGGACCATTCGGTATGCCGTTAGATTTGACGCTCAAATCAATGGGTTGGTGAGTCTAAAAAATTAAGAGATTTAATCTAATAACGGATACTGCCGGTCATTACCAACCCTTACCGGTTACCACGAGATCTGGTTTGTTTAACGGAGAGAGCGCGTGTCGGTGTAGATTCCGTTTCCTTCACCACCTCTCCCTCCGTGTTCCAAGTTTTTTTTTCTTTTAAAATGAATGATTTTGTTATTTCATGAATAACTTATATTTGTTATCAATATAAATCTATCTATGCTCATTAAATTCTTTTTAAGTTGTAGTTACAAAATTAACTTACAATAAAGATTAAAAATTATACACTAATCACTGTATAATATGTATAATAGATTCACAAGAACTTTATAAATCTTTACATATTAACATCACTTAGATGAGAATTAATCACAATTTAATAATACATCAAATAAAAAAACGAAAATAAAAATTATTTATATATTTAATTTGTTGATTAATTGTGATACATCAATGTTAAATTTTAAAATATACCACATAGAAATTTAAATATGTGTAAAATTACAATGACAAATGCAACAAATTTTCATTTGAATTTAATTTGGAAAATGTGCATTCAAATAAAATAATAATATTTGCTATACCATTTCCGAACAATGGAAAGTTATATACTTTTTCAATTTTTTTAAATAAAAAGACATTTATTTCAATTTTTTGGGTTAACTACGACTTTTAAAGGCTATAAGCAACTACCATTTATAAATTTAATTTTACTATTAGATCATATATTTTACCAATTAATCAAGTAAAATATGGTTGAATTCATTGATTAAATTATAATTTTTTTTGCATAATAAATATTTATTTTCTTTATGTACCATAAAAAATACCACTTTTAATCATTGTTATAAAAATAATTAAATTATAATTTAATTTATTAAAATTGATATACAAATATAGTAGTTTTTGTTAATTAAATTATAATTCAGTAAAAAATGTATGAGGAAGTACTATAACTATAAGACAAGGCAGTGGTACCATCGATATTCACTGTTTACTGATTAAGTTTGTCCTATTGAACGGTTTGCCTCTTGTTGTATTAATGCATTAATTTAAGTTAAATATTTAATGTCTTTTGACAGAACATAAATATTTAATAGATAACGGTCCATTCAACTTGGTTGTTTTTAGGAAGACCAAAGAATTAATAAAGAAATGTATAGTGACAATATTATTATTATATTTTAAACGTGGCAGTAGTCTCTTGGTGAATAGTGTGACCTGACGTTATGTTGTACTCTCTCTGTAACCTAAATGGCACGATAGAGTAGCAATTAGCACGTCGAATATTATTATATATTTTTTCAAATTCATTTTGCAAAAACTTGTTTTTTAGTCAATAAAAGGATCCTTTACATATTATTGATCACCAAATCTGGGGTTAGTTGGGATGGTATAGCAGCTGCCACTTTCATTTTTTATATATTTTTATTTTAATAAAAAGACAAACCTTTCAAATGAATTACGTAGTATTTGTTTAAGCATGATTTTGACCAAAATAAAATGATATAGTTTTAGCTTGCGCTCAAGCAGCTAGCTAGTGATGAACAAGTTGATGAATATTTATATTACATAGTACATGAGAAAATTATATGTTAAATAAAAAGTTTAATGATAGTTTTAGTCATGTTATGTTTAAAAAATTATAAAATTAGTTTTTTTATTTAAAAATTGATATTTTTAGTTATATATTTTAATTTTTTATTTATAAAATAACGATATGACATGTATTAAACAACATAACAAATGATACGATGATCTAAAACGATTAAAAAATCTCAATAAAATTGTATAAAAATTTAACTTTTAATTTTATAATTTAATTAATAATATATAAATAAATAATAAATTTAATGATTTTATACTATAAAATCGTATGTCGCATCATTAAAATATGTCAAATAATTATTCTTTACTTCGAAAATACAAGAAATAAACTAAATCTGTCAATCATTAAAATAAATAAACTAATTTCATAAATCAATTGAATTAAAAAAAAATAAAAAAAAAAACTCAAATTACAACTAAACTTAAATAAAAAATTGTAGTCAAACATATGCTATGAATTGAGGAGGGATAATAAAATCAAATACAGTAAAAACTATGTTAAATATTAATTGACACGTATATATTATTGCAAGTGGAAACATCGTATACATTGATGCATGATTGTCATTTGAAAGGTGGTAAGTAGGAGGTTGGTAGGTGAGTGGTGAGCAACCAAACAAAATAGCTAGATGAGAAAAAAACAATTCCTCCATTAACTATTATAGAAGAAAATTTTCACCATTATTAAAAAGTTAGATAAATGTAATTAAATTTTTAAATTTTATGTTAAAATATAAATAATTTTATATATTTTAATGTCAAATATTTAATTATCTATTTAAATATACTTTAAATTAAATGAATGATATGTTAAACATTAAATAACTTAGTTAATTTTTATTTATTATAATAATTAAAACTTGGTGATTTTTTGTTTTGTAACGATTATTAAAGTACTAAGTAATTAATTGTCCTCGAGGTATGGTAAAAAGTTAACGTCGTATACTAAAAAAAATTGACCATTAGACTCACGTCATTAATAATAACTTTTCAGTTTCCAATTTTTCTTTTAAAACAAGCAAGTAAACTTTTGTTGGTGAATAAAAAAAGTAAGTAACTCTAGACAAAAAAAGAGAGTAATTAGTTAATTAATTAATCATAATGAAATGATAATATAACTCAGCCAACCTAACACATTAGTCCCGTCATTAATAATAACTTTTCAGTCTCCAATTTTTTTTTTTAAAACAAGCAACTAACTTTTGTTGGTGAATAAAAAAAATTAAGTAACTTTAGACAAAAAAAAAAAGAGTAATTAGTTAATTAATTAATCATAATTAAATGATAATATAACTCAGGCAACCTAACACATTAGTTGTGCATGAGTCATAACCAGTCAAGTGCGCTTCCCGTAATCCGTTTTTTCCCAAAATAATTAAGCAGAAGAAAGATGAAGAAAAAGCAAATAAAAAATTAACTTAAAAAAAGCAGAGTTAAAAGGACATATATACACTCCTAGACGGATCTAAAGCATAACAAATTGGGGAAGCTGCTCCACTAACTTAATTGTGTTTTCTTTTTTATTACAAATTATTGAATATATAATTTTATTTCTGTCCCGCTAAATATTAAACGTTGACCCTGCTAAAAAAATTGAATAATTTTATTTGTAGAGAATTAAAATATGCAATATTATAAAATAATTATTGAATGATTATTTAGTTTTAGTTACATGTGAAATATATTTTTATTTCTATAACCGTCTTTGCATGCATTTATTAGTTTTATATGTTGGTGAATATTATTGATTCACCTATAAATTTATTATATCTCCTGTTTTAAAATAATTAATTAATTTATTATAAATTTATACATATTTTAACAGCGTTTCAGTAAGTGTACTGAATCGTTATAAAACGGTAGTACCAACGTCAAACTACGAAAAATCTCTACTTAATCAAGAAAATAAGAACATAAACATTTCATAAAATTCAAAAACTAAAATCAACAAAATATATCATATAACTCCTTAAATTAACTAATGATTAAAGATAAATAAGATTAAAAACAATGAAAAATATGCATATGATGAAGAGTCATCGATGATTACATGAAATTTTTATTAAAAAGAAAATTTATTTTTTAGAGATCTAAGATGATTGTCTTAATGAGTAATGACCTTACTTTTAAGTTAGTTTTATTGATTATCCTTTGAAAACTCCTATTTATTGGTTTTTCATAAGTTTTCTTCACTAGAAGTAATTTTACGAGTCGGACACTAAAGTGAGTATCTCTTATAGCGGGGTTTAAATTCAGGTTTACCTTATTGTAGGAGTCTATCTCGTTCAGCTAAACCTAACCTCAGTTGATAAGAAAAAAGTGCAATTTTAATAATTAAAATAATGGTTAAATAAATTTTAGTTCTTATATAATTTCAAAATTTTATTTTTAATCTTTATAAAATAATTTTCAATTTTTTAGTCCATAAAATTTTTTTATTCACTTTTAATCTATATTTTGAAAAGTTTTTTGTAAAAAAAAAAAAATTAAAATAGAGACTAAGAATAAATAATTTTTTTTTATGAATTAAACTTGAAATGTCATAAATCTACACGGACTAAAAAAATATTTAACAAAAAAAAAATATTCACTCCATTTTGCTATATTGTATAAAAAAAAGGGGCCATCACTGATTGAAGGTCATGTGTTATTGGGTTGAATGCAGAACCTAATAGTAGAACCTTGTGAGTTGCAATGCTTTGAACAATTTGATCCGGAATGAAGCTGGATTCTTGGCGCAGTGATAGAAATGCAGTTGTTTTGATGGCGGTGACACGTGTACGCAAGCCATATTTTGTCCAAGAGGAATACATTATTAAGGTTAGAAATCAATTTACATTTTTATGTACCTGATGTTCTTTTTTTATATGATATTCCTTAGGGTTGCTAGAGAGAGGGAGTTTGTAATTAATTAAATCAATATGATATAGAACACGGCTTTTTTTTATGTGAAATGATCGTTGACATCTAGTGACCGTAACTACAGTTTATCGTAAACTAAGAATGAGGGTGCATGTAAGCTACCGTGGTTCGCCAACTCCGAAATCCTCTTATAGCCATGATGTGGTTAGAAATGCAGGTGCAAGCGAGCTATCGGGGTATGTCAACTTTGGATTTCATAATTGTCCTAATTCAAAAATCTTTCATGCCCTTGAGTCCCGGATCGAATTGGTTCGTATTAGACCGATTGGAATAGTGGATTCAGCTACTCTTACAGTAGAATTTTCTACCTGTCACCTTCACTTATACTTCTCACTTTTTCAATACACTTAAAAAATTTATTTTTCCTTTTTTTACTATATATAAAAATAGGAAATTTTTAAAAAATAATGTCATTATTTTAAAATAAATTTTACATTTAAAAAATTTGAATTAAATTCTAAATTTACGAAACATTTGATACTTCGTCTTTTCAAAAGTTACGAAATGTAAAATTATGTTTGATTTTCAAAACTTTCAAAAAAATTATGTTTTGAATTTTTGAAAACTCTGAAACTTTTGTTAATGGTAGCTTTGAAAATTTCAAATTAATTCAAACTTTTGAATTTTTTTGATTAATTTGAAACATTAAAAACTTAATAACCAGTTTTCCAAAAAAAATTTGAAAGTTTCAAACAATACAAAATTTCCAACATAGAAAATTTCAGAAATAGAAAAATTAATTAATATTTTCAAAATAGAAATAGGAAACATTTTGAAGATTTATATAAAATTTTAAATTTTTGAAACTTTCATCTTATTCAAAACTTTGG
>JBBPBP010000003.1:56800848-56816692 GCA_037974735.1 Cicer chorassanicum | reverse complement strand
TAAATTTTTTTTTCAAAACTTTTGAAAAAATCAATGTTTTGAAAATTTGAAAGTTTTGAAATTTTTGTTAAAGGCGAAAGTTTCAAAAATATTTTATAAATACAATAAATTGTATTTTAAAAATTATAAATTAATTCAAGTTTTCAAAAGTAAACTCATTTTGTATTTCGAAAATTTTATAATCAACTAAAATTTTAAAAAATTTCTAATAATTTTTACTAAATTCTAACGTGTGAATGAAAAGAAAAAAGTCAACTTTTTTATATAATAAAAAAAATAAAATAATTTATTTAAATGTATTAGAGTGAGAGGTATATAAGGGTGAAGCGTAGAAAATTTGTTAGAACAGTGGATTCAGCCTATATTACAATTCTTGTTGTAGTGACCCAAAAATAAATGCTCCCACAGTTCCCCACTTTCTTTCGTTTGCTTCAATGCTTTATGCTTTTAATTTTTAATAGATTTATCAGTAGTATTAACCTTTGCCAATTTTTTCAATAGTATCATCCACCTCCACTTTAATCCAACGTTAACTTCTTTAACGATTTGCTATCCTAAAGGCGAAGTTAACTTCCATTTTGGTAGAGAAAAAAATACTAACCTTTAATTTTTATAAGTTTTAACCCCGTTACATTTGTAACTATGGTAACTTTCACTAAAAACAATAAAATAAACAAACTAATATGTCATACTAGAGGTATGTTTACATGATGGTAGATTTGGCAAAATTATAGGGAGACCATGACTTTTATAGAAACTATAGCCTATAATGTGTAGTCTTTGCCAAAAATTTAACATGTACTTGGTTATTTTCAATGGTTAACCGTTAGTTTCTTTTCATTGTTCATATTAAAATGACACTTAATAGTAAAATATAAAATTAAAATAAAATTACCAGTCAAGAAATTTAAAACCGTCTTAATACTTTAATTAAAAAAATGACTACCGCGTCTTATATATACAAATAAAATTGAATTAATAAAAACGGAACGATACCATTAAAAAGGCCGTTCTGATATTTATAGTGGAACATGATATTCCTTTCTTTCATTAAACGGAACGATACCATGTGCAGTGATTGCCCTTACCCAAAAGCAAAAAATAAAACAAAATTAAGTAATGAGAAAGAGATAGAGCACCGCATGCGTGTTTCGTACTTTCTTAGGGGTTGTGTTTGTTCGTTCTTTTTTTTTTAAATGTGACATGTTCAGTTAAAAATTGAGGAAAAAGAAGAAACAATCCTATTTTTTTATGCACTGTACTAGTAATTTTCACACTCGCCTTCTGTTAGTAGCTATCTTACTCATTATAGCACTAATTCTGTCTTTTAACTTTCTTTTTATCTTTTACCTTTTAATGGTACAAAATATTACCACAATTTGATAGTGAATATTTTCTATGAATACTATTTGTTGGACGGCATAAAGTAGCTTGTTCATTCTCAACCAGAGACGGAACTAAATACTATTAAAAACTATCGTATGTATTTATGTTATACAATAAGTGTTATATTTGTCAAAAAGAAAATATATTTTAAAATGAATATTACTTTAATTTTTGAAGTAATATGGATTATTTTTTTAATTGTATCCTCTAATCAATAATATTTGTATCACTCTTTAAATTATTATATTTTATTTTGTATGTATGATATTGATAAATATTTAAATATTTAATAAGAATAATTTATTAAAATTACTATTTTTTTTTATTTGTGTTCTTTTTTTAATATATAAATGTGACACTCATTATTGAATAGAGAAAGTAATATTTTAAAAAAATATTAAATGTTAAATTGTTGTGACAATCATATTTCATATTTTTTTTAGTACACATATTCAATTTTTACTAAAACTAAAATTAAATAATAAATTAAAAGTATGTTATAAAAAACAATAAGAAAGGGAGGGAGGGGTCAGCCTTGGCCTAAAGCTCGTATTGAAGCAAGAGCTTTATTAGGGGCGTACACATTAGTTGGATCAGTTTTGAGTTATTTGATCCAAAGATTAAAACAGCATGCAGTTCAGTTTGGTTTGAATTACTTTATTAAAAAAATCTGATTCGATCAAATGCAATTTGAATGGGATCGGATAATTTGGTTTTTACCAACACATAATTATATATTTATATTATTTCAGATAACATTATAGGCAATTTTAGAAGGAAAAAAAAATTATAAGCTAAATAATATATGTTGGTATTCACTGTGAATGGTAGTTCCCCAATGACTCTATAAATGAATTTAACGTTGAATATATAAGAAATATCACATATATCCAATGCCTTAAAATTTTGATAAAAATTTAGTATCAAACTCACTTGTAGCTATAGAACATTAGCCTATTCTTGCTTCTGGTGCTTTAAGATTCCTGTCAAATAATATCAAAATCTGATTCAATTTGATGGGACAACGAAAGTAAAATTCTAGTATTTGGATTCGATTTGATGGGACAACCAAAGTGAAATTCTAATATTTGAATCAAGTATAGAGCCATCTATTTGAGAGAACGTAAATGTAATTCTTTATACAGAACCACTTACGTAATAAATAATAAATGTTTCATACTAACGAAACCTAAAAAGACCTAACAATGTGAACATTACAATTTGTGTGTGGAGATAAGAGACCCAACTCCCAACCTCGTTCTGCATCGACATCAATTCTTAATTGCACACTGCACCAGCTGTAATATGTAATTTACACATCCTTGCCTCACTCAAATATGATAAGCTGATTATGAAGCAGTTGCAAGTTTTTAATGCATAGGCTGAATCTGAAAGAAGAGATATATCCCTATTTTGGATCTAAACACCATAAATGAGAAAACGTGCATTTATCTTATAGTATAATGTATTGTATTGGATTGGTATATAACTTCTGACAGTAGAAGACAGGTTAGGACAGCTTGCGATGCTATGACAAGCCAAGCATAACTTGCCGCCACTTATCAACAACAAAAACAAACAATAAAACATTTGCTACTCATGTCTATTGTAATACTCTCTCCATGGGCTAATTTACTTCATGATGCTTTGGGACAACTGCACAACCGAACTCATTTTTTCCATGTAAAATGCCATGTCATTTTCACTATTAACCAATATTATTGCTGGAAAGTAGAAGATCAAATGTTGATTACTTATTTCACTTAATTGCACAATTGTTTCTTCTAAGTATCGCAATTGTGCAATTTTAATTTCTAATATTCTATAATAATTTATACCAGTAACAGTTAAAAATGTATATCAAATCGAATTGCTCATTGCAGATTCCCAACATCATAGATGTACATGATGAACAGCTAAACTAATGCCAATACAATTTTCAGGGGCATGGATCAACCACAGACCCTTTTGCCAATACTAGTGAATATCAGCAGGATTAGAAATAGATACATCTGAACGAGGCAGAAAAAACTGAACCTCCATTAATTATTCTGATGTAAAAATAGAATAAAATAACATTAATCACTTAATCCTCACAGCAGTCATAATTTGTGTTAGCATGCTGAAAACTCCACTATTTGCATCCCTCTTCCAGCAACAGCAATCTGATAATGGTTCCTGCATAAGGCACAAGCAAGAGTTAAGAGAAAGAACATATGATATATCACCCAACCTGGTCATTCTCTCATAAAACAATCACCTGCTACAAGCCCTAGCAGATAGCGCTTCTGGCTCCGGAACACTAACTATTAGGTGTGCACGTTCAATTAGTTTACTTTGCTGAAGACACCAGCATCTGACCCGCTGATCAAGTCCAGTCGAAAACACCCAAGATCCATCGGTCCAGACACCTTCATAAAATAAAGGGCACGAGTGACCAACTTTCATTTAAAAAAATATACTAAAAGTTCTGACATTCATATACTAACTTAATTTGATAAAGTGGTTCAAATGGATATGATTCGCAACTACCATGAATATTTTACCATTTAGCAGAAGAAAAGGAGATGCAAATCTCTGGAAATTTGCAACAGAAAAGTTTTCTCTTCAAAACAAAGAATTCTATATGGAGTAATAGGTTTAAGATTCTAGGAGGGACAAATTGCTAGATAAAGTATATGAAAAAACTAGTGGGAAAGCCAACAAAGCATTGTGCCAGACAAGAGAAAGTCTGTCATACATGCTGTTCTTTATAAACAGGGAAAACATGTAGATAGATAAAGAAGTTTAATTATGCGGATTTACCTTTCACTGAAGAGCTGTGGGCCGAAGGAAACTTTTGGGAATTTAAGAATCTGATCGCGTAGGTTCTACTCTGATTTTGAAAATTGTTGTCCTTTGCATATTCAGGTTCAGGGACCAAATGTGTTGTTATATCTGGTGTTAAAATCCCATCATCAAGATTTACTGTTTTAGGTGATAACTCAACCACAAGATGATGAAGTGATTGATCATCACCCCCACTAATTATGCTGTACAGACAACAATTATCATTATTTTGCCCACCATTTATCTCTGAAACATGGAGACAGTTGACACCAGATTGGTGAACATTTTTCAAAAGGCGTAGAGGCTGTATTTCACATATTTCCATCGACGAATTATCATTCTTAATTTCTAACTCAGGGGAAGCTGTATGCATGGCCTGAAAACAAACAATCTTGCTGTCTTCAGATTTATTTGGCACTGAATAGGGCCCATGTGCAGTATAATTTATGTTTTCAGTCTTGTTTTTGGCTTTTGAAGTCACCAGATCGTTATCTTGTCCTTTTCTACATAAGCCATTGCCTAAAGACCTCCACCGTCTACCACCCTGGCTTCCTCTCCCTGTGCGTGGACGTTTTTGACAATCAAAAAGCTTCTCTATGTCACAAACTGAAACTCTCTGCATAAAAGCTTCAACACTGTCAGTCAGGTCCCAAAATGTAACACTCCCATCAGTAGATCCACTAATCACAATGTAAGCATTTCCAACTTGGGTGTTATCTGTACAAGAAAGTTCAGACATATTAAAGCAGGGAAATAGATCACAAACAGAAAATAATCGAGGGACCTCTAAATTTATTTTGGAACGTATTTCAAAAAGTATGAGAAAGGAACAAGGCATTCATCTTAACAATAATAATATCTTTCATTTCATATAGTGAGGAACAAGGTGGAGACAATTTCTCCATGATGGAGACAGAGGCACTAAACTTTTTTTATGGTACAGTCCTTGGACTACTGAAATTTAAAAGAAGCCTAGGATTATAAGTAAATCAAAACAATGAGAGAATTTTGTCTTTCAATTTAAGCTTTCTTGATGAGTACATCAAGTCTTTTCACCATTAATTGTGATATTGGCAACAGGTAATGTCCGCCTTAAATTTTGAAGAGAGAAACTTCATAAGAATTCTGTTAGTACTACAACAGAACTTCTAGATCCATGTGAAAGGAAGGGAGGTAGTCCACAACTATCGCAACCAATCACTGAAATGGAGTGCCAGACAAACCTTTACAAGGCTTACGTATGGGAAAGATGATATGCTGCAATGACAAAACAGGTGCCAATGAAGGGACAAGTAATGCAATGTCAAACCTGCCATCAAAAGGGAAAGAACCGTGTAAGATGTAATGAATTGAGGAAGCAGACAAAATAATCATAGAACTTGAGCATCTGAAAATAATTGTTAATACCATAAGCGAAAGGGCAAAATTAAAGCCCGTAACATAACTGTAGCATCTGAACAAGCAACAACAACAAAACAGACAGATATCCTGAAAGATATACAAAATAGAACTTTAGTTTCAGATTGTCTTTTTGGGTGAGATTAGTTTGAGTTTAACCAAATACAGAATCAAGAAGCAAATATCAGGCATCTCCTCTAACCTGGAACCAGCACATTTAACAAGAAAAGCAGTGACTGCAAGATATCTCCAGTCATCCTCATGTTTATCTCTGACCAAGTTCACCGTTCCCCTTTCAGAAACCAGTGATCCAGGTTCAGCATCAATTTTTATATTAGAAACATTTTCAGCGACAGCAGCTACTTTCCTCACATTATTATCTGCATATCTGTGTGTAGTTGAATATTTGGTTGGCATGTCAGTGGATAGCCACTGGAACGTCATTGAAGACGACAACCTTGACAAAAATTGATCATGAACTTCTTTTGAATTTTGCTGATTATCAGTTATGTAGTCAGTTTTGTTGTTCAGCCTCCTATGTTTAAGTAGCCAAGAAGTTAAGACACGCTTAGCACCCACTGATATCAGTAAGGTTGGATTATCTTCATCCTCGTCAGCAGCATCTAGTTCACTCCTCCCATCCGGTACATCGGTTGTAGCTGATGGAATGGTGTGTAGTTTTGAGACGCAACAAATTGATCTTACAGCTGATCCTCCAACATGCTCACCTAGCAATTTTGACATGGACCAATTTTCAATACCTGGAGAGTACCTAAAACAAACAGAGACACATTAGGAATTAATGAGGTAGTCAAAGCGAGTTCTATAGACAGCAGATAATAATGATTTTACCAAGTCAATCTCACAGTCCCATCTTCGCATCCAGTTGCAATCCAACTTGATTTAGAAAATAATGGACGCTTATAATTATCTCCAAGAAGCATATCTTCATGTATAAAGCACAAGGAATGTATCTCTCTCCCATGAAATTGCATATGTAAACTCAGAGGGTATATCTTAGCATCTTTATCATCAATCCAGAGTCTGTGTATATGTATCATTTCATCCTGTAAAAATTGGCATTAATAGGGATATTCAGAAAAATATATTAGCAATAACAAAAGAACGACAACCCAGGACAAAATAGGCTCAGAGTCTAATAAAAAGGTGGGTATTGGTAAATGTTAAAAATTAGCTACTGTTAAAATTATAGTTGAAATTTAATGCTGAAAGTGTAGCGATAAACTAAAGGGGGCTAAACAATATGAGTATATGGAAAATTGTTCGTTTCAGATTCCCATGGGCCATGGGTATGGATGGAAAATTTTAAACCTAAAGACTGCACATATCAAGAAAGCAATCATAGTTAACTGACTTTTTATTTAGGATTTGATTTCTCTAAAGCAAAGGATTTACTTTAAAGGAAGAAATCTGGAATTATAACCATTTATTGAAAATTCAAGAGTTGAAATTTTAGCAACTTCATAATTTGTTATCTATGCATGTATTTTGTCACAATCTAAAGTGGTTTTTAAATCAACGGTTATCATTGCACTTTATCCTCTTACGTGCACCCCCACATCTGGAATTATAACCATTTATTGAAAATTCAAGAGTTCGGATTTTAGCAACTTCATAATTTGTTATCTATGCATGTACCTTATCACAATCTCAACGATTATCATTGCACTTTACCCTCTTAAGTGCACCCCCACTTTAGAGGAGTCAAAAATCCATTTATTTAACTTAATCCAGTCTGTTTGTAGGTTCAACCAATAAAAAAAGCAAGGCCTTGAAGCCATGAAATTTTATGGAGTTCCTATTCAAGCCAAACACATAAAATAATCTCAAACAGAGAATTGTAGTCACTATAAAGATTTTTTAAAAGTATAACTTTTTTAGTATGAGCAGCAAGATCTATTGAGCAGGTGTCAAGTGTTCAAAGCAAAAAGCAGACCTTAACGAAGGCAAAACAGTTCTTCATCTCTGGTACATCACCTAGAAAATAGGAATGAGGACGGCGCCAGCCACCACATGGAATTTTCACTACCTGATAATACCATAAGCAATTGATATCATAGCTGTAATATCTGGTAAATGTATGCAGCAACAGATACATATATAAGCAGAGTATAGAGAAAAAATAGTATATAATCAAAGTGAAAGTACCTTATTCTCATTGACTAAGTTCCATACTATAAAATCTACAGATGCAAAACCTGCTGCATAGCTTCTGGATGTTGTACCTTCTGAGTTGTTATCAACAGAGACATGCTCAATCAAATTCAATTCTTTCACTTGTTTCATCCCCGTAAATTGCAAATTCTGCATTGCTTTATCATATTCTAGATAGCATATACAACCATCTGCTCCAGTCTGAACATGAATAAACGACCACAATTGGAATTAGAGAAGAGCATATTCATAACTTAACTTGCGGGGTTGAATTAACTGTGCCATTGATATTACTGTTTGGAAAATGCTTATGAATCTGAATTTGATTGAAACCAAGCTTATCACAAATTGAAAGATGAATAGTTAAACATACTGAGCGTATCTCAATTTGATTGTAACCAAGTTTAGTCACAACAATGCTGGAGACACTTGAAATCCCATGTACTCCTTTAAAATGATTTACTGGGGGTATTTTCATCTCTTGTCCAACAGATGTGCTCAGCACCAAACTCTTTAGCAAAGGAAACAAAACCATATTACCACGTAGATCTCCACATGCTAGGACCTGCAAAGACATTGATATCCAGATTTCAAATGAGATTCCCTTTTTAAATTATTAGTCGGTTATTATATTTATATGAATTATGATTACATATTAAAAGTCAATGAAAAAGCAGTTTTAGAACAATGTTACTGTTCCTAAATGAATAATGTCACATCCACACCCACCTTTACGTAAAATCAGTTTTTGTTAAAAAGGTACTTAATTGCGCATAAAGTCAGATTCCATCAAGCAATACTGAACATAACTCACCCCCAAAAAGATGAAAAAAGTCAAAAAGGAGAAGATGAATACCTCTTCCTCCATGCATGCATCCAAACACATTATCCGCATTCCATAACTTGATATGAACTCCGCTGCACGTGACACAATGTGACTCCTCGGGGAGCTCTGACTATTAGACTGTGAAGGGTCGGGCAACCTCCAGAGTTTCAATCCTCCTCTAGGGTCCGCTGTAAAGACATACCTATATGATTGGCAAAAATACATTTCATTAGTTTGAAACAAAGTTTTTGAAGTTATAGTACTTAGATCAAGTGGGTAGAAAAAGATCAAGGACTTTCAATTATGATTATGGTTTGATATGATTAATGATACAAAAGGACTAAACTATAACAATTATTTACAATAATACAAGTCTCCGAATCCTAATTAACAGGGATACAAAACATGTTAAGAACTAAGAAACATGGAAACTAAATTTAAGAGATCGTATAAGATACTCTATGATAAGAAACTAATCCTATGAGGCAATACTTGGAGATGATATCAAGATGTTATAAGATATCTTCTAACAAAAGCAAAATAAATAATAATAATAATAATAAAAAATAAATAAATAAATAAATAAAAAACAAGAGACTAGGATAAATAACTGAATGGGGTAGATTATAAAAGAGAAGAAAACACTATGATCTCCCATTTGATTGCCACATAAATCATAATGTGTATGCTAAGACGAAACTATTGCATCATTCTGCTTAACTTAGTATGATTTTAATGGCTAGTCAACCAAATAGAGAGAGATGACTTGAACTACACTAGCAATAGGTCTATTTCTTTTCCCTGGTAAGTTTCATGATGGTGTGGATAACATGGGAGATTTTTTATGAATTAGACACATTTTGATAGTGAGGACAGGACATTTATCAGGCAGAGTACAAAGGAATAGGTTCACACCTCATCAACTTGCACAACTTATCTGTGCATGGTTTAAGGTCACAGTATCTTGTCAATAATTAGATGCTATTATTGAAGGATAAGATAAAGTCCTTCATTACCTACATCCCAAAGATTTGCACCAATAAGTACCCAAGAGCTGTCTCTCCATTTCAGCTCGCCAAGTAAAGCTCAATGTAACTGTAGGAGTACAATCATTGTTAGTAACTCCTATAACTGTCATATTTCCTTTACCATCTCCAATGGCAATCCAATCCTCATCACCACATCCAAGTTCAAATGAGTCCTTGGACAATAAATCCATACAGATAATTGGTGCCCCGTTGCTGACCTGGACAAGCTGATTCCACTGAGCCCCTCCAGCCTTACATAATTTAGCATGGTAGAGATAACCATGATTGGTAGCAACATAAAGAGAATCCTGAGAGGAAAAACGCAAACAACGAACGTACTCACTCTTGCTGCAAAAAATAAGGAGGCAAAAAGGCCAGTCAACATGGAACATGGTAAAGAAACTGATTATAGACAATGGCATCTCAAAATCAGTTTAAATTTTGAAATGTTAGAAAGCATCCAAAGTGAGCACATCAAATTTAATAATCTTACCTGTCCGTCAATCCAATATGCTCCAACACATTAGGGATGCAAATGGAAAACATCTGTGTACTTCCGGGGGACAATTGTGCTTCTGCCAAGCCCCTGGACAGACAAGCATGAGGCCGATGCACCTTGATAGCAGAGTCAAACCCAGCAGTTATAAGAAGTGACAAATTTGGGTCATACAAACATCTCCATATACCCCTTCCGCTGTACATAGAAAACAATACACATTTCATTATTCCCCAAACTCCACTGACTAGTAAGATTGTGAAAAGTCTTAAAAAGACATGGAAATAGGAATTTGGTGCCAAAAAACTTAACAGAAAACGACTTGAGTAGTACATATGTTATGACTCTTGTGAAGCAGTAGCATGCAAGAATTACAAAAGCTATGAAACAAAAATAAAAGTACATTGTTTTAAACTACCAATCAATCACTCTTCTAATCATCTTTATCATTTAGAAAGGATAGAATTCAAACATCTATTTCTAAGAAAATTAATCATTCAGGTTATGAAATTTCTTGGTTCGTTTAAACACCATACAACAGCATTAAAGTGAACCAAGGAAAATCAATAACAATGAAGAAGTGATACTTTATTGAGTCAGGTCTTTTAAGGAGGTAAACATAAGATCAACAACTGTTATTAGTTATTACAACTCCAAGGGATGCAAGATAACATATTGCCAGCAGGTGTTTCTTGTAGATACTCAGTTCACATGATGTCACAGAAAAAAAGGGAGATCAATTACATCCAATGATTATTCGATCAGAACCACAAATTCAATTAATTGACAATTAGAATTTTAATACTTGACAATCAGTAATTCAAGTTAAGAACTTACATGTGCTCCCTAATGACTTGTAGCTGTTCACCATCAATTCCCCATATACGACATGTACAATCCTCACTGACAGTGACAATAAACTGCAGGAAAATTTATTAAAAAAAGGATATTTCAATTGCTTGAGTCAACAATATAATTGGATAATTAAGCAGAAAATTAAATACAGTACAAATACAATTTTAATGTTGTCAAATACATTCAAAACAGTTGGTTTTTGTGGGTAATTTTATATTAGCCACAAGAAATTTTAAATACTGTGAAATTTGTAATATTTAATTGAAGACAAATTTACCATATTATGAAGAATGACTTTACCAATTACAAAAGACATATTTATTATTATAGTAATGAAACAGTGCTGAAATAAATAAAAATACATTAATGTGTAAATTTATTTTTATCTGTAAAGACTGGAAGCATAATTGATAATGTCAGCAAAAGCTCGCTGCTTAGTAGAAAAAAGTAACAAATGACAACTTTAGTAGTAAAACGATACTGTGATTTAAAGTTAGAAGTATTACTGCACATTACAACAGTTATGCATTAATTGGTCGGTGATAATTAAAGGAAAAGTTTACAATTACAAGTGATCCAACAAAAAAGAAGTGGCTAAGCCGCTTATCTTGATGAAAGCAGCACCAATAAGGGAGACAATAAGCATTAAAAATCTACCGAGATGCTTTTAACTAAAAAAGAATCAATATGGTTTTCTAACAAACATAAAAAATCAATTAAATAATACTATATAATGATTTTCCCTTTTTTGTTGGGTGGTGGAAGAGCACATGATATAGTGAACACAAACTTAAAAGTTTAACAATATCAATGAAGATATTTTTTTAAGATTAAGTTTCTCATAAGCATGAAACGAATGGCTTACATGATCAGAAATACAGCAGTCCCAAACTCGAGCATTATGTCCAAACAAAACAAGGGCAATGGGATCATGGTACAATGAATCTTCCTTTTCAATAGGAAGAGACCAGACACGTGCGCTGCATTTAAAAAGAATCATTACATGTATTTTTATCTCCAATGAATATAAAAATAAGTTATACAATAGGATTTGAAAAACTAACTCACCTACGGTCATCGGAAACAGATACCAGTTTAGAGCCGCAAGACGACCATGTTATTCGGAAGATTGAACCTTCATGTCCAACAAGTTTACATATGTGAACAGCCTCATACAGATTACCTTTTAGTGAGCTGCAATTGGAGCCCTGATGGTCATGGTCTTCTTGAGTTCTTGAAGATTTGTCATGCTGAGGGGCCACTTTCCAAACAACAATCTGCCCGAACCAAACTCTTTAAAGTAATTAAAAGAAAATCGGAAGGTGGACACATTAAACAACAGGTCAGGAAGAAATTTTTACAAGGATGCTGTCAAGTATAATAATTACAAAACAAATTACAATTGTTATACGTAGAAATTAAAGATAAGTTTCAGTTAAGCATACAAATATACAGTGCAGCAAATTGATCCTTCATTCATGAGCTAAAATAAGAAGAATAACCAATGTAGTGTCGCATTGTGTGTACAGCAGCAATTATGGTGAATTCCATCATGATGATAATTGTGATTAACTTGAACTGCTTCATTGTTTCTGCAGTGTGATTTTACTAGTCTATGGAAATCAAGCAGCATTTTATCAACATTATAAGGATTTAGTTCAATCATTGTTATGGAGACTTTTCAGAACACCAGCTTACTGGAGCTGCAGAAGCTAGATTTAGACTAACAAATGTGAATGCAGGTAGAGGATGATTAATATGTTATTGGGCATCCAGACTCAACATCAAGGTAAATGATAGTGAAAATGCTACCAGAGATGGAGGCAAGGAGGGAACTAAAATTACTAATGGTTTAACAAATGATCCTGGTTCACCTTTAAAAAAAAAAAAAAAAAATTAGCATGCAAAAGCATCACTATGAATGTAGTCATCCCAGCTATGCTAGCACCACTGCACCCAACAATAATTTGCAGCATGCTAAAAAATATCATTAATAAACCGAAAAAATTAACAAAGCAAGGGAGGGCTAACCAATACCCTAGGGAAAACATTATTTGAAACGAAAAATAGGGAAGACTAAATCTATTACGGAAAAATCTTCCCGAATAAATAATGGAATGATGTTCCACATAGTAAAACCCTACAAACTAAAAGCATGAGCACTTGTTTCAACACGCACCTAATTTTTCGACCTTGGATACTCATGTAAAAACTGTTGGGTATTGGGCTCCCTTCCTATGTGGAGAAAAGCCCAAATATTGTAGTCCATGTGTCTCACTTATTTAAGTGGAGAGTGGTCTAATTAGAGTCAGAAGAGAGAGACTATTTTGAGAGAAAAGGCAGCCACCAAAAGAGAAAAGGGAAGAGTAAACCCTATTCCCGATTTTGTTAAATCAGTCTCAGAAAAACATCGATTGCGCATTCGTTAACTATTGGATCGGGCTGAAATTTGGACAGTAGGTTCGCAACATCCAGGGCTTCGATTTCAACGGTCAGATCGGCGAAACGACATCTGGAGAGGGAGATATCAGGATCGCACAGTAGCAGGTTTTTTTGTTGTTTCACTTCTTGCTTTTCATTTGTAAGCTTTAGTGCTTTGTTATTTTGACTGGTTGTAGGCACACTTGGTGCATCTTTTTGAGACTCTCTTGTACCCTTATTTGATTATAGTGGAGTTATTTCTTTGGTCTGGACGACCCGTGGTTTTTACCCTTGCATTGAGGGGTTTTCCACGTTAAAATATCGGTGTTCTTTACAATCTTTTATTTTGATTAATTTGCTGCCATATATTTGTTGTTGCTCCTCACGGGTTCTTGCAAGTTGGGGGAATTTTATATCCGCTGTGTATTACTTGTTATTGTGTTTATGTGTTTATTCCCCATCAGAGTGGTATCAGAGCCTGGTTCCTAATTTTTCGACCTTGGATACTCATGTAAAAACTTCAGTATTTGAGACTTTAGAATGCATAAAAAGGAAATGGCTGTATCTTTCCAACCATAGATTGACAGTCATCAACAGCATGATCCTAGATTTCTTCCTTATTGTATGCCTCTCCATATACCGCATTTGTTATCATTTGATCGGCCAGGAAGCATTTGCCAACTTTTCTAGGGGACAGAAAGGATGAGGGAAGGAAATCCCATTTGGTAAAGTATAAGGAAATACTTAAGCTGAGTCAGAGATCTAGACCATGACTCTCTACAGCTATGACCCGGCAAGAGTCAACACAATTTCAAACTCAACAATGTACAAACAAGTATCAGTAGATTCCTTGCATCATTAGATAATGCACCAGATGCAAATCAGAGAACTTCAACAATGAACAAACATCAAGTATCAGTAGATTCCTTACCTCATTAAATATTGTACCGGAGGCAATTCGGAGAACTTCAAGATCATGACCCCATAATCGCATCGAGTACAGAAGGCATCGTACTATGATCAAATGACAAATAGTATCTCATTAAGTATAAAATAAAATACAAAACAATGAAATCAATTCCTTGAAGTAAATTTGAAACCAACCTGGTGATTGAACCTTCACAACCATATTAGACTTGGAAATGTCCCATATTTGAACTGAATTATCACTACATCCTATAGCAAGAAAATCGCTCTCCACATTCGAACAAGGTAAACATCCCTACTACCAAGTGACAAATCAAATCAACAAAAAATCCATAAATAAAATTAAAACAAAAATATCATCAATTATTTATAAAATATTAAAATTCGAAATATGAGTGAGCATTATTCACCTTGAGGAAGCAAACGTCCAAAACCCAGTGACCAAATTTCGGCAATAAATGAATCAGCATTAAATGTGGCCTCTCATAATCATTATTTTCAAATGAGAAGCTAAATAGTTTAACTCTTTTTTCTCCAAACACAGCAATGACATGTTCAGAACTAGAAGTGATACCGTGGACGCGAATCCCTTCGAAAACCGAAAAGGATTTAATAATTTTTCCAAGTTCTAAGTCGTATAACATAATTTCCGAACCTAAACCTGAATTTTGAAGCATTGAGGAGATTAAAACAAATGAATAATTGATTAATGAAGTGAAATTGAAAGTGATGAGATGAAAAGAGTACCGGCAAGTAAAAGAGGAAGAGATTGATTGGGAAGATGAAGAAAACAGAGAGCTGAGATGTCTCCAAGGTAAGGACCACGGTGCACACGCCATTCAGTTAAGCGTTGTTGTTCCATCACCGCCATTGATTCATTCGGTGAATCCATTTTTCCCTCGTTAAGTGCGTTTTCTTCCAGTTCAAAGATTCACAGAGGAACTAGTAGCTTTTTTGTTCGAACAGGGGTAGTAGGGTTTAAGTTTAACAAAATATTTAAACCCAACTATTTCGGTACAAATTTTTTAAATCAAGTATCAATTCTATTTTTCTTTATATATACAAGTATCAATTATATTTGAAAAAGTAAAAATATATTATAATAGAATAATAAGTATTATTGTTTTAAGTTTTAGTTCAAACACTAATAGTGTCAAATTAAATGTCATGTCTTCGAATATGTCAGTTATTGTGTAATTTAATTATGATGATATTTAACATCTCTTTTAAGATTTAAAAAATAATAATAAATATTATTAAAAATAAAAGACTCAAAAATATATTCTAATAATAAAATAAATAAATATCGCAGTTTATATATATTATTGGATTTAGCTTAAAAGTTAGATGAGTAATTTTTACAAAAATAAATCCAAAAACATTGAACAGAAATTGATTTTATTCAATTTACAATTTTTTAAATTTGATCGCAATTTTTTTTAGATCAATTTAAATGCGATGATTTCACAACCCTTAAACATACACTTTTCTTTGATAAAATTT
>JBBPBP010000003.1:56764087-56774142 GCA_037974735.1 Cicer chorassanicum | reverse complement strand
AATTTGAAAACTTTTTGCAAATGATATTTTATAAAAACAAATTCTCAATTTTTTTGTCTGTATTTTTTACGAGAAAATGTTGGACTTTTATTCAAATATTTTTTTAAAAAAAAAAATCTCGATTTTTTTGTCTGTATATTTTTTTCGAGAAAAATTTCTGAAACAAAAATAGAATATTTTTTCAATCAATATTCTACAGAAAAAATCTCAATTTTTTATCAGTACTTTTTGTTCGAGAAATTTTTTTCAAAAAATTTATTATAAAAAAGAATTATTTGTTTTCGTGAAAAAATTATAAAAATTTGGATATTTTTTCAAATTAGTTATTTCATAAAAAAAAATTGTTGGAAAATTTGTTATGGATATAATCAGGTTGGTAATCGATATTAGAAAATCAAATCAAATTATATAGATTGATTATAAAAATCGGTTTTGAAAAATCGTTCTTATATAGATTTGGATTGATTATACGAATGATGTCCATAAACAACTCTTTTTTCAATCTCTTTTCAAAGGTTTTTGAGGACATCTCTTTTCTCATCAGTATATCACATCTATTGGTTGACTGTATTTTATCACTTTATCCTTCAACGTGTGTACACTCATAAAAATCGTATTAAATGAGAGAAATTTTACAATGAGTGGGTGAAATAGTTAAATCTTGACCACACAATCATAGATGGATTGTCAATATTAGAAGAGAAAAAGTCACGTTACTTTTTTAAATAGTCACACTTTAATAACTCTTAATCATAATCATCTACATATGATTATATGGTCAAAAATTAACCCTCTCATTTGACATACTCCTTACAGTGATATACACTAAACATTTTTTTCCTCTCATTTATTATAAAAGAATTAACATAGATTCAGTGACTTGTTTAACTGTACTATGTCAAATATTTGAAGATTCTATAATTTAAAGATCTAGTGACTTGTGTGATTTACTTTGTCAATCTCTTTTTCTCTGAAGTTATCTTTTTTTTATATTAAATAAATAATACATGCTTTGTTTTTAGAAACAAAAAAATTACAGCATCAAAGTCTATTGGCTACTATAGATTTAAACCAATCAGTAAGTTGCCAAGTTCATTAAATTTATCTCTAGTAAAAAGAAATTCATCAATTTTATCTATAAAATCAACAAATTAACAACCAGCAACAGAGTAATTAAGTGACTGTTGGGTGGTCACTCTACAAATGTGACACACTAAATAAATAAGAAAAATAAAAAATAAAAGTGTGGTATTTTGGACTTGGCCCACAAGAGAAGTATCAAGAACATTCGCTTCTCAGTAAAAGAGCAAGAGTTGAAAAAGAACTCCTCGATCTTCTTTAATTTCATTTTGTTGGTTTCTTCGTGTTTATTTTAACCATGTAACAGGTGTAAAGTATTAACCGAATCACCCTCCTCTAGTAGTGATTAATATCTATGGCATACATAAAAAAAATTATTATTTTTTAATCAAAGTTTTCATCACAAAAGTCAAACAAGATTTAATTTAACTGTTACTTTTAATATGAGATATTCTAGAAATTAAACAAAAAACTTTCTAAAATCTTTTATTTTAATTTCAAGTATATTTTATCAATATTATCTTTTTAATAACTATAAAAGTTCATCGTCATATTCAAACAAAATCTATAAAATTTATTATCAATTTAAAGAAAAATCATATATTTATCAAATTCGTAACTCAAATTTTTAAATAAATGCATATTATTTTTTATCTCTAATAATATCAAATTCATCAAATAAAGAACTCAGCTTATCTCTTAAAATGTGAGTTCTTTATTTAATAGATTTGACGTTGTTGGAGATGAAAATATAAATTTATTTAAATATTTGAATTATAAATTTGATAAAAATATAAATTTTGTTAAAAATGATTATTATGAATTTTCTAAATTTCTATAAAAAAGAATATTAATATTAATATTTTAAAACGATCAAATTATTATTAAAAATTAAATAATTTTTCTTTTGAAAAAAACTAAATATATGAAATTATATCAAAGACCATAAATGTATCTTGTCTTAACAATTATTATTACTTGAAATCAGGGGCGGAAGGCACATGGCCTTCTACAGGGGTTGCCCACTGCCAATCTTTTTTGTAAAATGTTTACATATATAGAGGCTTTGACTTTCTAGTTTCTATTAATTAATGGTCATTCAAAAAGAAAAGTTCAATTTTATTGTAGTGCATGATCTTCTTTTTAAGATTAAACAAATGCAATTTTCCTCTTTCTATTTGAACTGAAATTAAACTTTATTCATTTCATTATTATTACTTTTATTCATTTCTAAATCCGATATATTAGTTATACGTGATGTGTTAGTTTAGTGGTATATAAACTTATTTTCCTTTTTTTCCAATTAAAAAAAACCTAAGATATTAGTTTGCATATTTCATAAATGTTAAGATTTGTCTTATAACTTAGTTTGAGGTTTATTTTTTATGAGGCATCTTATTTATTAATTATGTGGAATAACATTTGATGATGTTTTGTCAAAAAAAAACATCGGATGATGTAATATTATTGATTTTAACTATAAAAATTTCAAAAGAATAAGTTTGCATTTTGATCAATGAAAATGGAAAAAGAAAAAGTATAATAATTTTTTTGCAATAATCAACATTGTCATATCATCAAAATTAATTTCACATTATTAATTCAAATGACACATCATAAAAAAAAAGTTTTAAATTAGGTTGTAAGAAAAAACTTCATAAACTAGGTAAAGCATTAGGACTAAAATTTTGAATTTATAAACGATGATCAATATTTTGTTTTAGTTAAAATAGAAAAACAAAAGTAATTTTAAGATTTTTTTTTAATAATGGAGACGACATAAACAGTGTTAGAAGGGAGATCAATAGAGGCCGTGGTTGTTGAGGAAAAAACATTTTTGATATATGTTTTAATGACAACAAACAATATGAAATAAATGATTCAGTTTTATGAACGGTGATCTACTAATGATTGCACTTAATTTTATTTAAGGAACATGAATTGCATAAGTGAACAAGTAAGTAGTCATTCACATCATCAAAGTGCATAAGTATCTACTCAATAATGAAACAATCTTAAAAGGAATGTATCATATATCAATCATTCAAGATAATGATTATTACATCTTCAAGATAGTATCTTCATGAAGAAAGTGATCAAATACGTTCATACAACAATCAATAATCACACCATGTTATAAATCAGAAGCAAGATGAAATTTGAGAAAGCAAGATTGTTCTAGTTATTAAACAAAAAACGACGATCATTCTGGTTTTCACAACATTAATCCAAAAACACTTTGGTTTACAAAGAACAAAGCCTTATATAATTCAAGATCATTTTGGCTACGAAAATACATTAATCTACATTACAAATCACCAGTATTCATTACAAAGGAACATAATTATCTACTCAAAGAAAAAAGATCAACAAAGGTAAAGCCATCAAGTGCAAACAAGCAAAATCAATCTCTAGATTGATAAAGTAACAAGTACAACCTGAAACAGGAAAAGACATATAACAACTGTCACTTACTCTCAGTTCAAGCACTTACTCATAACATAAACAAAGATCATTCTGGTTTTTACTACATTCAATAATGATCAATCTAAGAACATTCTAGTCTGCAAAAGAACAAAGTTATCATTAAATCAAGATCATTTTTGCCTGTCAATCTTCATCACAAATTACTAGCCTTCATAATGAAAGCAATAGAATTATATACACAAGATTGTTTTGGGCAGATTCGTTCAAAGAAGA
This sequence comes from Cicer chorassanicum, assembly GCA_037974735.1. Lineage (NCBI taxonomy): Eukaryota > Viridiplantae > Streptophyta > Magnoliopsida > Fabales > Fabaceae > Cicer > Cicer chorassanicum. The sequence continues at coordinate 56,770,362 of JBBPBP010000003.1, read as the reverse complement.
TTAATATAGGCAAATCAAAACATCAAGAACAAAAAGCAAGATCAATATTCAAATTTATGATTAAAAAGTACAACAAGGACATAAATTCTAACATTGCATCTCTGCAAAAAGCAACACGCGTATAGAGCAGAAAAGTATGACACACAACAACTATCAAAATCCAGCACTCATACAAAATAGAAACGAAGAATGTTCTGGTTTTACAAAAGAAAATTCTAGTTATTCTCTTTTAAAGGCATAATTAAAACAGATAATTTTCCACAGTCTAAACCACAATTTAAAGAGTATCAAGACTGCTCAAATCAATGGTGAAGCCCATAACTCGAGCTGAATGCCCAAAGGAGGAAAACAGTCTCAAGATTGATCTCCAAATTGATGACTTGAGAGCAAAGACGCAAGTACATAGTACTTACATTATTATGCATAAAAAACTCTGCATGATTCCGATATGGAACAGTACCAGACATGTGACGACTCATTCACGTTTTCCATGAGACCCAAAAGCAAGAACGTTCTTCGTTTGTCAAAGAACATTCTAGACAACAATATAAACACATGTTTAATTGCTTTAAAATATATTTAGCACTTGGGAAGTGTGTCCAACAATATATTCAGTTTAAACTGAATATTCAAAGCCTTTTATCATGTATAAATTGAAGATCAATTGGAAGATGAAGGCAAGAGTTCAATTTAGAAATCTACCAACACTTGTTCAAGTAATAACAAGTCAAAAACTCTTTAAGCAAACTTCTGCTCTCTTCACTATATATTTGGATCATCATATACTGGATTTGTATTTATTTATCTCAAACAAGTGTTGAGAAGTTTCAAGATTTCAAACACTTTTATCATACACATCATTTGTAACTCAAGACTATCTTTTATGTTAGATTGAGTGTGTTTGTAAAAATTCTTTCAAGGCTGAAAGGTGATTGTAAAAATCCTTTATAGGTTGAAAGGTGAACATTGTAATTGATCTAACGTGTAATCAAGAGTATAGGTGTGAACGAGAACATTCTGGTTCTGAAGCACATAGTAAAAATCTTACGGTTGTGAGTATTGGACTAGCCCGAGTTGGGTGAACCAATATACTTTTTGTGTGTGATCTTTCTATCTCTTATCTTTAATTATTTGCACACACAAATCACACTTCATTGTAAACTAATTTGTTTTATTTACTTCTAACATATCTAGAACATTCTGGACATTATATTTCAACCAAAATTGATCTTGAGTTAATTTAAATTAAGCACAGGAATCAAACGCACCCTTTTTGTGATTGACATTTTAAAAAAATCATATAAAGTTCACAAAAATAGAAAAATGTTGCACTCATGCTAAATAAAATAAAAGGAACCACATTAAGTATAGAGATTTATCCTCTCACCTTTATATATTTTCAAAATTTTTATTTTGCGATTTGGGAGTTAACTAATTTGAATATGTAAATACTACGTGATAATTTAAAGGATTTTATATTTGTTCGAATTAGTTCGAAGGTGTTAAAAATTCTTAAATTAATATTTTACATCTTCAAATTAGCCTATCTAAAAGTGTAAAAAAAATCTTAAAAAATTACAAGATAATATTTACACCTTCGAATTTAATTCGGACAAATCTCGACTGAATTGATTAATTTAAAAAAGTTAAAATGAAAAGAAGAAAAAAAAAATTAGAGACTTTTAAAAGAGTGTAAAGAAGTAGGAGAAAATGATCATTTGATTGTACAAATATGAAGCAAAACAAAAAAGAAATAACGGAAATGGCAAGACTTTTTATTTTATCAAGTTTGATTTTTATTTTTGACAAATATTTTCACACATTTAGATTTTATTTTGTTTACATTTTATTTTGAGTACATTCGAAATTGAACCCCTTATTTTTAAAACAACTTTTTAAGGATAGAAAATCCACCATCCACCGCTAAATCTTGACCACTAATATAAGCTGATTCATCAGATGCAAGAAACAAAGCAGCTTCTGCAATATGTGTAGTCTTTAATGTAATTCCATGCAAATTAGCAAATTGAAGGCCAGCAGCTTCAACTTCATTAATCTCCATGTTCAATCCTCTACACATAAGAGGAGTGGCAACAGCATATGGTGAAACAGAATTAACTCTTATTCCATAAGTTCCAAGCTCACCGCAAGTTGACCGAACAAGACCTATAAGACCGTGTTTGGATGATGTGTAAGCATGCCCGGCAACCCCAGCAACAGAGCCAGCCACACTACCCGTGCAAATTATTGATCCTTTTATCTTTCTAGCCACCATGGCACGTGCGGCGTACTTAATAGTTGCTGCCGCACCGCGAAGATTCACGGCCATGGTGTTGTCAAAGTCGTTCAAATTAATTTTTAATATGCTAGACAAAGCAGCACCTCCAATCCCAGCGTTGCTAAACATAATGTCTAAGGTTCCATATTTCTCTAAGGTGAAAGCTACAGTTTCCTCAACTTGTTTCTCATCTGTGACGTCACAATGATGGTAACTCACTTTGTCTAAGCCAATTGAAGTTGCAACTTGGTGACCCAATTCGTCATTGATATCTGCTATAACTACAAATGCTCCATTTTTCGCGAATGTTTTCACTGTATCTGCTCCTATTCCGCTTGCTGCCCCTGTCACAATAGCAACCTTACCCTCCAACCTATAATAAAATCAAGATTGATCCCGATAAGATTTCTAATGTTTCATCTAATCATAACTAATTTTTAATTATATTAATTTAATTATAACACGTATCTAATTATATCTAATAGTAGACACTATTAGAAAGACTAAGGAATATATCAAATAATTGACACTTTTAGAAAAACCGAGGAATATTGAAAACCATACCTTCTTTTAGACATTGATGATTAAATGAGCTACCTTTAGTTTTACATTTTGAGCTTTATGGTCAATGTCTTATATAAAGAAAAATTATTGGTAGAGGGGGGAGTTTAGTCATGATATGAGAGGCCACGGTTACACTAAAAATTTCTTTTTCGAAAAAAATAAGTATACCTACGATAATATTTATCTATGATATATGGTATATATAAATAATGTTTCTATAATAATGTCAAAATATAGAGTGACTTAGTAGTAATACATTTAAAAATTAAAATTATCACTACACTAAAATCAAATATATGAGATTATTTGAAAATATTTTATATATAATCTATTTTATGTTGACCCTCCCAAAAAAACTTGTCAAGGTCTGCCAGTGATTATTGGTGTACATCCATATATCCTTTTGATTTTTTGAGAGAGAAATATATAATAAGGTATATTGATAATCATAACTTCTTACGTGTAATTTGTTTTTATTTTTACGGAAATCGTATAATTTGTTTGTGTTTATCGTTTTTATAAATATACTATTTTTTGTTTTTAGTTATTATTATTTAAAATTTCGTAAAATTTATTCTCATTGAAATATGTATAATATTTAATTTTAATCTTTTAAATATAAACTATTAATAAGGACTAAAATAAATATTACAAACATTTTTTTATCTAAAACAATATGTTATTTCATTCAAATTGATAAAAATTACATCGATCAATAACATTACAATTTAAATTTGCTAAAATCCAAAATAACGAATCTGTGAACAAACTCACAACACCTAAATTTATGGCATACAACGGCAAAATGTATACAAATATGATAAAATTGAGGTGTCCGGAATACCTATATCTCAGGAGCTGGAACGTTGACGTCACAATTATTGATTGAATTTGTATTTGATTGAAGTTCATGTGTCAATCGTAACCCAAAAACATCGCAACAAGACGAAAAAAACATTGCAACAAGACGAAAAAACTAAACATCACACAAAGACAACAAACAAACACAACGCCGCACTAAGACGTCAAAACCACAAAAAAATACAAAAAATAAATTAAATATACGTGAAAAGTAATTTATAAGAGTTAAACTCAGGACATAAAGTTTATAAAAATGTCTATTACTACTAAGTCACTCTACAATTCAACATTATTAGCGATAATTATTTATATATACCATATATTATAGATAAATATTATTGTAAGTATACCTATTTTTATCGAAGAAGAAAATATTTGGGTGGCTATGGTCTCCCCTGTCATAACTAAGTTGTGTCCATGCAAGGGGCGCATTTATAATCCGCGGCTTATAGATAATATTAAAACGGTCACTAAAGCCCATAATATTAGCTCCCTGTCGAAATAAATTTTTTAAAGCTTCAATCTATTATTTTAATATTTTTTGTGGGTTTAAGTGAGGGGTTTATAGGTGATAGGTCTAATGTTTTGTTGATTAAGATTTTTTTTATAAATTTTTTTTTAAAATTTATTTTTCTGGGAAAAATATATCAAAAATATTTTTTTTCTCAAAAAAATTTGCGAGGAAAACCAAAAAACAAAATTCTCGAAAAAAATCGAATTTTTTTCTTGAATAAAATTAAATCCGAGAAAAAAATAAATAAAATTTGTAAATAATTTTTTATCTAAAAAATGTCGAAACTCTTTTATCAAAAAATTTAGAGGAAAAATAAAAAAAAAAATATTTTCTAGAAAAAAATTTAAAAGAAATTTGTCGAATTTTTTTATAAAAAGATATCGGAATTTTTTTTTGAAAAAGTGGGCCCCACTAAACCCACAAAATTTTAGAGACTTGCTTTTTTGGGGCATTTTTAACTATGAGTTTTTTCACCCCTTCCAACGCGTGGGTTGAGACCAATAATTAGTAGGTTTATGAAATTGGCACCTATAGATAATATGGATTTATTAATTATATATTATTCTAGGAGTAAAAAAATTGTTTCAAATGATTGTCATTTTTGCTTTTAAATATAATTTTAATGATTACTTTATTTATAATATCTTTTAATTATTAATATATATACTACTTTTAAAATATTATTATATTTAACATTAATGATAGTGAAAAATATACTAATAGGTAAGATGAATAATTTGTTAAAATTAAATTTTATTTAATTTAATTATTGTATTTTTTAATATGTATGTAAAAAATTTAAACGATATTTATCGTGAGATGGAGGGAATACATACCATGACTTTTTTTTCTTCTTTTTTATTCGTAGACAGAATGGTAAATATCACATAAAACTCATATATAATTGTAAAATCTCAGTTTGATATCAAAATATAACATTTGCCTACACATGGATCATATGAAATGAGAGGGTTCACAATATAATATATCCTTCAAGGTATAGACACTCATAGAGATCATATCAAATGAGAGGAGTTTTACAATGAGAGAATAAAACAGTTAAATTTTGACAAGACAACTATATATGAATGGTTAAAATTAGAAGAAAAAAAATCATGTGACTTTTTTAAATGATCATGTGTCACTTTAATAACTCTTAATCATGATAATTTGTATAGTCAATAATTGACCCTCTCATTATGAAATTTCTCTCATTTGATATCCTCCCTACACTCATATACACCAAACTTTTTTCTTCTTCGTATTTATCATTAAAAAAAATTAACAGAACTTCAGTGAGTTGTTTAGCAGTACTCTGTTAAATATTTGAATTCTACAATTTAAAGATCTAGTGACTTGTGTAATTACTTTGTCAATCTCTTTTTCTCTGAAGTTACTTTTTTGTATATTAAATAATACATACTTTGTTTTTAGAAAGAAAAAAATTACAGCATCAAAGTCTATTGGCTACTATACATTTAAACCAATCAGTAAGTTACCAAGTTCATTAAATTTATCTCTAGAAATTCATCAATATTATCTATAAAATCAACAAATGAACAACCAGCAACAGAGTAATTAAGTGATTAATGTTGGCTGGTCACTCTACAAATGGGACACACTAAATAAATTAGAAAAATAAAAAATAAAAGTATGCCAGGGTTGAAAAAGAACTCCTCCTCTTCAATTTAATTTTGTTGGTTTCTTCATGTTTATTTTAACCATGTGATGTATATAGTATTAACCGAATCACCCTTCTCTGGTAGTGATTAATATCTATGGCATACATAAGATAGATTATCTTCTTTTAATTAAAGTTTTCATACAGAAAAGTCAAACATGATTTAATTTAGCTGTCACTTTCAATATGACATACTCTAGAAATTAAACAAATTTTTTTTCTAGTGTCTCTTATTTTAATTTCAGATAATAATTAAATTATTTATAATTTTTAATATAAATTTTTTTAATAGATATTTAAAAATTTATCGTCATATTCAAACAAAATCCATAAAATTTATTATCAATTTCAAGAAAATTAATATATTTATCAAATTC
>JBBPBP010000003.1:56708205-56721094 GCA_037974735.1 Cicer chorassanicum | reverse complement strand
CCAATTGGTATAGAATATGTTTTTAAAAATTATTATTAAAAATTACAAAAATATGAATATGAATTTAAATTTTTAATCTTAAATATAACTATCTAAGGGTAGTTGTGTCATTTACATATTAATATATATCATATCTTTGTTTAGTTTATTTAACATATATAATAGAATTATTTAGTTAGTAGTAACAATGATTTTTTAAAAATTATTTATTAATTATTTAAATTTTTGTATTCTACATTATATCATGTTATTATGAAGTGTATATCAAAAACATGATATGCTAAACTAATGTAATTTTGTGTTCATCAAGTACATAATATAATTAGTGTATTATGTCTATTCCATATTCTTATATAACTCTATATCACATCTCGTCTTCCTAACATCATGGAAATCAAATAAACGGACTGTTATAAATTAATGTTATAAATTAATAGAAGCAATAATGAACACCTCTAATAATGAATATCGGCAATTGAACCAAGAAAAAACAGTAAAGCATAGCAATAACAAGTGCAAGCGCAAACGCATATTTAGTTTCCTCCACATTATATTTCTTAAATCAATTTAATTATAGTTCATACATTTTGAAGCTCATCTCCATGATTAAAGAAAATAAATCCTCTTTATTTAATATCAACAAATAAATCACATTTTGTTCCATTCTCACACTTTACAAGGTATTTGGGGAAGGTTCATATGAACCCAAAACTTGCACTTCAAAGTAGTTTTCCTCCATTATAATTGTTGCTAGCCTTAAAATGATATTTTTTTTTATAGTAGCCTTAAAATGATTTTGTCGAGCACAAAGCATTATTCTTTACTCATGATTGAAGATTTTAAAGGGAAATAAGAAACAAAACATACCTGCCAATAAAGGCTATCGCACCCTTTTTAATGTTAAGTTCATAACCATTGACAAAGTGGTAGGTCCATTCCTCTATGTAATGGTTCATTCACTTTATTATTGGCTACATCTTTACTTTTGAGAATTTAATTTGCTATATATTAATAACCCTTTTTTTTTCTCTTTTGCTTTTCTTCTTTTCCACATCGTTTTGGCTGTCTAGAATGGGGAAAGCAAGTAAATTTATTGCTATATTATTCTTATTCATCATATAATCATACATTTGTTTTAAATGGCTCTTGTAAATATTTTGAAAGCATTATTTATCAATAAGCCTAATGGAACAAAGTTGTCATCTAGAAGTGTCTTGCACTCTGCTCTTGTTGAGCCTAATGGAACAATGTTTCAACTTATATATTAATAATAATCTAAGGCCAAAATTTTCCATTTATGTTAGAAAACACTCAAGTCTCTCGTTAGCTAGAAATAGAGCATAACTAGAGTTTATAAAACTTGGACATTCTTCACCCTATAAAGTCAGTTTTATATAGTTATGTAAGACTAAAACTTAAGTCGGTATCATAATATAAACTAAATTCATTGGGTCATTCACTGTATTTCATGCACCAAGTCGATTTTGTGATATTTAGTAAGATTTAAAATCTAAAAAAACACATTGTTTGGTATGTTTGATTTAGGTGGTGGATTTTTACTCAACTCAAATTATATTGAGAGGCAAGACAAAAAAGGCACAATTTTAGACATATTGTATCAAAAAATACAAAATAACTAAAATCGAATAATACACATTGTTAGGTTTGTTTGCTCCGGTGGACCTTGACTCAAATTATACTGAATGACAAGACAATTAAAATCAAATACAATTTCAAAACAAGTATACAAAAAATACCGATAACCAAAATCAAACAATTTAAACTAAGTTAATTGGGTTATCCGTCACCATATTCCATACACCAAGTTGATTTTGTGATATTGAGTAAAATTTAAAATCTAAAAATACACATTATTAAGTTTGTTCGGTTCAAATAGCGAATATTCACTCGATTCAAATTATATTGAGGCAAGATAAAAACAAATTACATAAAAAAACACTAATGGCCAAATAAGTTTGGAATTAATCTCCCAATAGTCAAACAATCAAAAAGTTTTGAAGGCTTTATCAGTGGGTACATGGGTGGCATTGGCAATATCCACACGAATGGTAGCATAATTGAGTTTGGACTTGTTTTAAGTCCTTGCAGAGCCAGGCTAGCTTGCTGCATGTTTCTTGAACATTCTACTTATTTATTTGGAGGTCCCAAATACTCATAACAATAGTTGAGATCATGAGTGCGTCTTTGGAAACTATTGGTGAGATAATAATGCAAAGCATGCTTCTAAAAATATCAAATTAATTAAACATGTTAAAACTTTCACCAATTGATGATACCCTACAATGTTTTAGTGCTCACCATATTATTATTTTTATGTTTGGGTTATATGTGGAGATTGATTCAGTGTATCTAGACAATGATTGATTGTCAGGATATACTATTATTTCATGACACCTGATGACATAGTTCAAGTAATTAAACTGAGACGTCTGAAGAAATTTAAGAATGGTGTTTAGAGTTCGAATTCTAAATAGTAACATAACGTACAAACAATTAAAATGGTCACAATTATGAATGAAAATACCTCAAAAAAATTATGGTGTGGCCACAAATTAAGTTGTACACTGAAATTTATAACGAGTCAACTAAACTAGACATGAACAAATGGATATTCGAATTATATGTGAACAAATTCTAAAGCAAATTAAATCTCAGATTGAATGAATGAATCACATTCCTCCATAGAACATGAGGTGAATAAGCTACGGGGAATTAATCATTAGCACTTGAATGCTTTAGCAAAGGGTGTGTATGGCTTAAATTGCAAGTAAAAGTTACTAATACTAAAGGGGAAGGGACCACATAAATGATGATTATGTAAAAGAAAGAGAATTCACATTGAGAAGCTGAAAATCAATATTCCTTCCTTGAACTAAGGTAATGTCGATAAGGGCACTTCACATTCACAGTAAACTTAGTACCCTCTTTCCTTTCCTGTGCATTGATTTGAACCATCGATGCAATTGATTTTGGCCTCATTTGTGGTGATGACTCTCCACTTTGAACAAAAGACAAAATCATTGGCCTACTAGTAGCACATTCTCATCACTCATCAAAGTAGAACTTAGTATTGAGTATTGACCAAATACAATCCTTTCTAACATTAATTATCGATATCATGGGACCTAATCTCAATAATCTGATCCAATTTTGGTAGTTTCCTTTTCAACCTTCTACGATTAAAAGTACACATAAATAAAAATACACAATTTTTTTTATTATGTAAATGTGTACTTTCGGATAAAAATACAATTTATTTTATATTTTTAGACAGAACTGTGGTTATTTAGAAAGATAAGAGAGATAAATTTCATGTGAATACCCTACAATGTTATCCATTTGATAGGAAGGGTGATAGTAGTTGCAGACCAATACATTGACCCTATAGATGGTATTATTAGCTATGTGCTGGCATACATTGACTTACTATATGTGAATTCTGAGGTTACATGTGACCTATTGAAGGTCAAATGTTTAATATGTATTAAGAATATGCTATCACAAAGATCTGCCACTGTTTCTTGACCCCATGTGAATGTTCATGCTTCTTTACGAAGAAATGAGTTTACTTTAAAATGACATAAAGGATCATTCCATGTCTTAGATTCCATTGAAATGTAATTAAGCAGATCCAGTTGGAAGCAATCACTCACATGACCATATTGAGGAAAGCTGCAAAGAGTAAGCCTCATCAAAGTTGGATATTTGTATTATTTTGTCGCTAAAGTTGAATAAATAAATTTCTGCCTCTAATTCTTGTCTTTCCAAAAAAAAAAAAAAACTTTCCAGCTTCTAGAGATATCGAAGTTATGTGATTTTTCAAATTACAAAGCGCTTGTAGGTATGCTAATTAACTAAACGAGTTAGATTCCTTCGAGTACTTGAGAGTTTATTTAAGAGAGAGAAAAAGAGAATAAAACAAAAATGTGCATTTAAAATATTTTAATTACTAAATTATTTCTTTATTTTTCTTTTATAAATGAGTTCTCAAATATTTGAGGGGATTTCAAGTAATAGAGAGGGTTTGTTTTTCTGAAAAACCCCACATTTGTTTTTTGTTGAGATTGTTAAACTTTGAATCTATATCTCTTTCTTCGATAGAATTGGATTTGCGTTCTGACCCACCTCTATCCTTATATATATAAAATTATTATTATTATTATTATTATTATTATTATAATATAATAAAATATAATTATATTTAAAATAAAGAGAATATAAAATAAAATTATAAAAAAATATAAGAATAAGTACGTATGTTTCAACTCCACTCTTAAGTTTGAATTTCGGGGGAAACCAAAATTCATACTCTATCAAAACGGATTGTCCTATTAAAATCAGAATAGGTTCAACCGAATATCTGCAAGTATGAATTATGTTGTCATGTTTTGTTACTAGACAAGAGAGGCATATGTGATTGTGAATTATAAATTTTTAAATATCATATGGTTTAAAAACATTCAGAGAATTAATACTATTATTAATTAATAGGTTTACCATGATAACATACGCTCCTCAATTTCTACCCTCTTCCCTCACCCTCATCCATCCCACCACCACCTCCTCTCTCTTCCCCATCCTGTTACGATGTAATCACTATTCCACCGCTCCCTCTAGATTTCAATCTCCTTTTGTTAAAAAATCGGATTTGGATTGTATACCGCTCAAAATTGCATGTAGAGTTGTAATCGGGGCTTATAAAGTTGTCTAATTGAGATTAGACAATCCATATTTTATATTTGTATTTTTTATTTAAATAATAATAATAAAATATATTTGAAATTTAAACTGTTTAATCTTTATCAGACGATCTCGAAAGCTCTGACGGCAAAACTAAATGCAGTTTTAACTAAATGCAATTCATGTTGATGCTGCTACTACTTCTGTTATTATTATTAAGAATTAGGATTTAACTTTATATAATAATGATAAAACAAGGTCAATAACACTAGATTGAAACAAATTGTGTTGGAACACTCTCTCCATCTACGTTTTAAGCCTATAAAATATAACTAAATCAACCATATAAATGCATCAACAAAACATAAAGAAAACAAAAGTCAACAGAGTCTTATCATACCAAAAATTTCGTCCTAACAACCAGCTAAATTCTTTCAAACACAATCATTGACTAAAGAAGAATGGAGGATCCATAATCTTTAAATTTATCCAATTACAAATCATTTTATACTTATGCAGGCTAATATTGACAAAAGTGATTTTGAATATGACCAATCTAAATGCGTGCTCGGAAGTCATTTGAAGGATGAAAAAGATGTAGACATTTCAACATCACCAATACCACTGAATCCATGATGTATGTTCAAGAATCCAGACACTTCTAGAGGTTTTAAATAAATACGGCGGAAACAAATTTAAAAATTCTAAATGTAACATTAACAACGAGATACACAACAAAAAACTTAACAACGAAAAAAACAAAAATACCGCCAATTACATAGTTACTAAATCTCAAACCTAATAGTGATAAAGAGATCCAACCACACAAATGACATAATGGCTTTAGAGGTGGTGGCTTTGAACTTGTTTCTGCAAGTGGGGGAGCGACCATGAGAGCGGGATGTAAGGATGGTGGTTCAGGTAGGGAACAATCCACCAAAAAAGAAGTAATGGCAGTGAGTGATAGGTGCTCGAGACGGAGCTGGAAGCCAATGCAAGATGCGAAGAGGTTACACCAGAATAGTGTGGAGCTCAGCCCCTTCCTTCTATCTGATGGGCTTACTGTTAGGCCTCCAATATGTTTCCATTTGCATATATTATTTTGGTAGCTTCTTTTCTTACCCCATTTGTTTTCAAAAACCTCTAAAATACATATTTGTCAAAATATATCTCTGAATTAGCTAATCCAGAGAGCATTGAGGTGGGCAAAGAAACTCTATTATTTTAGATTACACAAATTGTTATTTTTTACATTTTGATGTCTTAAATTATTTTACATATATACATTTTGCTGATTGCCCATTTTTATTTTCCCTCCCTCTTATGACCAATTCTTTTTTCTCCCTCCCATGTCTTGGTTTTTCAATTTCTTCTTCCTCACTCTTATGAGAATTTAGTTTGTTGTCCTACTACCTCGTTCAAATCAAGAACACAAGTGAGTTAAATTTTCTGAGAGATTTTGCTCCAAGTTAATAAATTCTCAAAGACAATATGATTTTACACATCCCGAACTGCTCTTTAATTTTTTTCTACAATACTACGCTTTCAAATGTACTAGCTGCACATCCCACTTCACTTAAATATACATAATTCGTCATTTTTTATAGTTGGCAATGAGGTTGCCCTTGATGGTATACAGCATAATTATATACGTATATGTACAAAATTTTCATCTCTAAAAAAGATATGGCAAAGTATACTTTATAGTATAGTCACCATAGTTTTGTAAGCATCGGCTAAGAATGATGGTTCAGTGATAGATACAGTGCTTTTGCAAGATGAATACAATATAATCACATTGCATTTTAAAAGTAGATCTTCAAGTTGGCCTCCAAAAATGATATCTCTCAACATAGTTTTTCAAAAACTTTAATCACCGTTTTGATCCCTCAAATATCAAAATTTTCACCACATTTTATATTCTAAAAACTTTATCACCCATATGAAGAACTAAAGTGACGACAACAAAAAGGATAATTTGGTGATAAATTAAATCTTTTTAAGAATTAACATAACAATGTTTTAGATATTGAAGAGACTAATTTGATTACTAAATTTTTAGAGGAATAATATGGTGACACAGGTAAATTTTGTAGACCAACTTGAGAGTTTATAATTCACTAATTCTGCACTCAAACCACAACTCAGCCAATGCAAACTGATATCTAGAGAAATATTGAGAAATTAATTAGGCTAAAACATCTTTTCCATCTCTATAAAATTGTATAAGTCCCAAAATCTATATTTGTCAATTTTATAGGGAACACAAACATAAACCAATAAATACATTATTATTTATCCTAATGACAAGAAAAGTAGAAAACCTATTTTAAGTGTCTGACAAATCACTTTGGAAATTCAGCCTCTTGCTAGTTATATTACCTCAATTTTATAAATCTACTAACTATTAACTAATCCTTAGTGAAGATGATGTAATACTTACACATCACTATTAACATCCTACCTGACATGTAAGCATTTTATGTCCAAAAACTGAGGAAAAAAAAAACTATCAAGGATAATAATAACATCACATTGTGTTATTGTTTTGCAGTGATAGTTCACAATGCTTGGACAAAGTAGCCTTAAAAAATTTAATAAGGAAAGTTCACAAGAAAGGCCAAGAAAAATAATTGGAACCTGGTGATTTCCCCTTTTCATTTTCCTGAACTTGAGGCATTTGTACAAGGTCTGCAGGACAGGCTTTCCTTGTATAGTGAGTAAACAAGAGGACTTGTCAAGTTCACCACCGAAAGTGAATCCATTGTTCTGCAGTTCCTCCCACTCCTTAGCTACGCTGATTCTATACACCAAATCACTCATCTTACGCAACAAACTATCGCTCCCTCTCATTTTCTTTTCCGTTAAATAACAAACATATCGAAATGGGCCCGGCCCAATTTCCCCGCGACAATACCCCGCATTGTGCCACTTTTGTGTAAACTTCCCAAAATAAGACTGTCTAATTTAGACAATAGAAAAATTAAGGCAAAATTTCATTCTTTTATCTCCTATTTTCATGATTCACATAATTAATCTCATTATTTTAAAATTCGATAATAATTGCAATTCTTTATATTTGACTACTATTGCATTCTTTGTATTTAATATCACCTAATCATAAATTACATTATTTAAAATATATTAAATTATTATTTTTTATTAAATAATTAAAAAAATGTTAAAATTGTTAAATTTTAAAACAGAGGTTATTTTTATATTGGTAAATAATATTGAAATTTAAGTTTATAATAACATATCAAAAATTATAATATTAAAATTTTTGGTTTATAAATAACATACCAAAAATAAAAATCATATGCTTTTACAAAATTTATATTTATACCGTATTTTTATCGATACTAAAATTTTTGGTTTGTTATTTATATAAAAAGAAATTGAAAAACAAAATTATATACCAGAAATTTTGTAGTTTGTGGGGATTGAGAGTTTCCAAAAAATTTCACCAGAGGAAAATAAGAATGACATATAAAATTGAATTTTTCAAAACTATAGGGGGTATGAGTTAAATTGTAGGGGTGGGATCAAATTGTCTTAAAACATAAAATAACTGGAATTGGGCCTGCGGTTTGGGCTTCAACTTCTATTTACAAATTGTTCATCTTATAGCGCTTATATATATCATGAAAAAGGAAACTAACTTCATTGAATTTGACTGTTTCTGTGACTGAGTAAGCAAGTGAGTGAGAGAAAGAAGTGAGAAGTGATGGCTTTGATCGCAAGTACGAACGTGTTCAACGTTGCGAGTTTTCAACTCAAAGAAACTGAAATTCCTTTTTCAAGTTTCAGCGTCATTCGCAAGCGTTTCGGAGTTTGTCCTGAGCGCAATGTGGTTCTAAAAAGCAAAGGAAATGCAGCAATTCTTCCCAAAGTTAGAGCACAGAATAATCCTGGTGCGAAATTGCGAATGCTTTTTTCTATAGCTATGTTCATCAATATTCATGATGCACATATCTTGTTACTAAATCTTTTTCTGTTTTTTGCTCTCTTTTAGGCTATATTCCAGATTCCAAATTTTACAAAGTTGAAGCGATTGTCAGGTTATAACACTTTTCTTTAAAGATTAATGTGTAATCAGTTGATTCTTGAATGCAGTTTCTGTTGATATCTATTTATGTTTTCTCTTTTTTTTTTAACTATGCTGTTGAATTTCGTGTTGAATGATGAACAGACCCTGGAGAATCCCTCATGTTTCTTCGGTAAGACATTTTCCTTTTTCATCGGTGTTTATATTTTTTTGCATGTGCAAAATATTCGCTGATTCTTGTAATTTCACTGAATTGGATGTATCATCGTCTTTCATATATATGCTTTCTTAAAGTTGAGCTACCCATTGCATTAGATTTTTTTGCCGTATAGAAGTGTTGGTTAATTGGTTGCAAAGTCAGTTGATTATTCTGTTAAACTTTTTTGGAAAAGAAGTATTCTGTTAGTTAGTTAGTCTGTTAGTTAGTTAGTTAGTTAGTTAGTCTGTTAGTTAGTTAGTTAGTTAGTTAGTTAGTTAGTCTGTTAGTTAGTTAGTTTGTTAGTTAGTTACTAGCTAGCTAGTTAGTTAGTTAGTTACTAGCTAGTTAGTTGGTTATTTACTTGTTAGTTAGTTAGTTAGCACTCAATGTAATAAAGTGATTAGTTACAAAGTCAGTTAACTATTCTGTTAGTTAGTCACACATGTGTATATAAATTAAAAAAAAAAATTATGTATCTCTGTGTAATGTATAGAGACTAGAAAGTGTTAGTTAATTAGTTGCAAATTCAGTTAACCATTCTGCTAGTTAGCATTTTGTTAGCACACATGTTTTATATAAATTTTATAAACATAATATTATGTATCTAAGGGTAATGTATAGAAATGTTAGTTCATTAGTTGCAAAGTAAATTAATTATTCTGTTAGCACGCATGTTGTATATAAATTTATTATGTATCCTTGTAATGTATCGAAGTGTTAGTTAATTAATTTCAAAGCCGGTTAATTATTCTGCTAGTTAGTTTGCATTTGGTTAGCACACATTCAATTGATTTTCATTCAGCATCTTTCATATTTTCTACTTCCAAAGGTTTCACTCTCAATAGATTTCTAATAGTTCATAGATGAAGTTGTTGTTACTATGAATACTTTTGTGCTATATAAGTGAAAATACTGCACTAGTTTTTCATTAAACACCTATAGAATGGGCTCATCAATCATCATCCTCTTGGGATGAGATTCATGGCTTTACATTTGTTGAGTTCATAAGTAGTACCTTGTTTCTCTCGAATAATTGATTTAGCCAATACTGCTTATATATATGTCATTTAAGCAGGGATTGTATTTGTGCTACCATACTTACTAGCTGACATATGCTGATATTGACTTTTATATTTTTTTTCAAATTTTGAAGGCTTTGTTGAAAATGGGAATTCGTGGTGTCACTGTATCTGATGTCAGGGGGTTTGGTGCTCAGGGTGGTTCAAAAGAGAGGCAGGGAGGTATGTACTTCGCTGACTAAAAGTAAATTAAAAACTGAAAATATATTCTATTAATAAGGCTTCTGCAAAGCAAATTTGTATTTACCCTTAATTTAATCTAAAGGCATTCTGATCTTAACCCACCTAAGTTCAATGGTGAACACACCCTTGTTAACTTCTGAGACAAATTTGTCTTAAGAGTTTAGAGGAGTTTTTTCTGTTGTCATACATGTTTAAAATCAACTTTTTTTTATAACTAAACTAGTTGTTAGAGTAATCAGTTTATTTGAATTTGTTGCTTAAAAAAAAAGGCTTAACTTTTTTGTGGATTTACTAAAATACACACAAATTTAGGCCTGTGAGCTGTGGCCAGCCAACTTTAGCTGTGTTTTAAGTTTGTTACTTTTGTTTAATTATGTATAGTTCAAGCCATACATTTTTCTCTTCCTTTGGGATTGATATGTATACTTAATTTTATGCATAATACATATAGGTCAGATGCACTCTTACATATTTGTCTTTTATTATGGTGTATTCTTCACAGGCTCTGAATTTTCTGAAGACAATTTTGTTGCCAAAATTAAAATGGAAATAGTGGTGAGAAAAGACCAGGTGTGTTGACATTTGGTAGTAGTTTTACTGGCATCATGTGCTACAATTGATTCTGTACTTTTCTGTTCATGTAATATACCAATCAAAAAGTGGACTGGGGAAAGAATTCGCAGTTCTAGCAGTATGCCCTTAATTTCCAAATTACCTAGAAAAATCAATAAAACTTGTTTTGTTGTTAAATTCTTGCCTTCCTGCTTTGCTTCATAATGCCTCATACTTTCTAAAACTTTGCTTTTAAATGCCTAATATTATAAATAATGAATATGACAATGTCAGTAGACAGATTTGGGTCTTCTCAGCATCAGGTTTCATGGCTAGACCTATTGGTGAGAGTAAAGCACAAACTTTTCATTGGATAAGATAATCCCATTAGCGTTGGGTCATTGTTTGAATTTCAAAGTATTAAAAAAACAGTTTTCTTTTGTTTGACAACAAAGGACATGGCTGAAGAAGTTTGAATAGGCACTTTCAGTTCAATGGTGTTTGATTTATTAGTGACATTAATATTTTTTTGACATCCCTTGAATAAAACTTCATCCTACTTTAAGGATAAACAAAATGTTACTCTTTGCAGCGTCTCTGATATGCATCATACATTTCTTCAGGTTGATGCAGTAATAGACAAAATTATTGAGGAGTCAAGGACTGGAGAGATTGGTGATGGCAAAATTTTCTGTAAGGCCTAAAGCTACTTTTTCTTGCTGTGAATTATACAGTGGTCTGTTTACAGCTGATGCAAACCTGATATTTTATTAAAATGTTTCATAAATAACTAGCCAACAGTCCCTCTCAGGCTCTCTCACCCTCTCTTTTTTATTATAGGCAACACTGTTTATATCTCTTAGTATCCTAATCCCCCAAAACTAAATAATTGACTAACTAGCTAACTAAGTTACCTATCAGCAGCTTTCCTTTATACATGTTTGCATCGTTATGCATTGTACCGTTTGTTACTCTTCTAAGTGTTGTGGTGGAACATATTATCTTGTGTTGAAAAGTAGAGCTCAATAACCAATTCCATTTTCAAATGATTTGTAATTTCTTCTTTAGCTAGGAAGGAATAAAAAGAGGTTTTTCAACATTAAGAAAAAATCAAAAACATTTTTAATCGTTATTTTTTCTGGTAATTGTGAATATCCTTCTCAAATTTGGAAAACACAGATTTCTAAATATATAATGACATGATTCTTGATCCATATTTCCTCTATCTTATCTTAAATGCCGAGTTCTCATAATGAAAGATTTTGATGAGGTAAAACTACTAGCCTCAATTTGGAATTATATTTCTAATAGAACTTTGATTGTGCAGTGAGCCCTGTGTCTGATGTGATAAGAATTCGCACAGGTAACTATCTGCTTCCGTGATTTGTCTAAAAACGAAAAAGATACATTTTTGTGTAGTCGTAAATATGCTCAAGTTTTATATGGGAATTTTCAGGTGAGCGTGGGGAGAAGGCTGAAAGGATGACTGGGGGGCTAACTGACGTGTCATCTGGTTGAACGATAGATTAGCATTTCCCTTACAGAATTGATTACATTGATGTATCTTTGTGTATATTCTGCACTTTGCTGTTAGATACTTAGATGTGTGCAGTATTATAAGGACAATGTAGTTAACACATGCTGAGTTGCTAATCGTCAATAAGAATTTGATTGTGGAACCAATCTAGTCTGTGTTTGTAAAATTGTTTAGTCTGTGTTAACTTCAAATGTTGGGAATTAGAATGAGTTTTGTTTCGAATAACATTGACTTTAGATAATAATCCTAGCATCAAAACGAAGGTGATTGATTGATGTTATGATCGCGAGTTTTTTAAAATTGTAGTAAAATTTTAAAATATAAATTAAAAAAATAAGACCAACTTTTAGATTAATAAAGTGAGACAAATATAATTAATTTAAGCTACTAAATCGATAAATATATGTAGCTACATTAAAAGTATGAACTCTAATATAAAAGTAAAAATTAAAAAGAACTAGTTTGTGATGACAAAATAATAGTATAAATAAATAAATGTAATTATTTTAAAAGTGTGGTTTAAACAAATAAATGTAATTTTTAATTAGATATATCAACTTTTTAAATACTTTTTTTACTTTATTTGAGAA
>JBBPBP010000003.1:56697826-56707905 GCA_037974735.1 Cicer chorassanicum | reverse complement strand
TTTTTTTTTGCAACACAAAAGTTTTTAAGGTTTGCTTAGTTTTTGCTTAGATCCTTTAAATTTTAATTTTTCTGATTTAGTCATTTAATTTACATCATATTTATATCATTAGTCATTTGTCTCACTTTAAACAACTATTAATGCAATTGCAAATATTTTATTATTAGAAACTCTATCAAATGTTGCAACAATAAATCACTCATACTAATCGTTTAAAAAACAATTATCAAACTTTATAAACAACCCATATATATATATATATTTAGACACGTATATAGCATTTAAAAAGATGTATACGCATACTCAATGTCATTAACTTCATTTACTTGAAAAGTGGTTTGAATAATCAAGATCTTAATAGTAATTCACGAAAATGATCAAATTTAATGGATTGCGTTAGTAAATTAATAAAACATAAAGATTAATGGCGAAAACAAAATATAACTTAAACGACTGAATGGAGAAAATAAAAAATTAAAAGATTTAAACAAAAAATAAATTAAACTTATGTGACTTTAGTGTTAAAAAAAAAGACTAAACTGTTACTTTCGTGAAATATAAAAACATCAAGACGTATTTTATCTAAAATTTTATTTCTAACTTTTTTTACAAAAAAAATTATAAATTTTAATTTGTTGAATGTGTGCTTAAAAAATGACAAAAATACACTTTTAATTTTTTTAAATTTAGTTCAGTTTTTTGTTATTGTTTTAAGTTTTTTTTTCTTTTTAATTTCTCCCTTTAAGTTATATTTGTTTGCACCATTAGCCTTTAAGATATATTAAATTATGCATACAATCATTTAAGTTTGAAAATTTTCTCGAATTACTGTCATAAAACTTTAAGATCTAATCGAAATATCGCAACATATTAACCGTACAAACTACTTTGCATGTGAAATAAGTTAAAAACATTGATTATGTTGATAGATTTTTATTACTTTGTTTTTAAAGTTATCTGTTTAAATTGTTGCAAAAAAATAAAACAATATCGATCATTTATAATATTTGATGAATGTTTTTGAAAACTTGTATGATAGACATATTTGTTACAATATTTAGTAGAGTTTTTAATAATCAAAAACATTCAATTGAATTAATTATAGTTAAAATATAGATAAAAGACAAACAAAAATGAAAATTGAGTTAAAATTAAAAGCCTATAAGTCTATTTTTTTCTAAAAAAAGAAACATTTTAACGTGTCATTTCCCAAAATGTAGAATATGAAATTTTTTAAATTAATTAGTAAACAAAAGTATTATCAAATTAAAAATGGTGGAACAATAATAAAGGGAAATTTCAAAAAAAATGATAAAAATATAACTTTTAAGGCAATAAAGATCTCAAAATAAAATCGCATGTTCTTTTATGCAAACACCAAAACCAACCACAACACGAGTAGAAGAAGAGATCTCCTCTCATTTCACCACAAAAATAATTTCTTTCTCAAATCTCAAAGGCAAGTTCTTCTCCATTTCCATTCCTCATCTTTTCTCACTATTCCAATCTTAAAACGCTACATGCATGATGGATCTACTCTTTTCATTTTGTTTCTTCATTCCAATTTCCCCGATCTGAATTCTAATTTACGATCTGTTGATGCTCGTCTTCATATTACGATTTCAATTTCAATTTCATCTTTTATCTTTTCAGCATTGAATGAAATTAATGTGTTGTGTTGTGAATTGATTCAGAATAGTTGAAAATGGGTCTATCTTTCACGAAGCTGTTCAGCCGATTGTTTGCGAAGAAGGAGATGCGTATACTTATGGTGGGTCTCGATGCCGCTGGTAAGACAACCATTCTCTATAAGCTCAAGCTTGGAGAAATTGTCACCACCATTCCCACCATTGGTAAGTTTCTTTTCTTTATCGATTTATTATTAATCTAGTTTTACAATTTCTTTCTATAAACAATATTAAGGATAATAGAGGGATACATGCATGTTTGCATTAGCGCTGAGTTTGACTCACGCCATGATTTGCCACAATGATTTTGCCACAATGATTTTGCCAAACTCACTAATCCAAACATACATGGAACATTTCTAATGGCTCGTTTACTTGAGGTGTTCCATGTTTCTATTTCCATTGGTAAAATAAACATTAGATAAGTTATTACTTAAGTTTTTTGAAAATGCATTTTAAAATAAATTGAATATTTAGGAAAATTCTGAAAAATGTCAAAACTTCGTTTTCATTGTTTCCGGAAGTATATTTTCAATAGTTTAATGAGAATTAGAAATGTTTTTAGAAAGTAAACGAGACCTGAGTTTCTAACTAATGCCAGTGTTGGTCTTTTCAATGTCTTTTATCAATGGTTAAAATGAGTGCGAAATTTGAAAATGTACATGATTTGGTGTAGGTTTCAATGTGGAAACTGTGGAATACAAGAACATCAGCTTTACTGTCTGGGATGTTGGTGGTCAGGACAAGGTATTTCTATATGTGTCTGTGTTTTGGTGCATCGTGTATGTGTCGATGTCAGAAGGAAATACTCATTAGAAATGCTTTAGTTGATTTTGTTACGTGGTCATTGGCTGAAATTGCTCTGGCACATCTGTAGTTGATGTTGTTACGTGGTCATTGGCTGAAATTGCTCTGGCACATCTGTTCGTATTATGGCTGAAATGAGAGGTAAAGGATTATAGGTATAAAGACCAGAGATCTATGAGAAGAGAAGGACGCTATCAAACTAGTTACGATAGGAAAAGAATAAGAGTTCAATTCAGTCGCATTCCCCTACAAGAGCTATTATTCACTGTATAACAGAAAACAACTATATAATTCATGCTAACCAACTCACTTCCTAAGTAATACAATCAGTAGAGCAGAGCTTTCTACAAATCATCTAGTAAATTCAGGGGCAGAACCACATTATCTATCTTTTGTTGGGGCTTGATCCCCTGCTGACTTTTTTTTCAACAGTAGAGTATAGCATACCTTCCTCACAACATGACCAATCAAACTAATGGTGAAACTACATTATTGTGATGATGAATTCTAGACTATGACCAAGAACTATTTAATTCTTATTGCCCTTGCTACTTGGTAACTTAAAAAAAGAGAGCTTTACTGCAAAAAATGAGCGAACTTCTTACAACAAGAAAAAAAGGAATTACTTCACCTTTATATTTTTGTTATTTTGGAACAAGTATAGAATCTGTATTAATTATTATATTATGAAAATAATAAATATAAATAATTATATATATGTAATTCATAAATTATAAACAAGCCTCCCTTTTGTCAAAAAAATATCAAACTCCTGCCTCCGCCCTTGCAGTAAATGTACTCCCAAGTCCGAACCAATAGGCCTCTTGACTTGTTCGTGAGTCCTATTTTGGATAACCCTTGCATTAATGTCAGACATTGTACCCAACGGATCACTGTCGTATTTGTCATTTCACTCATTTCTCACATTTGGAGAACTGTCAATAGACTTGAGTTCTCTTGCCTTGCTGTCATGTTCGTTCCTAATCTGGGAGAAAATCTAAATCCCAAGATTGGTAATCTGTTACCATTTACCAAGCAATCAAACATGCTAGTATGTACTGGGTACTCCTCTCCATTGTGATTCAATATGGGCCAAGATGCATATTTTGTTTGGAGATGCACGTGATTGATTGTGGAATGATGTTTATTCAAGTAGTTCTAATTGTACAATCCATTTGGACATCTATCAATTATACATAGGCATCTTCTACTCTTCTCTTAATGAATGTTGCTTGGGTTCAATACTGTAGCTAGTCTCAGCCTATTGCTAACATGGATTGGCTTTAATTTTTGACTTAAATCACCTTACCACTGACCTCTAGCTATATACTCTTATCTTTAAAAAATCCAGCAGTGACCATTAATATGCTTTTCTTACTAGATTCGTCCTTTGTGGAGACATTACTTCCAAAATACACAAGGACTTATTTTTGTGGTTGATAGCAATGACCGAGATCGTGTTGTTGAAGCTAGGGATGAGCTGCACAGGATGTTAAATGAGGTAATAAAATATATCCTCTATGAAAGAATATGAGAAATTGGCTTGTTACAGAGACTTATTTCGTATACCATGATTTTGTGATTGTTTTGTATGGTTATAATATTTTCAGGATGAGTTGAGAGATGCTGTGCTTCTAGTTTTTGCAAACAAACAAGATCTTCCAAATGCTATGAATGCTGCGGAAATAACTGATAAGCTTGGTCTTCATTCACTTCGTCAGCGTCACTGGTAATCTAAAATGCTGTCAATCGTTTTCTTGTCTTCGTAATCTCCTCTCTCCTCGCTTCTACCCTATCCATTGTCATCATCTACATGTTCTATACGTGCAGGTATATCCAGAGCACATGTGCCACCTCTGGTGAAGGACTTTATGAAGGACTTGACTGGCTCTCAAACAACATTGCTAACAAGGTTAGTGAATAATTATTTTCAGGAACTCAGGCATTTTAAATTACCAGACGACGGATTTCAGATGCAGACTCTTAACTATTTATTTATTTGTGTTGCAGGGTTAGTTACTCTTAGTCATGAGCTGCATGAAGCTCAGTTGAGTTTAGAGATTATGATTTCCTATGTTTGGATATGGTTGCCCTGTTTAGAATTTTACTATGTATTGTTTCATTTGTCTTCGAAAAAAACTGAACGTAGGTTCAATACATTTGCAATTTATTTTTTTCCCGTGTATAACCAGAAAGCAACCATTGGAAAGCTTTTATGCATAATATGTTAGTTATAAAATGAACAATCGTATTTTCAGCAGAGTCATGTCAATTTGGCTAGTTTGATGACTGTGAACAACCATTGTTCCAAAATCCAGCCACGATTATTACATTTGCTGCTTTTATTCCTCGATGTGCATTTTTTTGTAATAAAGTTGTGGAGTAATTTACTCCATGTTTGGTGGCTACTATTACGAGTAAACAAATAAATCAGGGGCTAATACCCTTTTGGTGGAGTAATAGGGTTTAAATGGATTTTCATGTTTAAACACAAGAAATTATGACCAATGATACATCAATTTCTACTTGATCTTCATTTATTACGTTATGTTTTTGTATAACCTAACAACACAATAAGTCTATTTTAATTATTCATTTTTCTAATTAATTATATCAATTTTCCTAATTGTTTTATGAATTTACTGTCACGTGATCTTTATTTTTCTATCCAAAACTGAGTAGTTAATAATAAAAGTAAGTAATTAATGAGTTTTACTTCGTGCTAGGTTACACGTTAGAAAAACCATTTCTTCGAAAGTATTTCCGATAGATATATTTTATCTATTACTTTGTTTTTTGGTCTGTTTTTATCTGTTACTTTTGATTAATGTAAAATTAATACAGTTGACGAAAATGGCTAGTAAATTATTAGTACATATACTATATCAATTTCTCATACCTATTTAGCTTTAAGTTGATTCGAAATCTCTTATTTTGGAAATTAAAAGTAATGTTTTTATTTCCATTAAATTGTTCCATATAATATTAAGACGATTATTATTGTTAATTACTTCACCGACGTTATTGAATCCTATAATGAATCCTATAAATAATGTATGTCCTCGAATCATTTTACCTCAAAGTGACAAACATTATAGAGGCTATAAACAGCACATTAACAGAAGACTTTATCTAGTTTAATCTCTCATTTCTTCATGGAATCCTATCGAAACATGGTACACAAATGATGCCCTTTTTGTTAGTGTTTGGTTTCAACATTTTTCTTTACTATTTTGTTATGCTAAGATATGTACTCCTGTATGTATGTTTTTTCTTTAGACCTGTATACTGAGAGTGGACACCCAGTCTTCTGGTTGGGAGAAGTCTCTTACAAAAGTCATTAAACGTATCAAAGGTAACAACATTTAATCACACACTTACTCATCAATGAATACATTTTCATTTCAATATGTTTTATATACACATTGACTAGATTTCATACATCATGACTAAATAGTTAAGAGACTGAAGTGTGTATCACAATTATTTTGTACACAAAAAAATAATCACAAGTATAAGTTCTGATGTGTATATAAAAGCAAATGTTAACCCTCTCAGTTAATTTGAGTAATAAGTATCTTCATTTGTGAGCGGAATACCTGAATTAACATATCAAAAGATTGTCATTTTATATAATTGTTTTTTATAGGCAAATGTTAATGCTCAATATATATATTAGGATAAGAAAAAATGTTAGTGTTACTCAAGGTTGCACAAAATAATCAATTTCTTTTAGATAAAAATTTCTGAAAAAAATTTGTAAAAAAATTAAATCTAATTATATTTATTGGGATATAAAACCGGTTATCATAAATGATTTTTATACAGATGTAGGTTGATTATATGAATATGAAGTCCATGAGCAACTTTAAACTTTAATGTAACTGACTTATATAACTCATTTGTTGTCCCTAACCAATTTTGAGTACTTATGTAATTGTT
Organism: Cicer chorassanicum; assembly: GCA_037974735.1. Taxonomy (NCBI): domain Eukaryota; kingdom Viridiplantae; phylum Streptophyta; class Magnoliopsida; order Fabales; family Fabaceae; genus Cicer; species Cicer chorassanicum. Next base: position 56,701,468 of record JBBPBP010000003.1, on the reverse strand, counting down.
ATTTTGTCTTTACTTACATTTTGATTATTGTTGGAAATGGAATTGTAGATGTATCCTACAGCATTGATACAACACAAGGCATTATTCGAATTTCCGGGATAATAGATCCAAACAAGCTATTGACAGACATAAAAAGAGCTGGGAAACACGCTGAACTTCTTCATGCAGATATTGGTGCTGCTGTTGGCGACGGCGGCGGCGGTGGCGAACACTCCAACATCGGGTACTATTATAATAATAATGAACATAATGTAGGATATGGAAATTTGGTACCTAGTTACAATGTTCAACCTCAACATGGAAATTACCAATGCAATGCTGTTTTAGTTCCTACATCAACAGCATTAGAGCCATGGCATCCTCCATCATCATCAGAGCAATGTCATCCACCAACAACATACCAACAATACTATGATACAAATAATACTTGCAATATTATGTGACCAATTATTTGTATAAGTTTTTTTAAAATAAATTAATTAGTATAAGTTAGTACTTTTACTACTGGTTATTGACTTAATGCATTTCATGTATCTAGTGTAATTTCTCATTTATCTTTGAAAGACATTAATAAATCTACTTCTACCCAAATACTATTTGTGTTTTGTTACAACCATTTTGTAATTTCATATTGTCTCAAATCATGTGCATCACAAAAAAATTAAAACAATAAAATGATATGGTACATGGTACAGATCTTCATAATATTGTTAAAAATTTTCAAAACAACAATTACAAAGTATTTTTAGGTGAGATTATCATTTGGTTTTATTTCCCCCTTTTCTTGGGAAATTTAATTAGAAAATCCTTTATTTTTCGATTTTTAGCTTAGATGTTGGGCTACTAGTTTATTTTTCATAATAATGATAATAATATTCTATTATTGACTCTAGCAGTATTTAATTTCCCATTTTGGGGACATGTCAAGTAGTATTCATTACTTTAAAAAAAACAAATATATATATAAATATATATATATAGTATTCATAATAATTAATAGCCTCATTTGCAATCGTGATTGATAACCCTGGTAAAAGATGCAAAAAATCAAATCATAGGTCGTTTATGAAGTAATGAATGTAGTTCAGATTATAATTAATGATGAAAAGTTCCATTTTGGTGTTCTCAAATTACTTACAATTCCATAAGTAAATGTATCTTCAACTCAAAGGAACTTGTAATAATGTAGTAACTATTTTCAACCTGATGAACTCTCAACTGGAAACGCTTTTTTAATTAAAACGTGATTACAAAAACTTATGAGTATATTTTAAAAAAAAATTAAGTAGCTAGTTACACTTTACATGTATAGAAGTGATGAATTCCGAAGTGTATTGGATTAGAAAAATCGTTTATATGAAATAATAAAAAAACAAATTACTTACAATTACAAAGTTCTGAATTCAAACCTAAAATATATTATATTCAACTTAGCAAATATTTTATCAATTAAATTAGTTCTTTTAGATATTGGATTAAGATTTCTAAATATTTGAAAAGTCTTTTTATTGATTAATAAAAATCTTGTGGGTTATTATTAATATCCACCATTTCAATTAACATTTGGTTATTTAATAAGACAACCTTTGACATTAGGGTTTTCATCCATTTAATTTCTATCTTGAATTGTCAATTTTTATTCCAAACTTTTTTATTTAGACAAAAATTTGTCATATTTTTACTTTGAAGGTTAGAAAACATAAAAAAAAAAGAGGATTGATTTGTGTGTTGTTATTTCCGAAAATTATTTGAATTGTTTTAACAAAAAGATATGTTCAAGTGTATTCTTACATACTATAATTCCAATTTTCAACCATAATTCCAATTGTTAGTGGGTTGATTTGTGTTTTGTAATTTCTGAAAATTAATTGAATTGTTTTATTAAAAAGATATGTTTATGTGTATTCTTATACAAAACAAAATTGTTTCGTTTAATATTCAACTATAATTCCAATTGTTTCTTGTGTAAGCTTAAATCAACAATTCAATTTAAATTGGTTTGATTTAATTCAAACACCGATAATAATTCCAGGTTCCAGCTGGAGGTCACCGAGTTATTGTCTGATATTGTCTGTTCAAAATTAATTTATTTTTCAATAGTCATTGAACTTGAAACAACATTTCACCCACAAAACACCAAATCGACGTTAAGCACAACTATGATTACAAAACAACAATGGCAAATTGTTCATTTGATTGAAATATTTCTATAACGACAGACAACAGTGACAATCCAAACACCTACCACAACTGGTAGTAGACATGCGTTACTCAAGAGTAAACTTACCCGCATGAAAAAACATATCACAACAATACTACGAAAATGACAATAAAACTACATTTCTTTATAATTAAAGAAACATTTCTACAACCATCTTCAAAATAAGGTTGTAAAAGTTTAATCCTTTAACCACACTTAACAAGCCCATATCACTTACAATTGAAAGATAAAAAATACACAATAATTTGAATCAAAAGAAATAACAACACATATAATAATTGTAAACAACCGAAATGCAAATTGATAAACAAAACTAAAATATTTTGCATAAAAATTTATCAGACTAAAAATTCATATAAACCACATCATCTTTGCAAAATAAATAATTTTACAATGAGGTCTCAGGTTATTTGAAAACATCAAATCTATAAAAGATAATCAGACAATGTAGGCAAATTAAACACATCACTGACCTCAACGTACAAAAATAAAGTAATATTGAAAACAAGAATACAAATTAAAAAATTACAGTTTCGATGGAAATTGGAAATATCATACTAAAAGGGATAAAGTGTTCACTCAGTGGTGGCTAGATTTATTTAGGTTCGATTCTGCCTGCAATTTTCCTCAATTCAAATCAGAAGAGGGAGCTTTGTATCCTCATTGTGAACACGCTTTTCCAATAAAACACAACCCAACATAAACATAATCAAGACATTGAAACCCAGAGACAATATATTCTACAAAATAAAATATACGAGACAATAAGAAAAATTTAAGGTGAAGGGAAAAAATTCTAAGAGATCGCTCAGTTCAGCGGGGTTATCGACACGCAAAGCATTTCTCGATAGAGACAAAGCCCTGCATTCCGGTCTGTTGAGCTTGAATTTTATGGAGTCATCATCGCGATCTCAAGCTATCAATAACGAAATTCAGAATTCATAAAATAAAAACAGGAAGTAAAAAATGTAAATTTCGATGAATAAACTATAGAAATGAAAAACAAAGACACTGTGATGAAAATTTTGTGGTTCACGTTTGGTACTGATGAATGCTGCTCGCAGTTTCTGATTTTATAGGAAGAATATTAGGGTTTCTGATCGATAACTTCGGACGCCGTCGTTTTAAAAGGCAGTATTTTCTTGTTTTTCGGGCGAGTATGGTTGCTGGGTCAAAGCCCAAAGGTTATATAATTTGGATCAAAGCCCAAGCGAGTTAAAAGCATACTCAACCCAAACCCACTAGTTTTCGGAAATTTTGCCACATGGTACTTTTTGAACAATATCCCATAAATTTTTAAAAATATCAAGTTTATCTTTGAAATTTTTATTTTTATACCAATTCAAAAAAAAAAAAAAAAATCACCCATTCAAATATTTTTGAAACAGCCAATTCAAGTTTTTCAAAAAAACTTAATTTAT
>JBBPBP010000003.1:56660404-56697666 GCA_037974735.1 Cicer chorassanicum | reverse complement strand
TTTTTTTAAAAAAAAAGTATTTTAAATTTTTTGAAATATTCAGGGGTTTTAAATTTAAAAGAACAAGTTATGTACCAAAAAACTTGAAAAAAAAAATTTAATACACGGTTGTTTTTTTAAATTATTTTTAAATTTTTAGAAAACTTGAGAGTTTCACATTTTCCGGTACAAGTTGTATATCGAAAAACTTGGTATAAACCATTTAAAAATATGTATATCCGAAAAACTTGGTATAGACCATTTAAAAAATATATATGTTTTTAAATTTCCTAAAAACTTGAGATTCATGTTTTTTAGAGTAAAACTTTTATACAGAAAAATTAAAAAAAAGTTTTCGCGTAAGTAAAACCTGATAAAAGATTATTCAAAAGAAAAATTAGCACCAACTTGTGTAAAAAAAAAGGTAAAATAGTTTTTATATGTATGGCCGTAGTGTAACCAATTATTCTTGTGGACCGTATTGTGCGTGTGAATTATTGGTTTTAGGCCTGCCCACATTAAACCCAACAAAGAAAATTTAAATAGAACTTTTAAATTCATATATTTAAACACCTCAACTTTTTCAACACTAATTTAATACTTTATTTTATAATTTTTTCATTTTTTTCATTATATCGTTAATATATCATATTATTTTTTATACTTTTTTTTTCGTAAATGGTGATATATTGATGTATGAGTGTCTATGAAATATTTTAAATTTAGATATTATAATACTTATAATTAGACTTATCATTTGATGAATGCATTGAAAAGAAAATTATAGAAAGACTTACGTTGTAAATTTTTCATACAAATAAATATTAATTTCATTTTTGTTGTATGTGGATTAAATGGTAAATAAATTCGTATACAACTACGAAGTCCCGAGTTTAAATCAAAAATATGGTATTCATCATAACAATTTCGACATTTATCAATTAAATTAAATCTTACATATAAGATAACTTTTATTTAAGTTCTTATAAAAAAAATTATTTCAATTTCAATATACAATTTTAAAATACTTTTAATTTGGTCTATGATTATATTTTATTGTTGAAGTGGACCTAACACAAAACAAGTGTGACTAGACATGATTTTTGTTGACCGCCAGAACACATTACTATTAATAATCTCTGATTTAACACTTTTAATTATGTATGTGGGTTTTGTTAGTAACTCTTTAATAAAATAAAATAAAATAAAATAAAATAAAATAAAATAAAAATTTTAAAAAAAGAAACAAGATTTATAGGGTTTGTGTTTGGTACAAATTTTAATGAGTTATTTTAATGAAAGTGACGGGAGAGAAGTAGAAATGTGTGTTGGATCAAATGACAGAATATATTTTTAATGATTTTAAGTTTGGGGAGAAGGAGAATTATTTTAAATGGTTTAAAAGTTGTTTTATTCCTCTCTTATCTTCTCTACACAAAAGAAGATGTATGTTTGTAGTTGCAGAAGCTTGAGGCCCTCTTGATATTTTAATTTTACACATGATATATATAATATGTATTGTGTGTCTTTGGTTTGTTGGCAATTAATAATAAATAAACATTTTGATTTATATAGCTAATTTATAGAATATTAATAAATAAATCGACGATATTGAGTTTAGCCGAATGAATTGACTCCCACAATGTGTCGAACCAACTAGACAAATTGACGCTCGAATTTGAACCGAAGAAATAGACACATTTAATATTCAATGGGACTCAAATAAGACTACTTTTAGTGGAAGAAATCTATAAAAATTAATAAAAAATACTAATGAAAATGTTTTATAAAAAAATATTTATTGGTTCAATATTTATTTATTAATCGAGCCCATCAAATCTTGGCTCCATCCTTGCCTCCAAATCCAAGTCATTTAAAAATATTAAGGAGTAAAATCAACTTAATGAATAGTTTTATTCTCTTCTTAGAATTTAAATCAAACACAATAATTCTAAAATCTCTCATTTTTCTTCATCTTTCTTCCAAATCCCACCAATCAAACACAATACAACATTAATTTTAAAATAATTATCACATTTAATCGTTTAATACAAATTAAAAAAATATGATAAATAAAAGAGACAAAGAATAATTTTATTAAATGATCGTAAAAAAATGATTAATCAATTACAATTATTATAATTATAAAATAAAATAATAATAAATTAAAAATTACGTATATAATATTATTAGAAAGTAGAATTATTAAAAGAAATTAAAATTACATCGAAAAACAAAAATAATAATTATTTTAAGATAAATTTTTCTTTCGACATTTATTATGGAATAAATAGATAAATGAAGTAATAAACACATTAATAAACGAGCAGAGAGATTCTACAAGAATCTTGAGTAAACGAGGGAGTCCCAGCCGATTCCAGCGTCTTCCACAAGATACAAACTATTCGAGCCCACGAGACACCATTTCGAGAATCTTCCCACAAAAATCCCTCACCGCCGGATCATTTCACGGTGACACGTGGATATCACACATACCAAGATCTCCCAACTTTGCATGATTAAACATAGCCACAATTTCATCACATCACAATCACAACTTCTTCTCCTACCAGCACCTTCATCCCTTTATTATATATATAGCAACAGCAATTCCCACCTTCCCACAAATCACCTAACCAATATCAAACAAACAAACTTCCTCTTCAGCATTTTCTCAAATACTTTCCCTACATCTCTCTCAAATTCAATTCACTCACAAAAACACTTAAAACTTTTTTTTTTTTTTTGCAACGATATGGCTCCAGAACTTGTTCCAACCGCAGCAAAATCAGTTACCGGGTTCACGAAGCCCGTGACTATACCAAAACGTGCATTCGTAACGTTTCTTGCCGGTAACGGCGATTACGTGAAAGGCGTAATTGGTCTTGCCAAAGGTTTACGGAAGGTGAAAACGGCGTATCCGCTGGTGGTAGCCGTGCTTCCAGATGTACCGGAGGAACACCGTGAGATGTTAGAGTCTCAGGGATGTATTGTCCGTGAGATTGAACCCGTTTACCCACCCGAAAATCAGACCCAGTTTGCTATGGCTTATTACGTCATCAATTATTCCAAACTCCGTATATGGGAGGTACACTAAACACTATTACTCCTTCTACACGTCATCAATTTTATTCCTATGTCTATGTTTACACGTGGAATTTTTGAGTCGGTTTGTTTCTTACACGTGGATCCTTAGGATCCATGGATATGACGTGTCACTTACTAGACAAAAACAAGTTTTAATTAATTTTACTCAGTAAATATAAGTTAGATGTGTGTTGTGACATGGTACCATAATCGTAAGAAGTTGGTGAAAAAACAAAGTATTCGTTACTCATTACACAATAATAAAATCAATTTAAAATGATCATGGCTATTAATTTGAGATTGAAAAGTGCATAAAGTAATTATTGCATCAAATTTCATAAAAGTAATTTGATAGTTGGAGATTTGTGATAATCAAGAAAATTATTTTATTATTTTATTAAAAATAATATATGTATTATTTTTTAATAGTTTAAATTTACACCAATTTTAATAAATTCAAATAAAATTCATACAATTTAACGAGTTTTATGTAAATCCTTTGAAAGTGTATTAAAGATTATATTGACGGTTTGATTTCAATCAATTATACGGTGACAAATCGTGATATAGCAAGAATGCATTCATTTTTGAGGCTGCGTGCAATTCCGTCTTAATGTTTGAAAATGAAAGTTACTTTTGCGAATAGAAGAAAGTGATTTATCTTAAATTGGAATCATGTTGCAGTTTGTGGAATACAGCAAGATGATATACTTGGACGGAGACATTCAAGTTTATGAAAACATAGATCATCTATTTGATCTACAAGATGGTTACTTATACGGTGTGATGGATTGTTTCTGCGAGAAAACGTGGAGTCACACGCCACAATACAAAATTGGTTACTGTCAACAGTGTCCAAAGAAGGTACAATGGCCAAAGGAAATGGGTCAACCTCCTTCACTTTACTTCAATGCTGGCATGTTTGTGTTTGAACCAAGCATTGAAACCTACCATGATCTTTTGAACACACTTCAAGTCACTCCTCCTACTCCATTTGCAGAACAAGATTTCTTGAACATGTATTTCAAGGATATTTATAAACCAATTCCTTTGGTTTATAACCTAGTTCTTGCTATGTTGTGGCGTCACCCTCAAAATGTTGAACTTCATAAAGTCAAGGTTGTTCACTATTGTGCAGCGGTATGTTTATTTTAATGATTTATGAATTTTTTAATTAACTAATTAATAATTGATTTATTGATTGTGAATTAAATATTATAGGACATAAATTGAATTTTTTTTATTGTTTTTGGTTAAGGGATCAAAGCCTTGGAGATATACAGGGAAGGAAGAGAATATGCAGAGGGAGGACATAAAAATGTTGGTGCAGAAATGGTGGGATGTTTACAATGACTCTTCACTTGATTATAACAAGAGCTTGAGTGGAAGTAGTGAAACACAAAGGAATGGTGTTGATAATGAGCCATTCGTACATGCGCTGTCGGAGGTTGGTCATGTTCAATATGTTACTGCACCTTCAGCAGCTTAAACTGAGCTGTTTTTTGGTGTGGAACATTCGTGTAATGGGACCAATAAAATAAATAAGGAATGGATATGAAAAAAAAAAAAAAAGAGGATGAGTGAGTAGGTGCAAGACTTTGCGGTTAAATGAAGGAAGGATTTAATTTTTTAAGACAAGGGGTCGGTGCCAATAGTAATTAATAGTCAGATAGTATATAGCTCATCTGCTTTTGTGTGTTCTATTTTATATTATTTTTCAAGTTTTGGAATTTTGACCTTTGGTTATGTTTATATGGGTATGGGATCTGGCTTGTATTTTCATGTATATATAGTATTGTATTTTATTGTTGTCTTTAATTTTTGGTACATTTTTACTTTTGTTTTTGTTATTGTTTTTGCACTATATGTATCAAGGGAAAATGTTGTGAAAAATGAAAATGTTGTAGTGGATGAAATATTCAATTGTATGGTGTAAACTGTAAAGGGTCTGTTGTCTATTTCTTGTTAAATTGTGGGTTGTTTTCTATGTTTATAGAATTCATCCGTCGGTCAATTTTGTAGGTTGGAATTTTGCTTAGTAAAGCAATGTCTTTTGAATTAGTTGCGCAATTTTGTTGATAGAATTTTGGTTTAGGTTTAAATATGCAAAATGTATGTAAACGTATTCATGGGATTTTTATATGAGAATTAAAGCTACCCATGTTTGTTAGTAGGAAATAAACATTAATCTTCGGAAATAAACATTAATCTTCAGAAAATAATTATATCTAGATAATCTTATGTCATTTGAAGTTGGTGAGAGAGATATGATAATTTTTTATTTTTTTTTAAGTTTAGAAGAGATAAATAAGGAGAGGGAAAAGTTTTATAAAAAATATCACAAAAAATCTATCTTTTCAAGAGAGAAATTTGTGAGAGAAATAACATAAAAAAATTTATCTTTTCAAGCTAGATAAATTTGTGAGATAAATAACATAAAACTTCTTTTCAAGAGAGAGAAATTTGTGAGAGAAATAACATAAAAAATTTATCTTTTCAAGAGAGATAAATTTGTGAGATAAATAACATAACAATACTATATTTTACCAGGAGATAGAAGTTTTATATGGTAGAACTAAAAAAAAAAAATCTAACAGGTGATATTTGTGTGTAGGTAGAGTAGAAAGTTGAAGTTTTTTTATGATGCCTTGAAGTAACGTGAAATTAAGTTCCCTCTTCTATATTTATACCTCAATCCAATCTCATATGTTATTAAAACAATATCATCATCTTCGTTTTCTCTAGTTTGGCCTAGCAAAACATTTTAACTAGTAGCAAGGTAATAATAATTTTAGATTCACTTTCCTATTATTATTTTTCAACAAGCTTTCCTATTATTTATTATTATTAATCGTAATAACTTTTATTTCGAATGTCATTTACACGTTTCGGAAATTTAATTGTGACCATACTTATTCTTCTATACGACTTTGTATTTTCTTCCATTTTCATCATTTGATTTTTTTTCTTTTAATAAAAAAATGCATCTAAAATCAAGAATATGAGACTTTAAAGTTAATTACATTACTTGAGTAGGAAAAAAAAGGTTAATTATGTTACTCTTTTTTATAGGTGTTGTGTTAACTAGCTTTGGTAGTTTGGGATTAGCATCATAGTAATCATGATTTGCACTATAACTACACATTAAAGTCAAATATCGTGACAAAAAATACAGTCATTGTAGGTTTTATTTGAATTTTATCAATTGTGATTGTGTTGTTCTTTTTTATGCATATTTTTGAGATGTCATGATAGTGTTTATTAATATGGTGATAGTATTAATGTCTGCGAAAATGACATTAGTCTTCGAAAAGTTCAAATATCAATAGAGACATGGTTGGTGACAATGGTGGCAATGTTAACAGTGATGAACTAATAAACCACATTAATCAAGCGAAGTCAGGACTAAAATAAACGACAAATATTATGGTGGGTTATGAAATGCAACTATTGAATATTTTGAGCGAATACATAGATAAGAGAGACAACACATATGTGTTGTAGTTTTGTTGTGTCATATTGTCTATGCATTACATATGTTGCAAATCATGTCAAGGCATGTTCATAGTCCAACTTGTTGTGACTCTTATGAGATGGAGCGAAGACATGTTCGGTCAATGACACATTTAGTACAAACCGAAAGATGTCGAGACATCATCCGTATAGGTCCAGAAGAATTTATGAAATTATGTGAAAAGTTAAGGTCTTTTGGTAGAGTGAAAGATTCAACAAAAGCATTTATTAAGAAGCAAGTTGTTAAATTCTTGCACATTGTTGGATATAATGTCAAAAGTTGAACAATGTCTTTCTTTTTTCATTGTTATGGAAAAACACTAAGTCATCATTTCCACGATGTACTATGCGCTATAATATCTTTAGTAGATAAATTTATTGCTCAACCCACTAGTGCTGTGCCATTAAAAATACTTTAAGTATTAGATTTTTTTTAAGGTAATAACTATTTAACAAAGTTACAAGTTATATGTTCAAGTAAATAATGTAACATTAATTTTTACTAATATTATTTTTTTTTTATTTAAAAAGGATTGCATTGGAATTATTGATGACACACATAGTCGTGTTAAGGTACCAAGAACATATGCCCCTTGATTTCGTGGAAGAAAAGAGTATCCTACACAAAATATTTTTGCTGCTTGTAGTTTTGATATGAAATTTACGTATATTCTAAGTGGTTGGGAAGGAACGACGTCTAACTCTATAATTTTAAAAGATGCTTTGTCTAAAGAGGATTTGTTACAAATCATGAACGACGCTGAGAAACACCATAAGGGAGGTCGCTAGTCATTACTAGATTGGTTCTGGATGACAATGGTGTTTTACCATTTGTTTGACAGAAACCTCACCCACGATTGCAGCAACGCGTAAAGGATGGGGTTGTGAGGTTTTCGTTGGACTAGATCTGGCACTCTATGTTAACACCTGTTGGTACTGTGATGAGGAGATTTTGGGGCTCAAATGTGTACAGGTTGTACACAGATGTGATATGGTACAAGGAGTGTATGTGTTGCTATTGATTGTGATGGAAATCTGATGGGAATAAATACATAAATACGATAACAAATAACTACAAGGAGTGTATGTGTTGCTATTGATTGTGATGGAAATCTGATGGGAATCAATACATAAATACGATAACAAATAATACGTAGTGGATATAAAATTTTCCCAACTTGTAAGAACCCGTGAGGAGCAACAACAAATATATATGGCAGTAAATTAATCAAAATAAAAGAGCGTAAAGAACATCAATATTTTAACGTGGAAAACCCCTAAATGCAAGGGTAAAAATCACGGGTCGTCTAGACAAAAGAAATAGCTCCACTGTAATTAAATAAGGGTACAAGAGAGTCTCAAAATGATGCACAAAGTGTGCCTACAATTGGCCAAAATAACAAAGCACTAAAGTTTACAAATGAAAAGCAAGAAGAAGAAAAACACTCAAAAACCTGTTGCTGTTCGAGCACGATTCCTCCCTATCTAGAAATCTTTTCACCGATTTGACCGTTGAAAACGAGGACCTGAATGTTGCGAACCTGTGTCCAAAAATAGCCCGATCCAACGGCGCAATCGATGTTTTTCTGAGACTAATTTGACAAAATCGGGAATAGAGTTTACTCTCCTCTTTTCTCTATTGGTGGCTGTCTTTTCTTTCAAAATAGTCTATCTTTTGCAACCCTATTAAACCGCTCTCCACTTAAATAAGTGAGACACATATGCTACAATATTTCGGTCTTTCTCCACATAAGAAGGGAGCTCAATACCCAACAAAATTTTGGTTACGATGATTTCGTATTGGCCCAAGAAATGGAACGAAATGATTCTTTTGAAGGCAACATGTAAAATAGTCACATTGTGAATGTGTGAGAAAGAGGGCCGTTGAGATTGTTGTTAGATTGTATATGGAGTTTTACTGCATTGTTGAAATAGTCACCTTAATATATTTTTCTTTTGTATTTTGGATTGAAGGAGAGATCAATATAATTTTTTTTACAAAAAAGCTTTTTAAAATAGAAGTAAAAAGTGATAATTTTTTATAGGGACTAAAATTTTTTAGAGGAGCAAATGTGCAAACACATAGGAACGAATGAACATTCTTCTTACAAATAATCAATGTTTAAGAACGAACGTTTTCGAACATGACAATATAAGGGAGATCCGAACCATATTTGAAAACAAAATATAATTTGAGTAAATATTTGATCTCATATTTTTATAACTATAAATTTATTGCATACATTTTTTAAAAAAGATATATCATAAATTACATACACACGATCTATTTTTTTTTTTAATATATATTTTTTTTTTTATAAAAAAGTGTACCATAATTCCATATACATATATTTTCATTGAAACAGGACCATATACACTTGTAGTAAATTTACGATGGACATTTTTAAATTGTTCGCAATAAACTATAACTTAGTATATATTTCATAAACTTTGCTATTTAAGAAAGTGTTATTAGTAAATTATAAATGGGTGTAGCTGTTGATGTAGCAACATGAAATCCTTATCAACATACTATTTAATATATTATTTATTATTGATTGAAATTTACACGAATTTCAATAAATTTAAACGAGACTCACACAATTTAGTAAATTTCATGTAAATTTCAATGTATTGTTAACACTCCTTATTTTTTTTCTATTATGTTCTAACACTTTATTTTTATCAATCGTATAATTCTACTTCTCTAGTTCGTGTGGTGTACGACAAATGGTCTAAGAAGTCTCCGAGCCTCTTAAATGTATTATAGATGCAACATTCTTTGAGTAGACCAACATTTGTTGCTATGACTTGTGTGTTAGGGACGAAAATGACTTTTATCTAGAGGCAAACTTTGGTTGGTTTGAACTGTAATTTGAGGCTAAAGAGGGTGATGCCAAGGTTGTTGATGTTATTGTAGTGTTAATGAAGAAGGAAGTGATGCTCATGAATTTGATTATATAATCGTTGCTTGTAATGAGATCCTTCCATGTTAGACAAACTTGCTCATTTAGTTCCATTAAATGTTAAACAAATATTGTAGCTCGTATTTTAATAAGGGCGATAATGTATAAACCTTGCTTTTATGTATTTGATTATGTTTTAGTTACAAATTTCAATAAAATAAATTTCTTTATCTGTTTCAAATTAAATGACTTATTAGTAAAAATAATTTATTCTAAAATAAATGACCTACATCAACGTTTTTTTAATTGTAGTTTTTAATTAATATTAAATAATTTTTAATATAATATCTTTTCTAAAATGGTAGAAAAACAAAAAGAAGTTGGTTGTCATAGCTGTCTTAGAAAAAGAAAAGATAGTAGAGAGAATGACAAAAAAGAAAAGAAAAGAGAGGTTACAACGTCAAACACCCAAACTTTTAATTGTAAAGAAAACAAAAATTACCATAATAACCTGCTATAGCCGGTGACATTGACAAGTTGCACCTATTTATTGGGGTGCACATTAGGGGCACCTTTATTATATAGTACAATAATTATTTTTTAGAACAAAAAGTATATTTGAAATAACACAACTCATGAAGGTAAAAAAAAACCACACATTTTTTTTAAAACAAAAATAGAAATTTAATCTCATAATTTAGTGATTATGACTTTTTTTTTACTACAACAAGTGATTATTATATCGAATTAATGCTGTACCGAAATTAAGAAAAGCAGGTTGTACGACGTCGTAGCACCGGGGATTGTGAGTGTAACAGTTGAGAAAGTGAGAGGGAAAAGTGGAGAAGGGGTTTCATTCATTCATTTCAATTCCCCCAATTCAATTCAATTCATTCCAATGCAAGATTTGTTCTACCAGTAAGTATAAGTAATGAAGTTTATGATTCTGAAACCCTAAATGGATGCGAAGGATATACTTGGATTGCCCAAAAACTCATTCCCATCTTCTGCTGATAAAAAGCCTCGACCTCCCAAAGAGTCTCAGAGAAAACCAGATGGCATTTCACGCGAGGTACCTATCTCATTACATTTTATTATATAATTCAATAGTTTTTTATTTTCTGTTACTTACTGGTTTTAATTGAAATTCAATTCAATTGTATTTGTAGGTTTATGCGCTTACGGGTAGAATGCCACCTCTTATGCCTTCTATTGATGCTTCTCAACTGAAAAAAAAGCCTCCTCCTCACGAAAAGGTTTATTTTATTATTATGTTTTTCTTTTATTTATATCTAGGGTATGTTTGGGCGGTCTTATTTGAGCTTATCTACACATAAACATGGAGACTGATTGAGAGAGCTTATGGAAACATTTTATTACTAGCATAAGCATTTTTTTTTATTTGTTTTTATTTTATTTTATTTATTTAGGGCATATTTTGAGTGGTTTATTTGAACTTGTCTATTGGTATAAGATGTGTGAGAATGTTTATGAGAGTTTATAGAAATAACTTATGACATGTCGGTAATCTGTATTCAACTTATTTTCATATGTTCTCTATGTTAGCTTATGAAAATAATTTATAGCTTATATGAAAACAATTTTACTTTAATTATCTTTTGTTATAGAAATAACTTATACATAAGCACTTATATAATAACCATTTATGTTGTAAGTGTTTAATTAAGTTGTTTATCCAAACAGGGTCTTTATTTTGCTAGTATTATACTCAATCACTTTGGTTATTGAACTTCTTATGTTCTTCAGATCACTTGGCAGTGGCTTCCTTTCACCAATTCTGCTCGTAAAGATGATCTTCATCTTTACCATTGGGTCAGTCACAGCATCCATTAAATCATCATCATCATCATCATATATATATATATATATGATTATTTATGAGCTTGCAAGTTATTTTTTGCGTCTTTTTTCTTTCAGGTTCGAGTAGTCAATGGTGTTCCACCTACCGGGGACTATTCTTTTGCCAAGTATAACAAGGTAGCTAGCTAAATTCATTTTCTATCTGTTTCTGTGCTTCCTCTGCATTGCTTACCTTTTTGGTTTTATTTTTGAATTTGGCTTTATTCAAAATTTTCTATTTGCTGTGGTGCAGTCTGTTGACATTATCAAATACACAGACGAGGAGTATGAAAAGCATTTGACAGATCCTGTGGGTAATCATGTCTAATTGCACAGTTTTATGGAGGTTTACAGACGAGTTTGCTTAAACTACAATGTTGCAAAATTTATGCTATCCAAACTGAAATTTATTCTATGTAATGTATCGAGCTGTGATTGTGGGCCCGTTATTAACTTCTATTGCAAGGGAGCATTGAATTTTTGTGTGTGTTTAAAACTCTTGTTGATTTGTTCATTGGTGATTACTTGTCTTGAGGCTTATAAATAATACTACTGGAAGTCTCCTTTTTCTGCAGAAGAGATGGATATTGGGTTATTCCTGTGTTGGCTAATAAGAACAACCTATGCTGTTACAATCCTTGGAGTGTTTTTCTGTAGTCAATAGTTTAACACAGATTTCATTTAAAAGTAGAGTTTAGTGAATGTGGGATTATTAATAGGATTTTGTGTGGATGAAAACAATAGGATTCTAGAAACCTAGCAGAATCATATCAATCACAACTCTAGTTTGGTTTTGGTGATAGAGTCTTTGCAACTGCCTCTTTTGTACACTACATCCTACTTCACTTTTTATTGTATAAAATTGCCCACTTTTAACCGCAATTGTGAAGTTCTGTGTGCTTTTCAGAATTGAAAGTCGAAAAAAATTGACATCCTATCAATGTTTTTACATTCATCTCTGTACTAAGTATCCAATGCATGACTCAACTGGATTATGCTTTATCTCATAGATGTGGACGAAGGAGGAGACAAATGAACTATTTGACTTGTGTGGTAGATTCGATCTCCGTTTTGTTGTAATAGCTGATAGATTTCCATCATCTCGGACTGTAGAGGAGTTGAAGGATCGATATTATAGTGGTATGTCTTTGTTGAATAATTATTATATGTTGTACTATGCAATTAATAATTATGATATGGAGACTGCATAAGCAAAAATGTGATATGTTGAGCTTAATTTTTTATCATATGTCCCTGTCATGTAGTGTCGCGGGCTATATTAATTGCTAGGGCTGCATCTTCCGGAGACGTTGCAACACATCCTCTCATTAAGGTGATGTGAAGTTTTATATTAATATATGATGCTTTGAAATAGTTACTTTCTTTTGCCTCTTTGAGTATACTATTTGTTGTACAAACAGACTTGCACACCTGCCTTAAGTCATTGCCATGTGGTCATATCATAGTAACTTGATCTTCCTTTTCATTGTAGGAACCATATAATGTTTCACAAGAAATGGAGCGAAAACGGGCACTGTCTATGGTGCTCTCCCAAACAAGACAACAAGAGCGAAAAGATGAAGAGGTTTTGTCCTTTAAAGAAAAATAATGTTTATACGTTTCTGCCATCGGTATACCTTCATAGTAAACGTAAGTACGACTGCTTATATTTTTTTTATGCAGGTTCTTGTTGAAGCAAAAAGAATAGCTGAGTTACGGATGGCTTCTAAGGTAATTTTTTGAAGACCATATTTCGGATTATCTAATTCTAATTTATTGATTAATCTTGGTTATAAATTCCTACCCATCACTTTAATTATCGGGGGATTTTTCCTGGTATGGCATGTACTTCTTTTCCATGGGACTGATGGGAGGTAAGTTACTAAAGTTAGAGCTGTATACTCATAATGTAATCACTACTAATTTTTCCTGACAGTCAAATATATGTTGAAGTAGTGTTCATTAATCACTCGTTCCCTATTTATAATTACCAATTTGGGGCAACAAAATCCATGGAATGTATAAAATATGTTCACATGACCTATACATGCACATTTGTGCCTTGGATTTTGATTTCATATATTTTTCAGGTTACTGAACAGTCTCAATTGGTTGTTGCTTCAAATGCTGATGCAGAAGTTACAGAGAGAACTGTCCCTGGTGAAACTATATCTCCATCGAATGTGCAACCTCCATCAATGGTTGTGCCTTCCGCGACAGATAATGCTTCTACTCTAGCTTCTCTTCGCATGGTAAGTTATGTATCCTTCGCCTTTTTTCCATGTACAATTTTGTTCTCTACACCTCTGAAACCCCACTCCCTGCCTCTGTCCCAGGGGAAGGTTAACAAGGATTCTATGAAAACAAAAGCCTTTTCACACTATATATCAAATTATATATTAATCAAACAACATTTATATATCATTCTCAATCATTTTATCAAAAAATATATTAATCAAACAGTACCATAATGTTCTATTGCAACTCGTGTCAAATTATATATCATTCTCAATCATTTTATCTAATATTGCATTTCCATAGCTAGTCTCTAACCCATAGAAAATATTTCAAATAACATTTTTATAGTGAAGAGCAATTTGCACTATTTATTAAATTCTCATACTTCATTGCATTATCTGATAATGAGAAATATTTCAGCTTCGTGTATATTTGAGGACATATGCACTTGATCAAATGGTGCAAGCTTCAAACTCATCTGCTGGACTTCGGACTATCAAACGGGTTGAGCAAACATTGCAAGATCTTGGGGTTTGTAGACTACTTTAATTTTCAATGCAGTTTACATATTTCTTTCTCTCTTATTCATTGCTGACAAATTGATTGCTATTAACTAAATTAATCGTCTTTCTTAATACCCGTGAATTTGGTTAGAGAGTCTTATATTAAGGGATGGAGGGAATATATAGGTATATAGAAAAGCAGATGTATGTCAAATCCAAGCTGAAATGTTTGTGATGCATTTCCTTTTAGATAGATAGAATTGTTTGAGCATATATTTGAATTCGTGATGCATTTCCTTTTAATTTGATTTTGTGATTCCAGGTCAATTTGAAACCAAGGGTTCCAACAAAAGCTGTATGTGCAGAGCATCTTGAACTAAGAAGAGAAATACTAACCTGGCTGAATCTGCAGAAACAGGTATATTGGTTTAAGAAATTTGAGAGAAACATATTTGCTGAATGTATTTATTAACTCATATTATAAGCAGATGTTGATGATTTCACTTAGAATTTTCATAGGGTTGTAATACGCCTGCCAAATTTTTGATTGTTTATCGAAATAGCAACGTCTACACTGTCTTGTTTCGCACCCAAATTTCTGATTTAATTACTTATGATATATGTTTCAGGTGCAATATAAAGAGGCTGAAGGTTCATCTTTCCGTGATGGGTCCTACGGTGAAACACCAGGCACACCTAAGGTCAGAACTTTTTTTCTTTCTTTCTTTCTGGTATTTTCCCCTCTATTGTTTTAGTCTTGTGATGTGGAAACTACTGACACAGTTGCTCCGTGGTGGGGATCAGGATCGTACATTTATTCCCGACTCCATGAATTTTGGAGGTAATAAATATTAATTTTTTTTGTACCTGTTATCTAATTTTCTATAAACTAAGGGGATTTTCATTTATTTACTATTAAAGATATCCATAAAACTGTAGTTTCAAGCGAAAGGGTTGGCAAAAAGGACCAAAAACGCAAGGTACACCACAGTATTTTGTCTAATTACTTTCCCATTGATTGATTAGTTTTATTTTTACATTTTTTTTAATAATGAATGTTTAATATTGATCGGTTTCGGAAATTTTATTTGTACAGGCGCATGGAGGTCCACCTACCTCGGCTCATAAAAGACCTAGAAAACAAAAGGCCTCAGATCTTTAATTTATCTGGTAAGAGTTTAAATTTGGCACAGAAGACACTAGCCGGACTTGTTAAGCATCATATTTCTCTATAATGTAATTTTCTCTACCCGTGGTGCTTCAACAACCTTATAGGATTTGTTTCTTCAATTTTAAGCTTGTCAGTGCATGTATTTACTGAGTTACTGAATGAAATTTTTTCCATGTTATCTGTCAGGTGCAATGGGAATTTGTATTATTCGTCTTACGGTTTTATTAATGTCAGTCTTTTGGATATTTATATAGAAAGTTTTTATTAGAAAAAATCAGAAGTATAAAAGTGCTGCATTTCATGATTTCTTTCTTAGCGAAAGCTTTCACGTTTGCACAAATTGCAAATGATACCAACTTGTTATCTTTTTGCGGACGGGTTAGCTCGGTCCTTTTAACGTGTGAATTTAAGCGGATCGGGTTAAACAGGACAGGTTATTGCGTGTAATTAACAATGGAATTGGAAATTCCAATGTCCCTGAAAGCTTATGCTGTGATGTAGAAATTTGTAATTGATGGAAAAAATGCACAGTCTAAAGGGAAAAAGTAAAGTGGATAATATAAAAAATAAAATAAATTTTGATAAATCATTAGTTTTAGTTTTTTTTTTTGTGAATATGCAACTTGATTTTTAAAATTGTAGGTGTCAATCAAATTAGTCATTTCCGAATTGTGTGAATTGATAATTACATATTTGAAATTATAAAATATCAATCAAAATAGTTTTTATATAAATTTGTTATTAGATATTTTGACGTGGCACTGTAATTGAATGTGGTTTATCCACGTTAATCTCTGTCATTTTTTGGGGAATAAATTAGTCGATGAAATTGTTATCTCATTGATAAATTTATAAGTAATTGTAATTGTGTATGGACAAATTAATCTATGAAAGATTTAATTTTTATCGAAAAATTAGTCTATTGTAATGACATTGATGTGAAATCAATTAGAGGGGTTAAATATTCAATTAATATGTTATATAATAATTTATAACGATAAAAGTTTAAATATAAATTATTTGATTATTATTCTACAATTTTAGAGATATATTTTTTAATTTACAAAATTGCAGAATTAATTTAACTTATAGTTACAATTTGAAGGACTAATTTGACTATTCCTTTATATATTTTTACAAGCTTTTCAATATAGTTTATAGTCACTTTTTATTCAAAACTTGTATGTTATTCACTTCAAATCAAACGAAAGTGGCAGGGAATAAGCAATCCACGAACATATTTATCTCCTTCTCAAAGTGAGGATAATTTTACAAGTGCATAAAAATGTGCTATGCGCGTTGCATTTTCTATGCTGACAATCTCAAAGCGAAGCTGTCAAGCAAAAAAAAAAAAAAAATAGCGGGATATTGTTCCTTTTGAGTTTTGTTTAAACTTCTATGATTTTGTTCTTTATAAAAAGACGTTTAAGTGGATAGAAGAGTTTGAATGTTTTTAAATTATCCTTAGCCTCTATTTTCAATTAAAGTGAAATTTTTTGATGTAACAAAACAAGGGTTAGGGAGCTAAAAACAATGCAAAGTACCCCGAGGTCTTCATCGCGATACAACGTCGACAACAATTGATTGGCGCTGCTTTTATAAACAGATTTATTTTCTTTTGCGATTCTTGCACTTGCAGTCCAACAATCAAATGTGTAATCCTCACAAGAGTGAAGAATATTTTTCATTTATATTTTGTGTTTACTGGTTTTTTTTTTTTTGACAGTTGAAAACTTAAAGTGAACAATTGTTAATTGTTTTAATTATTTTTAAAAATACATTTTTATTAACGAATATTTAATTAATCTCTTTCTCTATATAATTTTTTTTCCACGTGCACTAACCATAGATTGAACTTCGATTAAATAATTAAGGGGATATAGTAAAATTTTCTTTAAAGTGATTAAAAAAATAAGCATTTTTTTAAATATATAGATTTAATTCAAAATAAATGAAAATATTGTCTTACTAATCAATTTATTATATATATATATTTTGTGAATTTGATGAATAGGACTAAGGTTCGAGTTCAATTAGACCGGTCCGGTGACTCCGGTCTGAATTTTACAACACACAGGGAACCCTTCCAATCCCAATCTACTTCTCAATCTCATGCTCTTAAGTCTTAACAGTTATGATGGTGTACAAGAGTAATTCATAAAGTGTGATGACTTAAAGAAGTAAGATTTTTTTACAGGAATATTTAAAGTAACTTGATTCATGTCAAATTGTTGTAACAACCATATTGTAGACAGTGATACTATAGTCACACCTTATCTTTTTATGACTTATTCGTTGTATGTGTTTTTCCATATTTATTCTTAGGATGCATGGCGTGAAGAGATTGTGGTTGCAAACACCATGTTCCCGCAATATGTGTACTATTACAACACCACAATTGAACTACATGATTAATACTCACATACACAACAACAACGTAAAACATGCTCACAAACTGTTGGATGAAAACCCTTTATCCTGCAACATTGTTTCCTGGAACATGATTATGACTGCCTATGTTCAACACCATCAAATTGGACTTGCTCATCAACTGTTCGATAAAATGCCCCTTAAAGACGCAGTTTCATGGAACATCATGCTCTCTGGTTTTCATAAAACCAGAAACTCAGAGGGACTTTACCAATGTTTCTTGCAAATGGGAAGAGCTGGTGTAGTGCCCAATGACTATACAATCTCCAAATTGCTTAGAGCAGTTATTTGTACTGAGTTGGATGTTTTGGTGCATCAAGTTCATGCTATGGCTTTTCATTTGGGACTCAACTTGAATGTTTTTGTTGGGTCTTCTTTGATTCGAGCTTATGCGGGTTTAAGGGAAGAAGAAGCTTTAAGTCGAGCGTTTGATGATATATCGATGAAAGATGTTACATCTTGGAATGCTTTGGTTTCTGGTTATATGGAATTGGGTAGAATGGTTGATGCTCAAACAGCATTTGATCTAATGCCTCAAAGAAACGTAATTTCGTGGACTACTTTAGTGAATGGTTATGTCAAGAACAATCGAGTTAATAAAGCGCGGTCAGTTTTTAACAAAATGAGCGAGAGAAATGTGGTTTCTTGGACGGTAATGATTAGTGGGTATGTGCAAAAAAAGAGATTTATGGATGCATTAAAGCTTTTTCTTCGTATGTTTGAGAGTGGAACTCGTCCCAATCATTTCACATTTTCAAGTGTATTGGATGCATGTGCAGGTTGTTCCTCACTTCTGATGGGGTTACAGGTTCATCTGTGTATTGTCAAGTCTGGCATACCAAACGATGTTATCTGGTTGACCTCACTTGTTGATATGTATGCAAAATGTGGAGATATGGAAGCGGCTTTTTGTGTTTTCGAGTCGATTATGGATAAGAATTTAGTATCTTGGAATGTGATAATTGGAGGTTACGCAAGTCATGGGCTTGCTGCACGAGCACTGGAGGAGTTTGATAGGATGAAAAATGTTGGCGTTACACCTGATGAAGTTACATTTGTGAATGTGTTGTCAGCATGTGTGCATGCTGGTCTTGTTGAAGAGGGAGAAAAGCATTTCGCAGCTATGCTGACCGAGTATGGAAAGCAAGCAGAGATGGAGCATTATACTTGCATGGTGGACCTATATGGAAGAGCAGGGAGATTTAATGAAGCAGAAAAACTAATCAAGAGTATGCCATTTGAGCCTGATGTGGTTTTGTGGGGTGCATTACTTGCAGCTTGTGGCCTGCATTCAAATTTGGAACTTGGAGAGTATGCTGCCGAGAGGATTTGCAGACTTGAGAGCAATCATCCTGTCTCTTACTCAATGCTTTCAAAGATCCAAGGTGAGAAAGGAATATGGAGCAGTGTGAATGAACTGAGGGAGAAAATGAAGGAGAGAGGGATTAAAAAGCAGAAGGCGATTAGTTGGGTTGAGTGATCTTATGATCTCACCCCGTAAGTAAATTGTGTGGAATTCAGACAAAAGTAAGGTTTAATTTGGGTGCTGCTAATCCCTTTAAGAAAATTTCTTTGTACGGTAATTGTTCCGACCTCAAATCTGCAGAACCACATTTTCAAGATGTCTGCATTGGGTCTCGTATAAGTCATCACGGTTGTCATTTGTAAAAGACGCCTCAATGGGTTGAGAGGAGTGTAATGTTTATAAACTAACCTTAGCCTCGACCACCAAATAATGTGGGACTTTTTGGTGTACCGAAAACAATAATGATTATATTGAAACCTAATGATTATATGATACAGGTTAACTTTTTCCTTTCTTATATTTACATGTATAGTTTGAGTTTTAAACGTTGTGTCTACTTCATTTGTTTTAAGCTATAACTTCTTACTCTCACTCTTGCTTTGTTTCCAAGTGAAGTTAATCAATCAATATTTGTAACGTTATTAAACTTTTGTTGAGTTCTTTTTGAGTTACTGGTTAATTAGATTTTTTATAAAAATAAACATGGTTTGACCTATGTTTTATACCAGTTGTGACTTGTGCAAAAGTATCACTGAATGATCTTTTTATGAGTCAGCCATTAGAGAGACCTCAATTGGCCCAATTCCCCAACAGTTATTGTCTTTAATCCAGGAGAGTAATACACCCATTATAACTCGCACGGAAACTCCATGCACATCAATGAGAATTTAGTGTCTCCTCTTCTCTATCTATTTTATTTGGAGACCCTATCCTCGAATTCAAAGTTCCCTTCTTAATAAGTATGGTGTGAAAAGTTCACATATTGTGTCATGATGAAATTTACTCAAGATTTTGAACAGAAATTTGTGTTGCTTATTGTGTTGTGAAGGTTGAAGTTAAAATTGTATCATATAAAGAACTTGAATTCTTTACCTTGAAAACAAGTAGTCTGCATCCAACATGAGTGAGTTATTTTTCTGCTTATTTTTGAACGGTTGTTTTTTAATATCTAAATTTTTATGATAACAATATAAACCAAAACAACATGAAGATGATAGTAACTGAAGTGTAACTGCTTATACATGATACATGTTTCAGATTATCAAATGATGGTATGTGAGGCTTACATACATATCCAACTATGTTCAGAACGAAGTACTGATCACATTTCAATTCATTTACAAAGACAATGAATACTATGTGAAAAGCAAAAGTATAAAATTGCAAAGTGGACAATTTGTTCTAACCGTAGACTATGAAACACTGACCACTAACACATTGAAGAAAATAAAAAGTGATCGAATGTAACTGGTTATCTGACACCGAGACGTGTCAGATGCACCCTAGCCTAGGTGGAAAAGGTAACATTGAGAATATCTGGAAACTTCTCTTTGATGGCGGCTTTGACTCCTGATCCAATGGATTCCGGTCCAAAATACTCAACGACACAATCACCAGCTTCAACAGATAAAACTTGCACGCTACCTCCGTAATTCTTAATAGCTGGTCTCAATATCTCAAGATGATTATTCACCGCCTAAAATCCACAACCAAACATCAACTAACATTCATCATTTCATTTCTCAATAAGCAATCATTTTAACCCCTAAAAGTATGAGGCAGTATCAAATATAGTCATTCATATAGTAATTGAATGTATTCTAAGGTGTGTTTTTCGTCCATAATTTTATTTTATTTACCTGACTAACATAATTAACACAAGACACATTTAAAAAAATAGAAGATTTGATACATTACATTATAGTGACACCTACTTACATAGTCTATTTCTTACAGTTTATTTTCAAAAATAATCACTATTTTAAAAATAAATAACTTACTTTAAAGAGTATTTCGGTTACAACTTTTGAAAATAATCAAAGTCTAAAAATTGATTAATATATTTTCGATCATTTCTTAAAATTTTGTTTTTAATATGCTCCCACACAAAATAACTGTGCATTTTTTAAATTCGGTAACAAATAATCTCTAAATTATTTAATTCAAAAATCATTTTTTATTATGCATAACAAACTGACCAATATCCAATGACTCAAATTATTATGGCCAAAACAATTTTTTTAAAAGAAGAAACTTACCTCAACAGTTGTTTCTCTTGATTGATCATCATCATAAACTTGCACAATATCCTTAATGGAATCACCAAATTTTTCCTTAAGAACGCGTTCGATTCCCATTTTCATCGTTGTAGTTGAGCTAGGACAACTTTCACACGCTCCTTGTAACTTAAGTGAAACGACGCCGTTTTCAACGGAAACAACGTCGACGTTTCCTCCGTCAGAGATAAGGTAAGGACGAACATCTTCGAGAACGAGGTCAACGTTAACAGCGGTTAGGTCAAATTTCTTGGCGGAGTATAATCCTGGAGAAGATTGGTTCTGATTGGGGGAAGCGGCCAAACGGATTACTGTGTTTGGAATTCTCTTTTGCTTTTTAATTGTGAATTTGAAAACTGCGAAATTGAGATTATTGCGTTGTTTTTGTTGGCCACTCAAATTCAATTTCGTTATCGAACAAATTGGAGTTAGAGTCGCCATTGGTGGAGCTTCTGGAGTTATGATGCGTAATGAAAAATACGAATTACAAAGTGTTTTTTTTTTTGGAGTGGACGTTATGGGCCACGGAGCCCAATTGAGTCCAAGTTTAGGATTTTGGGTTGAAAAATGACAAAGTATGGCAGGAAGATTGACGAATCTGTCAATCCGGACAAATATCATCTAGAGAAGGGTAATTTGGGAATAATAGGAACCTTTAAGAATATAAGAGAAGGATAAATCTTCTTTTGTGTTATCAATATGTTTTGCTGATCTGTTGCATTGCATAATCCAGTTTAGGTAAAAATATATCAAACCGACCAATTTGGATCTTTGATTTAATCTAGAAAAGGTTCTTGTCCAAACATATTTTTTTTACTTAAATTGAGCCAATATTTTTTTTGAAATTTTATTTAACTAAAAAATCAAGATACGTGCCAAAAAAAAAGTCAATTTTTTAACCTAAATTGCTCCTCACATGAACTTATTCCATGAAAATAAAATAATTATTAAAAAAATTAAATTTAAATTAATAAAAGAGTAATGTAGAAATAATGTATTAGGTGTGTTAAAGTTAGTTAATTTTTATTTATATTTAAAATCATCAAAATTATTTTTTTTCTAAGAAAAAGTACATGATAGACATTGTCAAGTTGAAGACACGACGACTAAGCACCGGACAAGATAGACATTCTCAAATCTAATTTGTGGTTAACAACTTATTCAATTGTTTTGCAACTTGATTCGATTATCTTGATATGAGTTTAAACAATGTGTCCCTCACTCCTCGTGAAGAAGGTGGATGACATCAATTAACCAATGCCAGAATGAGTCCGACAACATTCATTGGTAAGAAGAGAAAAAACTTGCAAGGAATCTGAGTAGATTTGAATTTGAATATGAAGGTGGTCTTTAGGGCCGTCTTAAAAGATGCACAAATATCATATCATGACTCAAATATACAATAACATAACAATGAATCCATATGATTTGGTTTTCACAAACTTGTCATAATTAAAAATTATTATTTTTTAACATGCATTCAAATCATATTCATATATAAAAGTTCTCCAAAAATATATATTAGATCACAATTTTAGTTTTGAGACAATCATTCTATACTCATCTACACAACTATCCGTTCAACACAAGTACGTACTTTTCCTATGATTATGTTTCTATCGGGTCGCAATTTAGACTATAAAATACAAGTATCTATCTCCCAAAAGTTTCATATTATCAAATACATTTGTTATTGGTGACTAAGATTATTAATATAATCAAGTATTATTGAAAAATATTTTACTTGTTTGATTTTTTTAACTATTTTAGTTTTAACTGCAAAAGCAGGAAAAAATATTAGCTCATTTGGTATGTTATGTACAACAAAATTGAACATTATCATTTGTAATAATGAAATATGCTATTGAACAATTGGTCAAATTCAACTAACACCTAAAAAGTCCAAAACATTACTAATATTTGAATAGAGAAGATAGAGAGAAGTGTTGAGTGGAATTACGAATGTAATTTTAAACTTAGGAATTGTATCGAAGACGGTAAAAAATAAATGATATGATACTAGTATAGTTACAAAGGTTGAGTGCCTATCTATACCTTTGTGGCGAAGACGAAGAAAAAATTGCTATTTTTTTTAATACAAAAATTACTACATTAATAACAAGGTTTATGCGAAATGAATGAAGTAACGTACAAACAGAACATTAAATTGTGATATGTGCATGCGGTGATTTTATCTGCAAAACTAAAGGGGTTGTACTCATTACATGGAGACATATCATTATATGTAATAAAAGAAATTAATTGTACAAGAGGTTGTACTTCCTTATGTGTCCATATATGAAAAATATGTTATTAATGTTATCATTATTATCATGTATTGAATTCACCTCAATAAACAATAAAAAATTCACACTGACTGAACACTAGATCCACCCATCACCAATTCTTTTAAAACTAATTAAAATAACAATTTCATTTTCAACTTAAAAAAAATTCTTTTTACAAAATAATTTTCAAACAAATTGAGTTTTCGAAATCAGTAAATTACATGACCCTAACATCAAGATTCAAAATTGTAATCTTTGTCCACGCGATTCGGAAATAGAAGAAAGATAGAGAGAAAATAGAGAGAAGTGTATACAGCATATGAAAGTAACGTAATAATTTAAATAGTTTGAATATAGGTGCAAATATAAATTTTTTGAATAGTCAGAATATAAAAAGAATTTGGAGCACCAACTAACTGGAGGCATGTGTAAATAGTGTGGGTTGCACATGTTGATAAGTGTCGACCCATGGTCACAATTACTAATTTAATAATGAAGGTTTATGCGAAATGAATAGGAATGTGCTAAAAGAACATTAATTTGGTTTGTGCATTGATTTCATCTGCAAAACTAAATGTTGGTTCATCTATTTAATGTTGAAACTTAGGACAAGGAGATGATATCAGTAGATGAATGTAATAAAAGAAATTAATTGTGCAAGAGGTTGTACTCATTCTTAATAGTCAGTGTCACTAATGTTTTCAATGATGTCACCTCACCCTCTTTTATGTGTGCGTATATAAAAAATGTGTTTTTAATGCTATCGTCATTTCATGTATTAAATTCACCAGAAAAAACAATCAAATCATGTATTGATCTATGGAACAAAATGGTTTAGATTTATTGCAGTTAAATATAATGCATTTGTGAGAGATGATTGGTTTTAATTTGGACATGCATTTGTGTAAAGACAAAGCTTGAACAACAAAGGCAAGAGAATGTCAAAATTATGTAAATTTAAGAAGGGATACAAGATAAATTTTAATATAAGATGGTCAGAAGTAAATTTGTATTATATGTACAATCACGACAAATATAAAGTAATTTAAGAAGAGAATACTTTTAGATTTTGGGTGTATTAGTTATACGGTGCAAACAAAAAAAATAAAGTGGTCAAAATTAAGTTTTTTTTTAGAGATATTGATACAATTTTTCAAAATTTAAGATGTGTATGTACACACATTCACTAAACACTAAATTCGTCCATCCATGACCACTTAAATGATTTTCTTCAAAAACTAATTAAAACAACAATTTCATTTTCAACATAGAAAATATTTTTTAACAAAATAATTTTCGGAAGAAGCTTACACACAAACATAACTAAAACTTTAAAAATGATTTTCTTTTAATCTAAAACAAATGGACACTTATTTCTATCATTTTCTTATTATAGAAAAAGTCTTCTCATTTAGGATGTTTTGTGTGTGTATATTGGACAATCAGAAATTATCACAACATTGGACTAAAATTAATATAAGTAGATAAAGTATCATATTTTTACTCAAAACCTTAAAATAATAAGTATATAAAAATCTTTCACTTATATAATATTCATTATTTATTTTTCCAACAATGTGTTTTCATTATCAAAAAGTAGAAAAAAAGATATACGATTTTATTTCTTTTTTTCTTTTGTAACTTTTGAAGACTCTACTCTCAGATTTTTCTGTGAACTTTTGCTTCAAAGTATGCTTCATTGAAGAGAAGTAGGTAAGAGGGAAGTTGAAAAGTGATAATAAAATCCTCTAGATTTGGTTTAAAGGAGGGATAAAGATGAGAAAATAAAATTAGTGGGACCCACCACTTTTTCAAGATATCATCATAAACGAGCTTTATCGTAACTTTCTCATCTATATTGTCAAGAGAGTGATCCGATTAATATGAAAATAAAGATATTATTAACATCTATTTGTAGAAGACGATATGTGTGGTATTTAGAGTTTTAAACAATTTTTAAATAGAGATATACAGTGGACTACGGTTCATATTAAATTACTTTTTAAAAAAAATGAGTTTATATACACGGTTAGTGTAAAAAAATTATAATGTTAGTCAATTACAATTGTTAGATCAATAAAAATATTTGATTTTTATCAAAATTATTTCTAGAAGCATTTTCATAAATAATTGTGATATACTGACAATATAAAACGTGGTGCATAACAACTGAATTCTTTCAAAAATCAGTTTAATATTTGTGTTTTGCAGATTTTTAAAAACAGAGCATAATATTATTGTATGTGTAAATTTTTTTGATGAAGTATTATATGTGTAATTTGTAAAACACACATATACATGTGCACACCCTATATAAGGTGTATCAGCCCCTGCATAAAGGGTATTATTTCACCTAACATTCTCCATTTTCTTCCTAGGGGTGCTTGGAACCCGTTTTCCACATTCAGCAATATCTTTTCCATATAAAAATGTACTATTACTTTTTAATAATATATTATTATTTGCTTTGGTTGCTTACGTAGAACCTTACTTTAGTTTTGTCACTTTAATTTACTTTGAAAAAAATAAAGGAAGAACAATAGTTTATCGTTTTTAAACAACTTTGGAATCTATTTAATTCTACATTTTTAGTAGTAATTAATAAAGAAGAATGAAGAGTTTTGCTGCTAAGGTAGAAGAAGGAAGAGAAGGTACAAATGGTAAGCCATGTGTAGGACCAGTATATCGCAACCTTCTATCCAAACATGAATTTCCACCGTTGGATCCTCATTTAAATTCCACTTGGGATATTTTCAGGTATATTAATATTCATGCAAAGTTAATTTGAGATTGAAATGAAAACATACACATTCTAATCTAATCAACATAACCATATGTAAAAAAAAAAAAAAAAACTTAATCGTGCTTATCTTTAGTCCTTGAAATAGATAGTATCGATCAATTTAACTTTTTAAGTTTGTGAAATAGTAAGGTAGTTTCTTAAGCTGAAAAAATCATTCGATTTTTCCATTTTATTTATTTATTTTGCACCACGGTTTTAAAAGTTATATATATGTTTATCTTGATCCACCAAGAAATTATTAAAGAGTCTTTCATTAGTTTAGGTAGATGTTTACTAAAAAAATATTTCGACGAAAGAATTATATTGATGGATGTTATTTAGTTTAAAATACTAATTTACTATTTCATATATTTAAAGGATTAAATTGTTCGACTCTTGCAATTTCGAGACCTAAATTTTGATCTAGTTTAGGTAAAATGTTGAGATATATAAAATATCCAGTCTAAAAAAATAGAAGTTTAGTGATTGATCATTTAAAAATGATAATTAACATGTTTTAAAATGCAATAAAATAGAGAGAAATGTTATCAATATAGTTGTAATTGTGGTTGCAGGGATATTGCAAAGATCTCTTAAAAAAATCATATTGAAGCTATAATTGTCGTTTTAGACCGCAATTTATAATTATCTTTCGGAACGAGTTTTCTCATATGAAAAAAAAAATGTCTAATATTGTTAAATTGGACATTATGTTTTGGATTCGAATCCGACAACTCGCAGTTATTTCAGTTAATTAGTGTGGTATTTATCATATTTAAAAAATAAATAAAAAAAGAAACACTCGACGCTTTCTTTGATGATTGTAGCATGGCTGTCAAAAAGTATCCTCAAAACCGTATGCTGGGATGGCGTGAATTTGTTGATGGAAAGGTATTTTTATTTTATTAAAGGAAACGCATTTTTATGACAATACATTCATTTTCATATCATGTAGACTAAGAAGACAAAGAAATTGATTTTTGTTTATTTATTTATTTTTTATTTTAGGTAGGACCATATAAGTGGAAAACATATAAGCAAATTTATGATGAAGTGTTGCATATTGGTTCTGCTCTACGTGCATCTGGTGCTAAACATGTAAGTGTTATCAATGCAAAAGGACATTTTTTTTTCGTAATGTAAGGTACTCTATTAGTATATATTCTTTAAAACGAGTGCTCTTAAATCTTAATGTCAATTGTGGTAATTTTAATTACAGGGCTCACGAATTGGAGTTTATGGATCAAATTGTCCACAGTGGATTGTGGCAATGGAGGTTTCAATATTTATTATATAATAAAGTTTTCACACTATTGTTACTTCTATGATTCTATCAGAATTCATAAGCTTGTTTATGTTGATGTAGGCTTGTTGTGCTCACAGCTTGGTTTGTGTGCCTCTCTATGATACACTTGGTAAATAAATATTTTGTCCATAAATTTAGTTTATCCCCTATTTTCTCTCTGTTTTTTTTCTGCGATTAGGAGCTATGCATAAAAATTATCCTATTTAAGGTCACTTTTTAGATTTACCTTTTTCTTCATTTTTATATTCTTAGTATTATGTCAATACTCATTTTTCTGAATTTATACAAATTTATTTGAGAATTTATCTGATCTTAAAAAAAAAAATCAACACGATTCATTTTTATTGAAAAGAAAAATAAAATCACTATTTAAAACCAAAAAGAAAAAAAGAAAAAGTTTAAAATTGATATTTTTGTTCTTAAATTCTAACTCAAGTTCTAACTACATTATTTTATTTCTTATTTATCAGCTAAATGATTTTTTTTCATATATTTATTGATTGACTTGATGCAATTTAAACATCAAATGCAGGGTCCGGTGCTGTAAACTTTATCATAGGTCATGCAGAAATAGATTTTGTGTTTGTCCAAGATAAGAAGGTTATGCAAGTAAGAATCACTTTCTTTGAATAATCATCTTCATCTTCAAATAAATTCATATACCAAATATTTAAACGCAAATATAAATTGTGATTACATAACATATAATTCCTTACATTATTTTTCAGCTTTTAAATCCTGATTGTAAATCTGCTTCGAGATTGAAAGGTAAATTAATATGGCCTGTTTGAAACTTCTATGTTTATGTGTTGCAATTGCAATTTAATAGAAGACAATTAATTTAATTGAGTTTTGTTGTGGTTATAAACAGCGATAGTTTGTTTCACTTCATTAACAAATGAAGAGAAAAATAAAGCCACAAGCATTGGGATTAAGCCATATTCATGGGAAGAGTTCTTGCACATGGTTAATTTAATTTGTCAAATAATTGATAAAATTTACATTTATTAATAATATATAATCAATAACTCATTTTACTATTATCTTGTAGGGAAAAGAAAACCCATCAACAATTTTACCACCACATGCTCATAATATATGCACAATAATTTATACAAGTGGAACTAGTGGAGATCCAAAAGGTGTTGTTTTGACGCATGAAAACATAACATATTTTGTTAGAGGAATGGATATTTTCGCTGAACAATTTGATGAAAAGGTAACTACTATTTTCATTTGCTTCATTCATTCACTTTACATAATAAAATAATGAATAATACCGAATGTTAATAAAAAATTAATTATTGATATATCATTTATGTATGATTGTAATATAAATCATTGATTTATCTAACTTTATTTACTACTCATATTAAATTATTCAAATTCTTTTTAATAAGTTTAAAAGCTATATTTATCTAAATAAATTAATTTTATATTGACGTCCAATAAAATTTCTCTATTTTCCTTTATCATACCAACAATTTTAGATATTTTAATTATAAGTGAGATGATGAAAAATATAGGTTCTTATTTTTTTAAGCAAAAAATTAGGATGAAAAGACATCACATGGTATAATTGCATTCCAAAATTATCACATATCATTTACTACAACAATTTAATAAGTTAATTGAATAAAATAAAAAATAAAGAACAAAAAGCTTGGTACAAAATTAGTATACAACGATAGTGATTTATTTATTTATCTTTAAATATTGTTTGTATACTTGTATACATATTTTGATTAGATTCTGTTTCTTTCTATTGAAGTTTTTTTTTTTTGAAATATGTATCTGAATTATTTTGCATAGATTACTGTTGAAGATGTGTATTTATCCTTTCTCCCTTTGGCTCATATTCTTGATCGTACAATTGAGGAGTATTTTTTCTATAAGGGTGCGTCTGTTGGCTACTACCATGGGGTATGTTTATACAGGAATATTTTTATTGATTTCAATATGCTTTACTAATTATTATATGATGATCATATTATTAGTGGAGAGATGAAGAAACAGAAAGGTCACAAAGAAATTGTCCCTCTATATATTTGGTTTTTTTAAATAAATAAAAAAAATCCTTTTCACATTTTATGAAATACTGAAATTGTTTGTATAAAGGATCTAATGGCACTGAGGGATGATTTAATGGAATTGAAACCAACATTGTTTGCTGGGGTTCCCCGAGTCTTTGAAAAGGTCTATGAAGGCAAGTTCACAAATCCACATGTACAACTTTTTATTATTATTAAATTTAAATACGTTTTTGGTTCTTATAAAATTATAATATTTTAATTTTAATTTTTAAAAAATAATTTTTAATTCTTATAAAATTATCATGCATCTATTTTTAATTTATGTTGTTAAGGTAATTTATATTTTTAAATGAATTTTTCGCATTCATATTTACAATATTATAAAAAGTAAGTTTAAAATTTCACAAAAAGTAAGTTTAAAATTTAATTTCTAAGTCATTATTTTCGTTACTTCTATCTTTAGTTTTTTACATTTAAAAAAGTCACATATAATTTTTCTAAAGTTAAAAATTCTAAATTTTTTTGGAGAAATTTTTTATGAAGTTCTAAGCATGATTGCAGAAAATCACTGAAAAAATTGAAAGTTGCAAATACTAAAACTGTTTTTTTGGATAATTTTATAGGACTAAAAATTGTATTTTTATTATTAAAAAAACATATTTTAGGTATCAAGAATGCAGTGGAAGAGCTCAATCCAGTGAGAAGAAGCGTTTTTTATATGCTCTACAAATAGTAAGTTGCTATTCTCAGATTGTAAATTTTTTAATTAATGTTGGTAAAAGTGAAATTTTGTTTATGTGACTATGTTTTGATTTTTGAGCTGCTGTAAGCCTGTAATTTTTTCAATGCAAATCTATATATATTTTTATGCAGTAAACTTGGGTGGATGAAGAAGGGATACAAACAATGTAATGCATCACCTTTAGCTGATCTATTAGCTTTTAGAAAGGTTGTTTCTCTTTTTTACTACATGAATTTTAAAACTACTATTATCTTTAGTGTGATCCTAGCAAGTTATACAAAAGGCTAATTTTCCAATTATTGCAAATTATCTTTGTAAAACTATGACTTCTTTTTACTTAAGAGTAAGCCTCTAAATTTTCACCGTTGTAAAACTTATTTCCTTGGTGAGTTAGGTAAAAGCTCGGTTAGGGGGGCGTGTTCGAATAGTGATAGTTGGAGGAGCACCCTTGAGTTCAGAGGTTGAAGAATTTTTACGTGTTACTTCATGCGCTATAGTATGTCAAGGTTATGGTAAGGAACTCTTTTCTTACAAGTTTTTAGAAAAGACTCATGAAAGTGATTTGGACACTAAATATGGTTAATCTAGGTTTGACTGAAACATGTGGGTCAACTACTCTTGCTTTTCCTGATGAAATGTGCATGCTTGGTACTGTTGGTCCTATATCTGTATACAATGAACTACAACTAGAAGAGGTTCCTGAGATGGGTTACAATCCTCTTGGAAGTCCTTCATGTGGTGAGATATGTCTTAGAGGGAAAACTGTTTTTACTAGCTACCTCAAAAATCCTGAGTTAACAGCAGAAGTTATAAGAGATGGATGGTTTCATACAGGTTGAATTTAAATTTCACTTTCAAGTTACAACCTCAAACTTTTTGTTTTCTAGATTTATGATAGGATAAATAGACATTTTAGTCTTTGAAATTATAAGAGTTGATCAATTTAGTCTGTCAAATTTACAAAATAGCAATTTAGCCTCTAATATTGAAATATATCAATCTATTTAATTATTATTTTCAACTTTTGTATCACAATTTTAAAGGATGGATGTTTGTTTTAAGTCAATATGTATGTTTTTTTTTACTAATTCTAATGGAAGAATTTAATTAATCGATATTTTTCAATTTAAGGAACTAATTTACTATTTCGTTAATTTGGGAAACTAAATTGACCCACCTTTACAATTTTAATGGCTAAAATGTCTATATAATAATGTTTAAGATTTAATTGATTGTGACATTTGTTGGTATCTTCAGGGGACATAGGAGAAATGCAACCTAATGGTGTCGTTAAGATTATTGATAGGAAGAAGAATCTTATAAAACTTTCTCAAGGAGAGTATATTGCACTTGAACATTTGGAAAATGTTTATGGAATCACTCCTATAGTAGAAGATGTAATCATCTTCATGAATTTCAGTATTGTTCATAAATACAATTTTTTTTCAACATTTAAACTCATCATAGGTATGTGATTAATTTGTGTTTTTGTTCAAGGTTTGGGTTTATGGGAATAGCTTCAAGTCGGTGCTAGTTGCAGTGATAGTTCCAAATGAAGAAATCACCAAAAAATGGGCATATTCAAATGGTTACATGGCTCCTTTTCCTGAACTTTGTTCTCTTGACCAATTGAAGAAATATGTGCTATCAGAATTGAAGTTGACTGCTGAGAGAAACAAGGTAACATATAGATACTGAAATAATTCTAATATGTGATTATTTTCTTCACCGCCTTGTATTCTATATACGATTTAATTAGGTACTTCAAATTATTTTTTCGTCTCTTTTTCTGTCCCTTCCAATGCACCAGCTTAAGGGCTTCGAATTTATCAAAGGTGTCATATTAGAGCCAAATCCATTTGACATGGAAAGAGAGTTGGTGACTGCAACAATGAAAAAGAGAAGAAATAATATGCTCATATATTATCAGGTAATGTGATATCATTCACTCATTTTTCCTTACTCTTTCGGGGTCTCCTTTTAAAGTACTATCCATATATCACGTTCTCAGAAATTAACAACATTTTGAACAGGTTGAAATTGATGAAGTATACGAAAGTTTGACAAGAGATAAGCATAAAATTTGAGTTATTATGCCAAATGAGGTTGTTCAATATAATGAATTGAGTTTCATACGACCAACCGTTGTCATTGTGGCTGGTGCTTAGTTTTATATTTTGTGAACAAATACATTTTCATTTTAAAAATCTGCACCCTTTTCGTAACTTAATGTCGTCCTACACCTTGTAATGATAAATCTTCTACGTGAAGTGAAAATTTCAATTCAAAATAAACCCATCTTGAATGTTCAGGGGTTATTAGCAAGATCAAACATAAAACTCAATAGTAAAAATTGTGTAGAAAGCAATGTTATTGCCATTTCTCAATTTATCCATTACTCAAAAATCCACAAGAAACCACAAGGGTACCTCAAGCACCTGTGTCATGACACAGCATAAAATTCATCCTACTAAAATCAACCAGTACTTCAAAAGATCTCCCAATATCACTACATCCACCAAACTGCAGTACCATGCTACCAGTTATGCATCACAACTTACAAAAGAGATTTTAACCTAAATGATCGACCATTTTAAAAATAACTGGATCCATCAACAAGAATGCATGTCTCCTCCCAATATTAACATTAATCAACACACTTACCTACCTTATGGGCTCCCGTTCATTAAACACCTACTCGATCAATCTTGGCCCTGAAATTTTTATTGAGCATAATTAAAGCTAGGGCCAAAAAATCACAATATCTGCAATTTGCAATAACTACCATAAAAAACTGCAATATCACCCTCGGTCAACTATAGATCTAAGATCTTTACAGCATTAAACCCTTCAATGTGACAACATCAAGAATATCACACAGTGAGCCCAGGAAACAAGTATAGGCGCTATTAGACAAATAAAAGAGAATGGCAATTCAACCTTGAGGCAATATCCTTATCTGATTATTGATGTTTACCAAAACGAGACAAGGAGTTCACCAACCGGCAACTATATACAGTTGAGGAGAGGAACCAAAAGATATGAACAATTGAAAAAAAATAGTGGGTTCGTTTGACAGACTAAGTCGGTAGAATAACTCACCACTTAATAAAAACAATGTTAATATCTGTTGTAAGCTTTTGCAAAGTCTCCACGCCTCTGAAACTCGCCAAAATTATCACGAGGCCTTGTAGGATAAGGCTCCATAGTGTCTGGGAACCTGTTCCTTGATTCCAGAGGTAAATTGGTTGCACCATAGGGAGGATTGACAGTGGACCCGTCATAGTCGGCAAAATTCTGCTGCTTATAACCCCGATATCCAGGAGACATTTGTTTGATTGCCTGTTGTTGACGCCTCTGGGCATCAAGCAGAAAAAATTCCTCCCATTGTTTTGAGTGTGTTGCACTCACCAAAGCAACTTTGTTCATGTACTTCTCCCTCAAATCTCGAATAGCCTTCGAGCAATAAACAGAACATAAGAATTGCAAAAATTGTAATAAACAAGCAAAACTGAAATAATTGAGATTCAAAACTAATTGGCGTGAGAAATGACAAATCTTCCAATTTTACTTTTTCTCTAAGATCAGGTTGTGATGCAAGCTAAATCACAAGAAAACAGAGGAACAAAGTTCAGAATAGTTATAACTATGAGCCCTTTGCCAGTCAGTCTAGCATCCAAAGGTTCATTATTAAAAGTGCAAGGTGATACTAGAATGAAAAACTTGGATACCAATACCATAAATCAAAATAGAAAATCAACACATAATAAATCTACTTTTGCAGTTCCTTGACACAATGGCTAATAAGACAAAGGTTTTTATAGTATACAAAACCTTCAGTGAGATGAAAGGTGCAAGAACAAAGGATTGTTAATTAGAACTTGACATGTGCAACAACATATTCGCAAAGAACACACCTCGCGATGCTTGAAATTTTCTTCATCTTCCTCTCTGTCACGGATTTTCATAAGCTCCATTGCTTCCTTTTTATACTCTAACTCTAATTCTTCTAGAGTCTGAGGGAAGGCATTGTGATCAACCTGTTGACCGGGTTGGATGCCAGATTCTCTCCTATGGGAATCCCACCCATCATTCCTGTAAGTACTGATGTTATGACTTCGGCCATCGAAGGAATTATATGAGTTCCCTGAATGTGGGGCTTGTCTTGGAGATCTTGACTGGCTTGAACGATCTCTAGGTCCACTATTCACATAAGCTTCACGAAATGAAGAGTATGTTAAAGCACTTGAATCAGGATGCCAACATAGATGATTTTCTTTAATTCAACAAATTGCACTTGATTCAAGATACTAACATAGCTTTAATTCAAAAACTATCTTTATAATTGCATACTGAAACCAATGGAGCCAATCCTTTCAGTAAATATGTTTGTAATGGAGGAAACCCTTCAGGACGGAGATAATGCTTGAAGGCTAAGAACTTACCTCTTGCTGCAAGTAAACGACAAGTAAGAGCAACAACATTAAAATGCAAGCACTTTGAGGTGCAAATTACACAAGAAAAAAATGCAAGTGCACAGAATCCTAACAAGCTACAAACACGAAATTACCAGCTCTCTAAGGATGCCGTAAAGATATCCTATGCTGTCCCTACCTTGTGGAGAATCTCTAGAAAACTTTTGAGCGTCCTCCCGAACACGATCTTCAACAGCTCTCTCTTGCCTACCAAACCTTTGCGGAAACTGAGGTGTATTCTGTGGTGCAGAATAAGACCTCTGGGGCTCGGAGCGCTGAAACCGAGCATTTACGGGACTTCTCTCAGGTGACCTTGATCTGTTTCTGTCCACATGAGAACTGGAAGATCCCTTTTGTTCAGCTTCCTCTCTAATCTTGTGCACAGCATCTACACCTTTGGACAAAACTAATCTATCCTTACTGCTAACAATAATGAATTTCTCGTCCATCTTAATCTTGCAGCCAATATCCCTTTCAATCTTACTTATAACTTTCTCAGTGAAAAGTGCTCTTACATTTTTGTCTCTTGCTGGTATCCTTTGAAATAACTCTTGAGACTTGTTGTTTGCTCCAAGAGTAGATGGACAACCCTATATTGTCAAGTACAATTGTGGTCAACTAAAATGGGGATAACAAAATATTCTTAGGTATGATTGGATGAAGCATTTTGGAGGGAACCGAAGGAATTATTTTTCTAAATTAAATTAAGGAAGCAATAAAATTAATTCAATAATAAATTAGTGTGATTGAAGTGTTTTACACCATTATCTATTATATTTTTTCTTCCAAATTTTTAAAAATATCAAATATATATCAAAATATAGAGTTAGACCTCAAAAACCATAGAAAACACTCAATTTAAACATAACCTTAATCAACTAATAACAACAACACTGTATGTTACAAACCACATTCACAATTAATCAAATATCTAAAGTTTTACCACATTAGTACTATATAGAATTGTAAATTACATGCCAATGGTTCATTGAGTAAATTTGTTTGGAGAGGTGTACAAGCACATAATCAACTAATAACAACATCACTGTATAATACAAATTAAATTCACAATCTAAACCCCAATATAAAATACTAATACAAGTGATAATGAAGCTATATCAAAACCTGTGATACATAATACATACCTGAGTGAAATGACCTGATTCACCACAAAGTTTACAGATCATCTCTTCTTCTTTTCTTTTCTTCCAATTCCTCTCATTAGCTTTGGATTTAGCTTCCCAAACTTTAGCTTCACGGCTTGTGAAATCAGTTGGAACAGCATTAGGGTCACGAATTTCGTCTTCTTCGTCAGAACCTGCATTAGACCTTTTTTTAGGGTTTAACCTTTCCTGTGCGTTATTGTTACTAACTACGGATCCAGATCCAGGAGGACCAGTGTACTCCTTGTAGAGATCGAGAAAATCATCGTCATCGATATCTTGATCGGGTCTATTAGCCATCAATTGAATACTCTCTTCACAGATGTACGCGAAACGAGTTCTTTCTGGAAGACGAGATCAATAACAAAAGATGAAGAACAAAATAGATTGAAATGGTGTGGTGTGGAGAGTGATGACGTTTGACGTAAACTTTAGGGTTTTTTTGGATTTGGACTATTGTTTGTATATTGGGCTTTAAGTTTTATTGGACTCTGTAAGAGAAATATACTTCTCACCTCCTCACTTTTACCTTTCATCGTTAAAATATATTAAAAATCATTTTATTTTTTTGTACTTTTTATTTTGACGTCATTTTAGAAAAATTTTAAAAATTCAAAACATTTTATAAATGTGAAACTTTTGAAATGTAATTTTTTTATAGTTTTAAAAAAAATATAAAATTTTAGATAAATATAAAAACTTTTGAAATACAATTTTTCTAAAAGTTTTAAAATTTTCAAATATTTAGATGAATGTGAAGCTTCTGAAATGCAATTTTTCCATAATTTTTTAAAATAAATTCAAAATTTTGAAATTATCATAAGGTTAATAATTTAGAAAATTTTAACTATCAAATAGTGGGAGGTAAAATGATATTTTTGTGTTTTGGAGGCGGAAAGTAATTTATCAATTAGAAGGGAATAAATATTTATAAAATCATTCACATAATTGCACTGTATGAAAAAATTTACACGTTCAGTCCATCAAAATTAAAACTCTTTAAAATATCAATACTATAATATGCACATAAGCCCAGTAACGTATTGTGTCTACTTTTTTTTTTCAAAAAAATGAATATTATCTCCTTATTTATTTATTTTGTGAATCAGTATTATTAGGATAGAACAATAATAAACGATAAAACTCTATTTTAAATAATCGATTCAATTGTAGTTTTAATTTTTGTATTTTTTTATTCACGAAA
>JBBPBP010000003.1:56647281-56660394 GCA_037974735.1 Cicer chorassanicum | reverse complement strand
AAAAAATAATGACAT
Organism: Cicer chorassanicum; assembly: GCA_037974735.1. NCBI lineage: Eukaryota > Viridiplantae > Streptophyta > Magnoliopsida > Fabales > Fabaceae > Cicer > Cicer chorassanicum. Next base: position 56,660,379 of record JBBPBP010000003.1, on the reverse strand, counting down.
GAGATGTTTTAAATAATATAACATTCGATATGACGATGTAAAATGATTAATATTCATAAAACTTGAATAAAAACACCGTAAAAATTTAGATTTCAACATTAGATATTTTTCATATTTTTAGTTTAATTAATGTCATATGAATAATTAATATATCTAAATGGTCAAATATCTTAAAATTATATGTCATATAATTAAAAATATATAAACTCGTTATTTTTTAGTTTAAAAATTTAAAAAATACCAAAAAAAAATCAATTCTATTAATCGATAATAACATAAGGACTAAATATATGATTAAATATAAATAATTTAATACAGCTCTATTATAAGCCATTATAAAGCTGAATTTGAATAATGACCTACATGAACATGTGATTTAGTTGAAAGAGACTTTTAGCTTCATTGGGGACAATATATTTTTTCTCACGACAATTAAATTGGATCATTGTTTTTTTGAGGGACTATTTTATTATATTTTTTTTGTCGAAATTGGTCATACAAATTTTGTGACCAAATCTGGTCTTCACTCTTTTTTTAATAACAAAGATAGTGCAATACTCCGGCGAAGAAATTAGTGGAGGCAGAGCAGGTGCAAATCGAGGAACGGAAAAGCGCGTTAGTTAACTTCGAGTTAGAGCAACTATTAAGTAATAAGCATCCGTTAAAGTGATTCTATACCACTATTCACGAAGGGCAATTGTAAGTGTGCGGCGTGTGGTGTGCTCCTTACTCTTCAGTCTTAGGGTACTAATCAGTAGCAGTGTAGTTATTAAGAGTGAGTGAGCGAAGCTGGAGGAGATTCACAAAGACCAAAGGGTCAATTTCACCGGAGGAGACCCAACTAACTCTCATCTCCACCACAATGGCAACACTACCGCCATCGATTCTGGATATAATAACAACTATTCCATCCCTCCTCCTCGTAAACGACCTTGGGGAACTTCTCCAGGTACTACTATTATTCTTTATTCAAATAAATACTCATTTCATTATTATTTATTTATTTTCAATTTTTATAATTGCTTTTTTTTTTCTTTGTTGTTTCAGATCAAGTGGATGTTCCGGGCCATGTTAAAGTATACGTTGCACCAGTTCCCAGAACAGCAACTGAGGCTGATGTAACTCATCTTTTTTATAAACTCTTCCACCATTCATTTCAATTTTTTTATATATATGTATGAATGTGTATATACTTAGGAAAGGGTATAATCATTGTGCATCTGTCTCAATTAATCGTTCTTTTTGGTATAGAACAATGCTTGAAAAGCACACTTATGAGTTCAATTTTAGGTCTTGATTGTTTTTGTTGTTGTTTATGATCTTATTTATCTACATTTTGTTACATTTATGATCAATTCTGTGCTTCATACATGATTGTAATTTGAAGTTAAATAAATGTCATTCCATTCTCTGCATAACCAAACACCAGAGTATAAAATAAGAGTAAACCACCATTTAGTCTATGAAAGTGTAGGATGCTGTCACTTTAGTGGTTGACTCGGTTAAAAATTTAAATTAGTCATTGAATTATTAAAATAGATCCTGAAAGATACAATTTATTGTCAAAATAGTCCATGACCATTATAACATCAGGGACTAAATTGACAGAATTTTGATGATTCAAAGACTAGTTTGAGTTTTTGGCTGAGTTAGAGACTAAAGTGACAGCATCCTATACTTTCAAATACTAAACTGGTGGTTTACTCTAAAAATAATCACTCCATTCCAATCACATTACCATTCTCAATCTCATTCTGATTCCTTCTTACCTAAGCAATACTCTGGGGTGTCATGATTTCAACCGATAAGAAATATTCTCTCCCTGCCTACAGAAGATTCTTGAGGGTCTTACCTGTGGCATACTGTTGAAAAATGTTTTATTTTGAAGTTCAAACGTCCAATTACTTCTAACTTTCCCTCTCTCTCACAAGAGGGACAATTTTATTATTTTGTTCATTTATCTTTTGACATTGAATCATGCATCTCTTTTAGCAAAATGCTCAACACCATATTTGTTTATTTATTTTTTGTTCTACATTTCATTTTTATTGTAGCTCTTACTTCTCTTTCTCATTTCATTTTGTATTTTTAATTTATAATTAGGTCCGCCTTGTGTTTGAAGGCCATGGAAATATTGTTGAGGTTGTTCTTTTAAGGGATAAGTTAACTGGAGCTCGACAAGGTATCTTTATCGAGTTATCAAGTGTTATTTCACTTGTTTAAATTGCTGTCTGTTATTACAGTCTGGTTTGTCAAGGGTTGCGAGGAGTAATGAGTTTCATTTGATCCTTACACTAATATATGTTGTATATAATATATACATGTATTAAAATTAGTGTGATTTTGTTTAACTTTCACAGGGAGTTGTTTCGTGAAATATTCAACATTTAATGAAGCTGACATGGCTATTAAGGCTTTAAGCAATCAGTATACATTTCCTGGAGTAAGAACATTTTCATATATGATGGGCGACTTAAGCCATTCCTTCCTGATAATCGTTTGATTAATTTAAACATGTCTTTCTGTTTTTGACGCATTAACATTTCTCAGGAATCATATCCTGTTGTTGTCAGATTTGCTGATCGAGAACTTGAGCGTTTTGGTAATTATTTTAGCTTCTTTGAATCCTTTTGAACCAATTATTTTAAATTCATCATTACTTTAGCTTAGCCAGGTTCCATTTCTTAGCTGATCAATTAAAACTATTTTCTCTGTCCAGTATGGTTATTTTATGAAATATAGATCTGTGCGTACCCTCCAAATTTTTAATAGAAAAATCAATGACAGGAAGAGGTTTGACAGTGATCACGGACTCCATATGTACCTCATGTATTATGTATTATGGACTCTGTACGTACCTCATGATATAGATGCTAACCTAAATTTTTGGACTCCATGTGTACCTTATGACGATTATTAGAATCATGATTTCATTATTGAAATTAGATCTGCCCAATCTCTTTTATTTATTTTATCTACTGTTGGCATTATACCTTTTCTTTATTGACCTGTAAAAAGTGATTTTAGGCTGCTAGTTTACTGGGATTGATTTTATGATTATGATTCAACATTTCAACTAAACCTTTCATTTTTTACATACAAATATTAAGTCTAAATTTTATATTTTTGAAACCTCATTCCATTATGTTCATATTTTTTGTTCACAAACTCATACAATATGCTGAATACAGCGTATCTGCATGTAACGAGTAATTAAATGTACAGTGCTTTTTATGTTTTATTTGTGTGGTTCCATATTATTCTTTTTGTAGGGGTTCGAGGCTTCTCCCGAAACTTGGAAAAGAAAGGTCCACCAGAAGGCAAACTTCTCATCTTTTTCTCAAGACAGCCCACATATTACTATTTTAATATATGATTGACTGACTAGTTATAATCTGATTTTTTATTCTTTTATGCTATTGTTTTTCGACCGATCACTTATTCACTTATTTTATTTGCGGTTTTGTTTTTATACTTTTTCAGAGGTGGTGGTGGATAAAGTTTTTGTTTGTTACATCAACAAAGAAGCTTCAAGACAGGAAATTGAAGAAGTATGTATGACCATTCACTTCCTTCAAAATTTATTTTTCCTTCACCTATACAACAAATAACTAGCATATTTTTCATGCCAATGACTATATATGTTGATTGGAAAAATTAATTCTAGACCTACCTCATAGGTTGGCTGGATTATAAATGCTGCCCAAGTTTCTCCTATTGATTAACAATTATTAAGTTGGAAATAGAGATTAGATGCAAAATATGTTGGTTATCTTGTGGACTGCTTGTTGTGATGTTTCCATGTTGTAAAGCTAGCAAAAAGTCCTTGTTACCGATATGTTGATATTTGTAACCTTTTGCAGCCTAATTCAGTTGAGTGGGTTGATTTGATAAGTGTATTCTCAGTAATGCAGCCATTTACTATTTTGTTTTAATAAATTATAGTGGAATATCGTTTATGATCTGCTAAGTTGCATGTGATATCTTAGCCTTCACACTGTGTTTCTGAGTTCGTATGCATATTCTCTGCAGATATTTTCCCCTTACGGGCATGTAGAACATATCTTCATCATGCGGCATCGTGGTTGGTCCTTGATCTTGCCATGTGATGTTTTACATATGATATGTGGCTTTGAAGAACGGAAATGTGTTTGATTTTGTCTTCTATGTCTCACCTGACATTTATACTGCAAAGTTCGGAGTTGCAGACCTGAAAAATGAAAACCTAGATGAGAGGTAGAGTGAGAGGCAGCAGGGAAAGATTGGTTGAGATGAAGAACTAGGCCTGATCTCACTTAACTGAGTTTTGTTTCTAGCATGACACTGTTTAAAGAAAAAAATACAAGTATTGTTGAAGCTATAGGGTTAGACTTTTAGGTATATAGGGAGAAAAATAAATACTCAGAACAGTAAAATTATATTGATGTGAATAATATTTTATATGTTCCTGTTCTGAAGACAGAGCAGTAATATTTATTTATGGTTATACGAATACTAGACTCTTAATCCTCATGGTTATACTAATACTAGACTCCTAATCCTGAAAAATAAATACTCAGAACAGTAAAATTATATTGATATTGATGTGAATAATACTTTATATGTTCCTGTTCTGAAGACAAAGCAGTAGTATTTATTTATGGTTATACTAATACTAGACTCTTAATCCTCATGGTTATACTAATACTAGACTCCTAATCTTAATCAAGGAAACAATTCATGATATATAAAGGAACATGTTTTAAGAGATAACATGAGATACTTACGATAAAATAATAGTGTCAGACTGTTAGGACAGGTGTTATTTTTCAGATATTCTAACAAAAATTACTAAATGTTTTGGAGCTTCATGCATAAAGGGAGAGGATCATGCTCAATCCATGATGGACTGTTTGAATTTTTGCTAATGTTTCTTTTAGCGCCAAGTCATATAATGTAGTTCAATTTATTATTATTCAATGATATTTTTGCTCTTACCTAACTTATGTCACGTGGGTGCATTTTGAAGGATGTTGTTTCGTCAAATTTTCTAATAAAGAGATGGCTTTGGCAGCAATCAAAGGGTTGGATAGAAACTTCACAATGAGAGTAAAGCTAATTTATAATATTTATTAAATGATTCTTAAAAATTCTGTCCAATTTTGAATGCTTGCTAAAGTTTTATTCCTAATAATGCAGGGTTGTGATCATCCATTAATTGTTCGTTTTGCGGATCCTAAGAAACCAAGGACGGGAGAATCAAGGTTTTACACCTCTTTATTTTTCAACTTGGTTCTCCAAAACACTAGAATATGTGTTAAGTTTGTTGTTATTGGAGATAGTTTTAGTAACTGTATTCGTGCTCTATTTGTGTGCATCTCTTTAGGGGCAACTACTTACCTGCGAATGTGAATTATGGTCCAAATTCTCAAGAACCAGCAGCTTGGTCTGTTTTACTTCTTCATCTTCCACTTCAGACTTCCTTTATCAATTGCAATATACATACTACATGCTGAATAGGTTTCTGTTTAATTGCTTGTCACAGGCCACCACCTAATTTTTGTGATTCCAATACTGGAGGGCTGCATATTGCTCCACATCATTCTAGACTTCCACACCAGCAAGCTATTGCTCCAATGCCAAACTGGGAACCTGGTGCTACTGTTGTACAGCAACAATTTCTTCCCCAACAAGTGAATTCACAATTTGCTTCAATGCATTTGCGGTCAATTCAAGCTCCCAACTTGACTTCTCCACTGTTTATTGCTGACGTGCAGAGGCAATTTCATCCTGCTGATTCATCTGTCCAAAATATAGAGCAGCAACTAAGTTTTCAGGTTAGTGACTAACAGGTAATACAGTGATTGATTTTTCAGGGAAGTTTTGGTTGGGGTAGGGACTCAAGTAAATTTTTGTTATTGAATAGGTTGACTGACGCAGGTGAAGTTCTTTAATGTACTCTTAGTTATATGTCTGTTGTCAGTCATAATATACTCAAATCTCCAAATCACATTTCATATTCTCTTTAAACTTTCTGAACTTTCACCATTGTTATGTACTTATGTTTCTATTTTGAAATTCTGAATATGTCTCAGTTTCTTGGGTGCCTACCTCTCCTGTTAGAAGTAGTTAAACTGACACCGTGAAGTCTTTCCTTCCTTTTTTTTATTAAAATTAAAATGATAATAATGGGTTGTTATAATTGAGGAGCAGTATTGGAGAGTTACTGTTACAAGTAATGGTAAACTACTGAACATGTTATTCACTTAGTTTTAGTTTTCTGTTTTCTCTGTATCTACCACTACTAATAAATTACAAACATTTTAATGGATCATTCAATATGACAAGATACTGGTTAAGAATTTTTATTTGGCAGATTTCAATAATGTTCTCATTTATTGTTCTTCCCAGCTGCCTACTCAGTCCGAACGTAACTCTAATACAGTTGCTAGCAGTACCTCACCTGATCTGCCTACAAATCCCCAAGATGAAGAATTTCCAGAGTGTGATTGGAGTGAACACTACTGTCCTGATGGTCACAAGTACTACTACAACTGCGTCACTTGCGAAAGCAGAGTAATGTTTGAAACTTTTTTATCTTATTCACACAAACTGTTTTGGATTTCTATTTCTTTGTTGTAATGGTTACTCTTGTTGCAGTGGGAAAAGCCTGAGGAGTATGCTTTGTATGGCAAAGAGTCACAGAAGCAACATGAACAAGATGATCATAGCGTTCTTCACTCACAATCGTCGTTATCTTCCTCTCAAGAAGTTTCTCAAAAGCAACAGGTCCATTCTTATTTCTATACCATTACAAAAGCAATCCTTACCTGCATGTCTAGTCTAGACTTAAAAACATGATCGTGCTGCAACATCTAATTGTATGAAAGTAACCTCCATTTAATTTAGGGAACTTGTTTGTTGCTTAATCTTCTCTTACTGGCTAACGTCCTGAAATTTTGCAGGAAACAAATCATGATCACATGCAGTCACAAACAAGTCCTGTTGTTGGACAGGTGTGATATTATTTTTCTTGTGCTACTGGAGTCACCTATTGTCAACAATAATTATAAAGTAACCTTCAAATTGTTACAAAACAAACACAACTTTTCTTCAAACTTTCTGCATTTCTTATTGGCTTATTTGTTATTTCAATGATCTGATATTGGGGAATTTGTTGCATTATGATAGAAACTTAAAAATTAGATTAGTAACTAGACACCATGCTTGTTACAAGCGGATGTAGCCACCTGAAATGCAGAAGAAAGTATGACCTAAAAGTAAACACATTTTATTACAGTTTTAATTAAAATAAAAGTAGAAAAAATGGGTTGAAGGATGCACCCCGCCCCTTCTCTTTTATTCTTCACTTTGACTCGAATAGTTGACCAATTTGGGCTCCATTCCCTTTGCTTAGGACTCTTCGATCACATTTGTCACTATTTAGCTTAAGAAACTATTTGGTTTAAGACTTTCTTAGCACGTCTCCTTGTTATTGAACCTCATAATTTTTGGAGTATTTCATTGTTCATGTGCCTTACGTCCTCATCAGTTAGTATAGCTACCCCCTCTTTCTCAAAACTCTTACTCTGAGCATGATCTTTGCAGGGGTCATCTCCCTCCTTTGTCTTCTGTCCCTTCAATTTTATAAACAATGGACTGCACGTTTCCATTTAGTCCTAATTCCCTCATTCCAAGTTAAAGGGCTATAACCTAGTAATTGCTTCGACTTATATATTTAAACCAAAAAATGTCCATATTGACTTCATATTTTTCTTTATGGGATGTTTAGATGGGGGATTTTGGACTGGAAAATGGAGATTAATTTTTTTGTTTTTTATCTTAAGAGTTATATAATGTCTATAAAAATAAACTAGATTAAGAAAGGGATGGGATATAATATAATTATTTCTACATAGATATCTAGACCAAACCTTGTCCATTTGGACTTAATTTTTACCTTTGTGGAAAAATGAGTGATTTTGGAGGGAAATAAAAGGAAGATTGAAACTTTGATTGGGTTCGAAATGTTGCAGCGGTAGGCCGGAGGGCACTGTCGAATATCATTTTCGGAGTTTTGTTTGTACTTGTTTAACTTGTAACTTGCGGAAAGCTGTTTAAAGCCTAGAGAGCTAGATGAGAAATCTGGCTCCACTACTACTGTAGGGACTACAATTTAAGTAGTGTAGCCCACTTTGTGTAAGTGTTTGCTTTCAATTATTGTCATACTTGAATTGAACGACGTTTTCTGCTCTATTAGTGCCATGTGATAAATGATTAAATGGTTACCAAAACATCCATCTCATTACATACGTGTCGCCTTTCATTGTGTTAAATTATTAATAAGTTTAATTAATAATTATGTACTAACATGGATTGTGTTAACTTCTATAGTTAAAACTTCTAACAATTACAAAGTACACTGCGGACCCATGCCTAAGCACCGGTATCTGACTAGTTATTAATAATTTTGAATCAAATGAAATCATTGAAGGTGAAACATATAGATAAATCACATGATTCACTGGTTGATTTGATTAATTTTGCATTGTACATGAAGTTACTTAGTGGTGTAGGTCTAACTGTTCTTTATATGTATTATCTGAGACGTCAATTTTTGTCAGAAGAGTGAATTTTGACTATAATACATGTATGATTAAGTTTACAAGTTGTTTGTTGTATGGTTATTTGTAAGTCGCACTATTTCATATTTTAGTCTTGATTTTTCAAAGTAATTGTCAAAATGAGCTTTTTAACTCAAAATATCTCACTATATTTATGTTGCACCATTTTAATATTAGGCCATGATACAAATAAACATAGATAATTATTTTTTGGTCAAAGGAGAGGCATATAATTTTCAATCCTCGAATTGCTTGCAGTCGTTCTTTCTTGCAGTCACACAGTTAGGCAAATCAGCACCATCTTTTAGGATTATGCTATTCACATTGTAATAAATTGAACAAATTAGTCTCAATTATCCAATTTTTACCAACAGTCAAGATGATCTATACCATGACGTCAAAACAAAGAAAGATGGTCTATGCCAATTTGTTATCTTTGGTGTGTTGGGCCTGTCCGAGAGAGCCTATCAACTTATCTTTCTAATTGTATCTATAAAGATCTATTCCATTGTATGAACTAGATTACGAATCAAATGCTATGTTTGTTTGTTTTTCTTCTTTAGTATATTTCTCTCTTTCAATTCCCCCTTTTTTCCTTCTTCAATGAATCAAATCCATTATAGATTACATCGTATGCACGATAATGACATGTCCTCAATCATGAGCTTAAAGTGGATTGGTAATGGTTAACTGCTACTCTTTCTATTTAAGTTTAATTATAATTTTAATTCTTCTATTTTATTTCACTCACAAAAATAGTCCTTTATTTTAAGATAAAACTTTTTGGTCTCTCAATTATTACATTTATTGTAATTTTGATCCCAACTCATAATTTTAACTTCAAAAATATTAATTTTTAGTAAAAAAATTCTATTTTTTCTTTATATTTACAATTGGGACGGTATATCACCACTTTAGAAGTAAAGCATATAAGTTGAGACCAACTATTATAAATGTGATACTAATAATAATTAAGAGACTAAAAAGTTTGATTTTAAAATAAGAGGATTATCTTTATAAATGTGATAAATTAAGAAAATCAAAATGCAATTAAGCCCTCTATTTATTACCTCGTGATCGTATTGAGACAGAATTTTCACCACTAGATCCTTCAAATTAGAACACATTTCCCTATAATAATTTGTTTTCCAAAAACTACTAGGACAAACAAAAGGAGGAAACATAGAGCATATACGACTATACTCTACTTAAATAGATGCATGCGTGAATGTTTTTTTTACGTGAGTTCTTATTTAATAAACATTCAATCAACCATATACAAGATTTGAGCCTTGTACATAAAAAAACGAATAGTTGAGATAAAAGACTGGGCGGTTAGTTTCTCCGACAAAGACTATTCATCGCCAATGAAAATCGTAACTTATACACTTATAATATATATGTAGATCAATTAAAAATATAGGTGGTAATAGAAGTCAATGAGGAAATATATAGGATCAAAATCCATGCATCGTGTATGATATTAATAAGAAAAACAATCTGTGCAACAAATATATAATATGTGTTTTACAAGTATGATCATCATCACCAATAAGGAGTACTCCTCATCTAAATCTCCTAGTCCTATCTACAAAAAGTGATAAGCATATAAGAAATCAGATAAAAGCAGTTAATTATAATGAGCTACTACTACTCCTCCTTGAACATATGTGAAGGAACAACATCTTCAAGAAGTCCATAATCCCCTACCCTTGAATTATTATTACAAAGTGGTTTTTCTTGAGGAAAAGTGGCGGGAATATTATTATTATTATTCTTTGAAGAAAAACCCAAAGAGGACAAAGTATTGAAGATGAGTTGTTGACGGTGTTGATTATAATATTGAGACACGTAGTTGGTGGTGCATTCGGCGGAGGAGATGATACCGGCTGAGCTACGAGACATAATTGGGTTTGGATGTGTGTGTTTTCCTTCGTAGGTTGTCATTACAATGCTTGGATCACTTAAAGATCTCTCCACGTGTTTCTTCACATTACATGAAACACTAGTGCAACGATAATAGCTCCTATAAGTGCATACATTTCAAACGTCAATATAATCAACAAAATTCACATTTCTTATTTGGAATTTTTTTATTTATTTATAAAAGTTTAAATATCTTTATTCATACTTATTGGTTATCAAAATCATTTTTTGAAAAACAAACCAATATCAATCTAATTTTGACAAAAACTAACTTTTCAAAAATTTAGGGAAATAGATTGTCTACTTTAACTAAAATAAATAGATAATTTAGACGAGAGATAAATGGAAAACCCAAAGTTAGGGATGTGATTTTGATAAAGTCACCACCAATCATGCATTTTTTTTTGGGTGCAATCAAAATGCACATTTTAAAGGACTGCACCGACCTTGGAAAGGGGCTGTTTTTAACGGCTTTCTGACCGTACTTTCTCCATCTGTACCCATCTTCCAGATGATCCACCTCGCTTTTCGTCATGAAAGCTATTCTAGCTTCTCTCTGTCTCTTTTCATTTGTCTTCTTAACTTTCAACCTATAATACCAACCACATCCCACAAATTAATTACCATTCCAATAAACAAATGTAATCATTATATCTGGAAAATATCGCAGATCAGTGCTAAGACTCATAAGAAATTCCAATGATCATTGACAATAGAAGACACTAATAGTGTATTAACTCTTCCATTTATTTTTATGACTGAAATGATAATCAATATTGATTAGATCGATATTAATCACCATCTCAACCGCAATGATTTTCTATTTATCACATTTATTACACTTTTTTTATCTTTTTTTTTAAGGTGTATACACTTCTAAAGAGTGTCCACTAAACATTTTTCAAAACAATATTAAGAAAAGAAACAAAGAAATATGCTCTCTCAACTCAATTAGGATCAACACTAAAACTAATTTCATCCATCTTCCAAAAAATGAAAACAATGCTTTTTTTAGATGGAGTGAAAAATACTGTTAAAAACTCACACACAAAAGTTAAATTTTAAATAATGTTTATGTTAAACAATATAAGGTGAATTAGGTCTTACAAACAAAATAATATTATCTTTATTACTAAATATAAGATAAAATTAACCAACAAAATTTAATTAATTTTTGTTGAAGAAATTTTTATTTATATTTAGACTCGAGGATGTTAAAGACAATAATAAACTTCCAAAACTGATTTTTTTATAAAAAATTCCATATTTACCCTTGTGTGACAAAAATGGGATTTTTGAAGCACAAAAAGCTAAGAACATAAATAAAGGAAAAGAAAAAGAAAGTATAGAACTCACTGTTTTTGCGGTTTATGAATATTATGAGGTTGGTCGTGAACAGTTTTAGTGTGTTCATCATTGATTGGTTCACTAGACGTAGATGAAATAGAAGAAGAGTTAGGAGTTGCAGGTTGTTGGTGATTATTGAAAACCTGATCTGAACACTCTTTCTCAATCTGATCAGGCAAATCAAAATTATTGTCCATGTTCTGCAATCCCAATAACTCCATGAACCCTACAGAGCTCTTTTCTTCAGATAAATCAAACACGCTCGGAAATGAATAGTCATCATAAGATGATCCAATAGCATAATCATTCATATTTGCACGCCCTTTTTCCATGTACGTACCTCACTAATGTTTACTAATTAGATAGATAAGATAGGGTTGGTTGATTTGCTTTGTAGGTGAAGAGAGAGAGAAAGAGAGAGAGAGAGAGAGAGAGAGAGAGGTTTTGGGTTTATAGAAGAAGAAATAAGAAGGAGAAAGTGAAAGGTGTGTGGAATAAGGAATAGGGGGGTGGGAACAGTGAATTAATGAAAACTTGTACAACAAGTAGTAGTAATGTTAATGAACATGAGTTGACCGGCAACTGTAGGTAATTATGTGTACGGAAAATGTTTAGAAGGTGGTGTTCAAATTCAATGTTCTGTATTGATTGATGACGCTTTCATACGTAGCGTTTGACCCATTCTTCGTGTGTGTGTGTGTGTGAATGGGGTTACGCCTCTGCTTTATTCAGAAACGTTGACGCCGTTTCATTTCATATATCATCTCTTGTTGCTATCCATGCCTCCACGCCTTTCTCTCATCACCGTCAGATAGTCAAATTTCAAATCATTTTTTTTTTTAATGAATTTCTGCTAACTTTCTCAATAAAAAATTAATATAATTATTTTGTAACACATGTATACGCACATTGATTACATAATAATAAAAATTAAATAAATATAATAAAATTGTGTGTTTATGAGAGGATGATAGCTATATATGTAAATAAAGACGCTCAAAAGTTTTTTTTACAAATAATATAATTCATATTAACTCAATTATTGGAAAGCAGTTCTCAAAACATATAAAATTTAAAGCATGCAAAAGTTGGAAGAATATTTATTTATTGCTTTTTAATTTCTTCTTTATAAAATTAAGTTTAGATGAGTTGTGTCTAATAAATTTATTACATATCTATATTATTTCTTCCATTTTAAAACAATTAATTCATTTAATTATTT
>JBBPBP010000003.1:56623674-56635515 GCA_037974735.1 Cicer chorassanicum | reverse complement strand
GAGAGATAGTAAATCAAATTTTAGTTAATATTTTTAATAATTAAAAATTAGTTGGAATTTAGGTTGGAAATTTTATTTTATTTTATAATTATAGTAGTTATTTTTGTAATTTTTTTATAAATTATTCCATCGATTTTTTTATAATACACGTATAAATTATAATTTAGTCTAGAAAAAAAAATTTGGCCTTATTCTAATCTTAAAAATTGGGTCTAATAAAAAAAGTGTAATTTTAATAATTAAAAATTGATAAAATAACTTTTAATTCATATACACATATCAATCTAATGAGGATCTACACATACTAATCGTCATGTCATTTGGTTACATTAATTCATGTAACAAGAAAAAGAAAAAATTCACATATCGTATGTTATTTTCACATATTATAATCTAAAATTAAAACAATATACACCACAGTATGTAAATATCTATATTAAAATTTAAACTATAAATTTTAATTTTTTTTCAAATTTTTTTAGATATTATTTTCTTATAAATTTTAACTATGTCTATATATTTAATCAAATTCTCATAGTAAAAAAAAATTTAGATATAAATTCATGTGTCCCTATCGAATGTTTTGTAATAAGAATAAATCTGATTTAATCTATATTAATTTTTATTTAATAAATTATAATATTATAAATAAAATAAAATAAAAAATATTTTTAAAAAGATTAAAAAGAAATTTAGAATTACTGTGACACACGTTATGTCCCAACACATCATTTTACAATTATATAATCTTAGAAGAAGAAAACACTTTAACATTGTATTGGAAGCATAAACATTTTGGATTGATGATATGTTTTTTTGACAACGGATCGATGACGTGTCATCAAATGTAGTAATATTTAAATCGATTAAAAGATACTACAATTTCTAATAAAAAGAGAGTCTAGCGGACAGACTCACAAAATAAAATTGGCCCAGAATAAAGTGCTTGTAAATTTTTGTTTTGCAATCGACGAAAATTCTAATATAATTTATAAAGTTTTGAGAAAAAAAATCATCTTCTTTTATTGATAGGCTCCCAAGTAAGGTTTCATGATAGTGTACAACCCAATTGCATTTTGTTTTAATAAAATCATTAAATTTTAACTTAAATAAAACTAAATTTTGTTTTACGCGTTTATATCGATGAAAATTCTAATATAATTTATGAGTTTTTTTCAGAAAAGAAATCATCTTGTTTTATTGATAGGCTCCCAAATAAGGCTTCATAAACACAATTGCATTTTATTCTAATAAAATTATTAAATTTTAACTTAAATAAAACTACACGAATGCAAAATAATATGAGACTGTGAATCACGAAATTTGACGACAGTATAGTAAAAAAAAATCTCACATAAATTAAATTTGGTTACAAAATTGAAATATCAAAATTTTGAATTGAATACATTAATTTTTTTTATTAATTTTTAATTATATTTTGTTACGGATTAATATTCAATAAATGCGTTAATTTTAACAAGGAATGATTCAGACACGAGGGAGAGATATGATTCAATAAAAATAGATAAAGTACATTATTAAGTCAATAAAAATAGATAAAGTACATTATTAAGTCACAAGACAAATACTGATATTATTAGATTGAACGTGGGTTTAAATCGGAATTTTATCAATTTCTTTAAAAAAAAAAAATTCAAACTTTAATGAATTTTCTAAAATTGTTGGAGAAAATGATCAAGACAAATAAAAAACAAGCAATTGATTATATGTTTTGACCAATTGTATTTTATTGTTAAAGACATAAAGACATAAATACAAAATATAAATTGAGATTAAATACTACACACAAACTTCCACTGAGTACTACCTACTTTTTAGTAAATATAAGTCATGTTAAAGAGAAAAGTATCAAAATGTGAAGAAGTGTCAAAATATAAAATAAAAAAGTATCAAAATGATTTTTTTGGCACATATAAATTTAATAAGAACTCTACAAATAATTTATTTGTTACAGGTATAATCACTTCATTAGTTTCTGTTGTGAAAAATATTTACTTCGAAATCGTCAAAACTTGTTTTCAAATCTTAGTATTTTTCCGTCACAACTTAAAAACATAAACGAAAACGTAATGATGTGAATTCGAATCCACAGGAAAAGATGTTGCTTCCTATAATTATTAAGTGCAGATTATCCTTATATTAAATTAAATAAGTCAGTTAGTTAGGTAACAGTTGGTGACTTAACATGGTCGTCCAAAAGTATATATGTATGGACTTGAAAAGCAGAGAAAAACCGACCAAAGGAACGGATAACTTTTATAATTTTTTTAATAAGCATATATATAACTTTTATAATTGACTACTTTTACTTTTATTTAAAAAAATTATTTTCTAATGAAAATTTTCAAGAAAATTTTAATTATTTGTTTTTTAATTATATTTTTCAATTATTACGATACACATTATTTTTAAAATAATAATTTTATTTTATATTTATGATAGTAGAAAATTAATCAATAATTAATAAATAAGAATAATAATTTAATAAAATAAAATTATTTTATATTTTAATATGTGTAAAATTTAAATGATAAATTTAAAACGAAGTGATTGGTAACCGACTATTAGGATTAGGAAACATGCACGTATGCAGCTCGATTGAGCATGTTACTACTACACATGTATGGCTTGAAATGAAATTTTGATACAACTAATCTCAAGTGAGTTATGTTGATTTCGTGAAGCTCAAAAATCTAGCTGATTGTAACAAAGTTAAATTTGACTTTTTCTATTTTTTTTTATTATTTCATTTTTTATTTCTTAAATTTGTTTCATTTTAGATTTTATTTTTATTATTTAAATTACAAAAATGAGGGTTTTGGTCTTTTTAAAATTAAATTATTTAAGGGTTTAAAAATACTAATAGTATACTTAAGAGTATAAAATTATTTACAACGTCAACTAATCATAATAATTTGTAGACGTGATGAATTATTATAGATTGTTAGTGGAAAACAAGACTTACAATACATCTCTTTTAAATTCATAATTTAATTTAAAGAGTGAAAAACGAAAAAATATTAAAGAATCATAGTATCTAGTAATTTAATTTTAGTGACCAAAATCTAAAATAGAAAAGTGAAATAAGAAATATCTTCAATATAATTTAACTTAGTAATAATAATGCTATAAGGAAGATAATAGTGTCCATCGACTTTTTTTCTAACAAATGCGTGGCTCTTATATATAACATCTCTTATGTAGTTTTGTAACTAACTAGAGCATGGTGAAATATGTGTTATATAAAAGTTTAATAGGAAGATACACCTCGTAGCATTATTGTTAAAAGTTTAATTTAACATCTAAACTAGCTCACATTATTATTATGCATTCTTAAGGAAATAAACTACTCAATCCAAAAAAACAAAATTATCAACCAATACACACGCGAATGGTTAGTTATACAATAAACCAATCTCAATCTCTATTTTTTCAAGAAAACAAACCAAGTTCCCAACATTTTTACAAAGAAAAGGAAGACATTTTTTACACATATCAAACATATTATAAACTTAATTAAGAACCACCACATAATAATATCTAGAAGAAAATTGCCAAATCAGAAATCCCAAAAGCCTCTTCAATCCAAGGAACATTAAGAGACAATTTTCCATTACACATCCACTGAAAATCCACTTCACAACCATTCAATTGAAACTTCTTTGGTGATTCACTTGAATAAGCAAGGAAATTCCCACCACCTTTAACCTTAATCTTAACACCACTTTCAACATATTCCAAATCTAAAATTGTACCACCACTATTAAACATGTTTGTTAATCCAATTGGTGCAAATTTGATTCTACCACATAGCTTGGTGATTGGTACAAAATTGAATAACTCAAATGTTGATGGTTGGATTGTAAATTTGATTGGTTCAGATTTTGGAGTCATGAAACAAAATTCTTCAGCTTGATTGGAATAGACTACATATTCTTCTGCCTTACCCAAATGGGTTGCTTCTTTTTTTTGATCCCATTCAACTTCAGTTACATGCACAGTACTAGTTATTGGTTTGTAACATTCTGGGAATCCCCTAAACTTGTGCAGTTTTGGGTCCCATCCTGCCCCTTGACAGTTAAAAGCACCAATCACTCCTCCATACTGTTGCATATTAACAAACAAATTTGATATTATTACATAATAATAACATATTGTAATAATTAGTTAATCAACCAAATATTTAAATATTGAAAATAGTTTAATAGACGCCAAATGCATGTGAAGAATTGATATACACACATACACTGATACGTCGATATTGAAAATAATTTGAGAAGATGAATTAATTGAACGTAACTACATGTGTCAGTGTTAGTGTCTCTATTGAAAACTAAACATGCTTTCGATCAGATGTGATGGTACATATCCTAGTATGAAAGTTTGGCATAAAAAACATTTCAGATAGAAGAAATTTGATTCTCTACTATTGCGATATAGTGCAACATTAGTAGAGATTTTTAGATTTCTTTTTCTACATCTACTGTTGCACCATAGAAAATCCAGAGATTAGATTGAGCCATAGTTACCTTGTTGAAATTCCAAATTTTGAGAAGAGTTGTTTGGTCAAATAGAGGATTCTTGAAAAGACAATCTCTAGTTGGAAGGGGAAAATGTATGCATTTAGGTATTGAACCATCAGGATACACAAGTTTCTTAATCAAATCAAAGTCATGAGAGCCAACATTATCACTCAAATAGATTGGACCACCACAAATAGCTCTTGAACCTGCATGAAATTTGGCACACAAATGGTCTGATTGGAACATGTCCCAATCAGGTTGAATCATTTGCCCCATCCACAAGCTATTGTAGGAACAATGAATCATGTGTACCCCTTGTAACCAAAAAACTCCCATTGGGTCACCATTAGGATCTTGGAACCAAAAATCATCCCCTACAAAAGAAATTGCAAATTTTTGTTTAATAGTAACATTTTTTTTTGCTAGCACATTTTTGTACAATGTTTAGTACTTACCAACTCTTCCCATTGAAACTTGCTTTGTTCCAAGGAAGAAAAAATCATTGCATTGTTGCATGCTAGCAATGATTCCATTTCCATTAAAATTCTTAGCAATGGATTTTGTCAACCCTTCATAGTAAGCTTTGGCAAGGTCAATTCTTCCTCCATAGTCCTCACACACATATTCCAGAGTCTGCATAACAATCAAAATTAATGATTATTTTGTCACAATAAAGGATCTGAATTTCGTATATTAAAAAAAGCAAGTATTTACATACAGTAAACAATATCGGTTATCAATATAAAAAATCAGACGGTTCAAATAACACAATAAACAAAATCAGTTTTAAACAATCTCATTAATTTTTTGTCAAATGACATATTGAAAAGTGACCTAATTACTTACCAAATATGTTTCCACAAAAAACACTAATATAGCTATGACAAGAAGAAAAATATTAGAAAACTGACATGAATGACATCAACTTTGACTCCTGTGACACCAGATTGAGCTAGATAAGAGTGCATGGAATCATAAAAGTCATTAGCTTGATCAGGATGAACTAGCCCAATTGAACCTTTGACAATTTTAACCACAGCAAGATCTTCCATTGTACCCTCAAGACCAGGAGAAAGTTTACAAGGGACTATTTTGCAATTAAGGTGTGTAGTTCCTGGTCTCACACCACCCCAAGCACCACAAAGTGCATGCCAAACATAAACATCATCCAAACCTTTGAACTTAGTCCTCAAATCCCTTGTGAAAGCCTTCAGTCCAAACTCATTTTCTTTACAACAACTTCCACATTCACTTTTTGAATCACTACTAGCTTTCTCTCCACCAAAGAGATCATCAATTTCTTTTATCAACTTCTTGATCTTTGACTCAATCTCAACCAAATCACAACTTTTTGATAAAATAGCTTCTTGTCTTTGCTTCTCCAAATGCTCATGTTCAATTCCCTTTGAAATCAACTCCTTAATTGTTTTTGGATTAAAAGGAGGAGAATTAGGACCTAATAACAATCCACTTTTGTAATTTTTGAACTTGTCACATTCATCAAATCTATAAAGTCTTCCATTCATTTGTTCACCACCAAGAACAAGATTCTTAGCATCTTCATTAGGATCACAACCATCCAAACTAATACTCTGCCAACCATCATCAATGATAACAAACCTCGGTTCGACACCGCCTTTCGAAAAATCCTCAAGACCATGCCAAACTCCAATAGGATTAACAGTTAAATAAAAAGCATCCCAAGTGCACCAACCAAATTTATCAACTAAATTTGGAACTATTTTCTCTTCCAATAACTTAAAAGTATTGAGATGAACCCTTAAAGCACTATAAGCTTCTTTCATCAAATCATAAGGATTTTCACACAAATGAACATAAGCTATTGCATTAAAAATTGAATCTTTCACTTTTGTTGAACCACTTTCAGCACAAATCATGACATGGTTATCAAAACCAGGATTAAGAGAAGACCTAAAACAATTTTCTATT
This sequence comes from Cicer chorassanicum, assembly GCA_037974735.1. Classification (NCBI taxonomy): domain Eukaryota; kingdom Viridiplantae; phylum Streptophyta; class Magnoliopsida; order Fabales; family Fabaceae; genus Cicer; species Cicer chorassanicum. The sequence continues at coordinate 56,629,021 of JBBPBP010000003.1, read as the reverse complement.
ATAGGAATTATTACAACATAGGATTTAATTTCAGGAATTTCAATAAGAATCCATTGGGTTTCCATTTGTAAATCTGAACCAGAATTTCCAACCCATTGAGTAGACCACCATGTTTTGAACCTGAAAATACTCACAAAGTTTTTTCCATTGAAACTACCCAATGAATTCATCAATCTATCAGATGGGGTTTCATGGGAGAATCCAAAGAATCCACCTTTGTGAGAAAAATCAAGAACACGTTGAAGGATTGAAGGTGGTGCATTGGATTCAGATAATTTACATATAGATGAGAAAGAACTGAAAGAAACATTGTTAGGAACATCATGGAACAAAGGAACACCTCTAATCTTAAATTTTCCGTCAGATAAATTAAATATATTTTCTAAAGTTTCGGTTTTTATGAGTTTAAGGGTAGTGGAGTTCGATGGGTAATTGGGTTGAACCATGGAAGAGAAATGGACAAGAACAGAGGAAAACAGAGAGAAAAAACAGAGTAAGAAAATCGGTGAAGTTGAAGTTTCTTACTTTACTTTCTGATGGAATATATAGTAAAATTCTCACTTGTTAGAAGTTGAAAAATGTGAATGTAAAAATAAAGGTTACAACAATTTTTTAATGTGACTAAAAAAGGAAAGAAATTGATTCAAATTTTAACACTTTAAAACAAGAGAATTACTCTTACAAATGGAATAAATAAATAAAAAGCTGTCACCAATGTTTTGAAAGGAGATTCATAAAATGATACCAATAATTAAAAGATGAAATATTTTGGTGAGATATTAGTGATGAAATAATAAGTAGTGAATAAATGGATGTATATTATCTCAAAGAACAAAGGATGATTAGTAGCTTGTTTTGAAAGAAATGGTTTGGTGCATGAAAATAGAGTTATGTTATGTCAATATTTATAGGCCAAAAATGAATTGCATTGACAAAACTTAATTGAAATGAGAATGATGATTCCACATAATGGAGTTGTTAGCTATGGTTTATTTTAATACTCTTCTGGACTTCTCTTTTCTCTTTTACAAATATTGATGATATCATGGAGGTATTACTTTTTCGTTTATCCATTTTCCTAATACTTATGTAAACAATGATATTCTCTCAATTCATATTCTCTAATATTTATTTAATGTCTCCTTTTATTTATGTTACATTGTTAATTTATTACATCTATCATTTTATTTTCTTTATCTCTGAAAGTGCATACATTTTTAAAGATGTCAATTAATGATGTTTCTATTTTTATTAATTTCATTTTTAACTTAGATTATATAAGTTGAAAATGCTAATCCCCAATTTCAGTTTGCGAGTTCTTAAATATAGCTGGAAGATTGTTAGATGTATTTAAAGTTATTTATAGCAGTTATAAGTTCATTAATATTAATTGTAAATTATCTATGGCAACTAAATATCATTTATTATATTTTCGTTGTAATCAATTTTTTTACTTTATCAATTTTAAGAACCCTATTAACATTTTCTTTGTCACTCTCTTTCTAACACTCACACTTTTATTAATAAAATTTATGTGAATCATGTATGAATGTATTTCAATAGGTAAATAGAGTGATAAAAAAAAAAATTAAGACTATAATTTTAAATCATCAATATATTTTAAATTATTTTTTCTTTTTATTTACTCTACCAGGTTTCTCAATATTTTTCATTGTCATTCATAATTTGACGTAAACAGTTGTGCAGCTTTCCTATTACTGTATTTTTTATTTACAAAATCAAACAAATGCATATTTTGTACCATGACGAAACTTGATAAGCCGCTATAATTTTATAAAAATTATATCTTATAACGTTTTAAAATTACAATAACTCATTATTAATTTCATTAAATTTGTTAGTACTAAATATATATATATATTACAAAATTACAAATATTTATTATATTCTAGAAGAACTCGAAGGTTCTTGTGTAGCGTGTTTTCACACGTCATATACTATATCTGTATATAAAACTGCCACAAATAAAGCTAAAAAGTGTATTATTTATATTTTTTAAATAAATATGAGAGATAATGATATTCAGTTTAAAGTAGGAAAAATTTATATTCAATAACACTTATAAAATAACTTATAAAGTCATCCATAGTTCATCAGATAAATATTGATTGTCAAATTCTATATCTCATATTCGAATTTAATTAAAATTCTATTTTCTATATCTCACGCTTGATAATTCTATATCTCATATACAAATTAAAAAAGCATTTACAAAGCAAAGTAAGGGTTATATATTTGCATTTTAAAGTCTAATGTTAAATTGAAAACGGACTCAAAGCTCTCAAAGTCAACGTACGTCTTTCAAGTCTTTAAGTCATTTAATTAATTTTTTGTCATTTTAATTAAAGAATCTAATCTTCTCATCATTTAAATTTTAAGTCTTTAATAATTTTAGTATTAAAATTCTGCCTTTTTTGTTCTTTGCAGTTAAATTCTTTGCAATCTTTTCAGCTATAGTTCACTTATATTTTGTGTAATTTACATTTCGTACTAGAAAGACTTTTTCTTTATGATTATCCTATTTAAATTATGCTAAATTTTACTTTCAAATTCAAATTTTCCTGCTGTTGATATTATTTATGATCAAATTTATCATTTGGTAATTAACCTTTGTTCCTTAAAAGGATAAATGTTTCAAAAAAAACATAAAAATAATTTGATATATACAGAAAAACACATGGATTACTGATTAACTCGTCCAAAGATTAAACTTTTATTTATCATCAATTAGCCAAAAATCACCATTAACAAATATTACCACCAAATAGAAAATTTCTGTGTTTAGATTCGTAAGAAAAGGGTTGGGAAAATTGGGAACCTTCTTGTACATGCATATATCCATTTCAAGAATGTCCTTCTCCTCCTTTTGGTCCCAAACATAGGATGGTCCTTTCTTTCTTTAAATGGAAAGATAGATACTACACACACAAAAGTTGAAATCTTGCATCTATCTTATCTTACTTGATATGGCCTAGGATATGGAGCATAGCATATATCAAATGATAGGATATGATATGATGTGTTATAATAAATTTTAAAAAAGTTAATTAAAACAAAAAGTCATGTAATTTTTTAAAATAGTTACGTGACAATTAAACTATTTTCAGTCATGATTATTCTTATATGATTATATGATCTATATTTAATTTTTTTCATATCCTATTATAACAAAACATGTCACTTGATATATATGGATGTATCAAATGATATGAATTTATATATAAGAAGATGATAAGACTAAATTTGGATCATACGTTATATATGAATGATTGTGATTGAAAATTATTTAAGTGTCAAATGATCACTTAAAAAACATAGCATGATAGACTGATCAATTGAGTAGCATGATTGGTCGATATGGAATGAGATTTATTGCTTGCATTAAGGGAAGTATTGTTGTGTAGCAAGTGTGAGTTAGAAATCTCACATTGCTTAGAAAAGTGAATGTTGAGCAACATATAAGTCAGATTATCCATAAACTCAATGCTTTAAGGTTTTGGATTAATATGTGGTATCCAACTCACTTGTGTAGTTTTTCTCGGCCCAATGTGGATGATCCCTCGGATCCATAAACTCAATATCTTAAGATTTTAAGTTAAGATGTGGTGTTCACCTCAATTGTGTGGTTACTCTTTCCCCAATATGAATGATTATTCATCAACTCAATGTCTTAAGATTTTAGGTTAAGTTGTGGTGTTCAGGTCACTTGTGTGGTTACTCTTGCCCCAATATAAATAATCATTCGAGCACCTCTCATGACCCAACAAATATTACAATTGATATCGTGATGTTAACTCTTGCATGGCCTCATGCCTCCTCCACGTACATGACTACTAGCTACTCAGTTTCTAAGATTTTGTTTGGGAGAAAATGAGATCAATCATTATTTTTGGAAAAGTTTTTTAAAAAGGGATAAAATGTAAATATTATAAATGATTTTTTTAGAGTATTATAAAGAGAAATATTATATTTAATTTTTATAAAAAAATCTTCCACTAATGCAATTTTTCAATTCCTATATTGGATGAGTTTTGTCCAATAAAGAAAAATAAATATCACATAAGATGAGAGAGATATTTACTCTTCTCTTTTCCCATTAACTCTAAAATATGACCTAAAAATATGTTTTATAGGTTTTGGAGAATAAGATTTTAGAAAGTTAAATTTATATTTTGACATATATTTAAATTTTATTAAAATTAAACGATTATATAAAATTCAACTACAAATATTTTATAAGTATTTTATATCTTTCTTAATTTTGAAAAAATAATAAGTTCTCCTTTCTCTTGTGATATTCTTCGAACATATCCTAAATGACGTGGTACATGATAAATTAAACGCGGGTTTCATAATCTGTAGGGACTTTTTTTTTTTTTGACAAAGAAATTTGCAAGGACAATGATTTTTATATCTTAACCAATTTCCCAGTTTCCTTTTTAGCCTTATGAATGTTTGCCCCTTTTATTTTCGAAGAGAAAGTTCTGTACCTTTTAATTATCTACTTTTGATCAAATAAAAATTATATCTATCTTAATCAACTAATCATTCTTTCTTGTTTAAATAATTTTATTTTAATCACAAATCTCTCTCCTAAATACACTATAGTCACCAAATATGAAAATTAAAGGGCATACTTTTCCTTAATTATAGTCAAATAGATAATAGAAATGCCGTAATAATTTGAAATTTTATATATAATCAACAATAGAAATAGATATGACTCTAAAATCCTAAAGTGATAAGCACCGTGTTTGAAACACGTCTAAATAGAGTGAATGTGTGAGACTCTGACTTGCTAACACAACACTTTGAAGAAATGATTTTGTTTCACAACCTAAAATTCTTAGAATCGTACAGTGATTTACCTATTTCAATGTCTTTATCTTGTGCTGCATTTTTACATCATGTTTGAAGTCATTTATGTTTAGTTATTATTGCATATTTACTCTTTTTCATATGTCTAAACAATATAATTAATGTCAACTCTTTTTTGATGTTTAATGTTATCAACTTAAATAATTAAGTATTTATTTAGACTCTGATTAGATATTTTAAAATGAGTGGAATAGAAAGAAATAAAGTAGAGTGGAGTGAAATATAGTGAAACGGAATGAAACAAAATATTCATTATATTATTTGGTTATTTGACAACGTAATAGAATATAAAATGTAGGATTTTATTCGGAGAAAGAAAAAAAAAATGATGAAATGAAATGGAATTAATAGATTTCATCATATCCTACTCCATTCCACTTATTTTTAAAAATTCAAACAATAGAATGTCTTTAGTTACCACTTTATTTTATCATATCCAATCAATAAA
>JBBPBP010000003.1:56568125-56619714 GCA_037974735.1 Cicer chorassanicum | reverse complement strand
CCGATAGATCAATAAGAATAGTTCTATTTTTAATATTTAACATAATATTTTAAAACATATGACTATATATAATATTTTATTTAAATTATATTTTATAATAATATCTTTAAATATTTTAAGATTTACGTAGATTAGTCTCTTCAAGTCATTGAAAAGATTAAAAAAAGTTGATGATATAACACAATATATAAAATCTAATAAAATAATAATAGTTTAGAGTAAAAAATATTAATAGTAAAATATAAAATATTATTTTATATTTTTTTAATAAGAAATACTATTTTTTATTGGGATATATGACCTAAATAGAATTTTTAAAAAGTTTTAATATTGTCTACTTAAAATTGATTTGAACATAACATAGATTAAGGTAGAAGTCTTTGTTTAGATCAGCCTATAACTCGTGCAGACTGAACCATCACACATAATTCTAAGATATTAGTTATATTATTGTCTAACGTTTATAAATTATTAGATGTCTTACAATTATTTAATGACAGGAGATAATGTTTTTATGCAGTATGTTTTGAAATGTATAATTTTAGTTTTTAGTGCTTTTTTTTTATTAGGACTCAATATTAATTAATTAATTTTTTATTTTTTATGCTTCTTTCTTTATTATAGGTTCAATTTTAAAGATTAAATAATAACTTTCAAATTATTTAAGACTAATCTACCTCTATTAATTGGTTTCTATCTATTCTCACCAGATATGAATGAAAAAAAAAGGTTATGAAGTAAAATGAGCATATGAATCAAACAATCATAATATTTTATGATGAATTATATCTGATAATATACATTTTTTACTATACATATACCCTTGAAAAAATTATCATTACATATACCCTTGTCGACATTATGTGTACCCCGCACGCGTGATTCTCAATCCAAAGAAGGTGCTTAGTGTACTATAATAAGAGCAGGGTAGAGTGCGTTTAAATCGCACTATACATGATACTATGATAGTGCGTTTAACTCGCACTATACATATATTCATGTCGGTATGATCTGGACCGTTTAAACCGTATGTTATAAGATTTAAAATTTTATATTTATGAATTGACCTGTTATAGTTTATCATTTTTTTATACTCTTATATTCTTCATATAACTTAAGTATTATTTTTGTTTTCTTTTTCTTACTCAGTACTTATTACATAAAAGGATCAATAATTGTATATTTTTAGTTTTATTTAAATATGATATTTTTATTTTTATAATATATCAGTTGTTTCACTTTTGTTAAAAAAAATGATTTTTTTTATGATGTGGTTTAACTCATTTGATTGCGAATTAATATAAAACAAACTCGATTCAATGTACTACAATTCGTTATGATTTGTTTATGGAACAACTCAATCCATTTAATATGTGTATTTATGCAGAGTGAATTAAATAGAAAAGATGAACTCAGATATTCAATTCTATCTGTAATCAACAAGTTTGTATTTGTCTAAAAAAAAGTTAGGACCTTTACATTTTTTTTTCTTTCTATTTTATTTTGAATTTTATTTTAAAGTGTATTATATTTATATTCTTAAAAATATGGTAATGGAAAAAATAAAGAAGATTGTAATCTAAAATGAACATATTTTAAGCATTGGCTACGCCGTTCAGTTGACTTGGGTTTAATCAAACTTAAATAATTTTTCTATATAAAATTTTAACACGATCAAATGCTATCTCTAGTTTTATATATAAGAGAAAGTAGTATCAACAAAAGTTAATATATTTTGTTTAAATTTTAGATTAAATACAATCATTTTTGTTGACTCAACTTTGTCTTATATATAGAATGAGATGGATTTATTTCTATGTATATGTCCGATCAATCAGTCAATAATATATTTTCATACCATTATGTATGTGATTCTTCACAGATAAAATTATTTCATAATTTTGTGGGGGAAGTATTTAATTTTTTATAGGAGCAAAAATAAAATTGTTCAATAACTTAAAACGAAATAAATAAGTTAGTGAGGCAACTGTATCTAGTTCCATAAAAGCATATCTACAAATATTTATATAATAGGATATGATTTGATACATGTCTAAATTACAAAATTGCACTAATTGGGTATAAAAATTAAATCCAAATTATGTTTGCCATTTATTCTTTAGAGATATATTTGCCTCCTTACCTGGATATAACAAAACACAAGGCCACAATCACCAAATAAATATAGAAAAGTATATGTAGAACAATTCCTCATCCATCCAAATGAAGCAGGAGTATCTGTTTTTGGTCTTTAGTGAGCTAGAACTATTCCATACTTAGGCTGCTCTTGGCACTTGGCATACTCATGCTGAGCCTAATCCTATACCTCACCGATTGTGTTTATGGTGTTGCGTGTATAACTATATTTGCTGTAAGACTCAGGGCTATAAGAATGCTATTGCCATTGCAACCAAACTTCTTTATCACTCATTCATCTATTCTATACAATTATTCATAATTTAATGTTTAATCAAATGTCTTATTGGGAGGAATGCTATTGCCTTATATTAAAAATCCAAACATACAGTAAATTGAGGAACAAATATCTATTAGAAGGCTGATTGCTCGTTGGGTTTTACGTCTGAGGACCATTTCTCATGTCCCTATGATATGTGACCGTGTTGTTTTGCAAAACTACAAATTGCAGGTGTGTTTTTTGCAAAACTACAAATTGGAGATGTAACTCACGACGCGGTGGTACAGTGTATAAAAACAGACCACCTATAGTGGCCTAGTTGGGTGCCACAATTAGGAGGAAACGACACAAGAATTCACATTCAGAGGCAATAAGGTTTCCATTTTTGCTAGATTAGATTGAGATACCAATCTAAGTTCAACTACATGAAAATAAAAAATTTCTCATCAAATACAGAAAATATACTGTATATGTAGCATTGAAACTGCAACGGATCACCAACTAAACTAATAGAATATAAGGTTAGTTTGTTGATTGGACTGAGAAAGTTAGAGAGTGAAGTGATAAAGTCGCGTGTTCGACCCCTGTCCAACTAACAATATTAACAATACTAAATCCATTGGCCGTTGCAAAAAAAAAATTAAGCCAGTAGCACTATTCTTTAATTAAGTTAAAAAACTTAGTTCTTAATTGTATGATGATAAACAAATCAGGCATTTCCAAAGGACAAAACATTCAAGCTTACCTTCACTGCAAAAATATAAATAACAAAAATTACAAGCAATAAATTTATATTGCTTCTATTTGCTTTTACTCGGCCAAAAAGTTAAGTTAAAAAAAAAATGCTCCTAACAATCAAGTAAGAATTATTAATTACATTCCATTTGCATTTACCCCTCCAGATTAATAAAGAAAAACATCTGAACCTATGAGAGAACGTGAATGATGTCAAACTAACCCAACTAAAAGCAGCAGTTATACTACCATATTCTTTCTGTGGTAGGAATGCGATTTAATAAGTCTTCTTTCGCAACATTGGTTTCCTCACATCTTTTCTTGAAGTCGACGTGGTTCCTGGTGCGGGTATATCTATTGTGGCTTGATACAAATCCTTCAATCTTCACATAGGGATAGGAGGAGGAGATCAATAAAGATGGTTGTAGATTTCCAAAACAAGTTGCAGTTAAGGTAAATGGAAATAGGAATATCAAACTTACCTTGGAATACTGAGAAATAGTGCAACAACTAGAAATCCAACTATAAGGGGGAATACTGGTGCCGGAGTCAACTCCTGCATCGTGCAATTATTAAGAATAATAAATATCTTGTGCCAAATGAACAGAAGAGAACCGAAAAATAGTTAATAGGCAAATCTGAAAACCAATGCAATCAGGCAAAAATTGAAAGGAGGGAGACAAAATGAGAAACCTGCTTCAGCTGATCTTCAATCCTGAATCTCAGTGGGCCAACATGGATTTGAATATTTTTGTCCAAGTCGACCTCAATGATATCAGATTCAAATCTAAGTGAGCTTGATGGAAGACCAGATCGAAGCTGCAGAAGATGTCTGCCCTTTGATAAGCCCTTCACTTGGAAGAAGTTAGAAATCGGCAGGGGGAAGACTGACTCTATCTTGGTTGCCTCACTAGCTGACCTGATTTCTACCATCAGATGTTTACGAAGTTCATCGGTACCATTTCCTTCGACATGACAACTTACAATTGTCATCTCTGGCTCCTCAAAAACTATAAAATCCAAACCGTTGGTATCCTCAGTTCCAACCTGGGAACATCAACCAACAAGCTTACTCCAGATTCAGCATATTGACAGCAAAGCTAAATGAGACAGTAAACAGGAACTAACCTTGATGGAAATAGAATCTGGAGATGCACGCTCTATATTAGAACTTCCTGTAACATCCCTCTTAGCTACTTTGACAACATACACTGTATCAGGCAGTAGTCCTCTCAGACGATAATACCCAGAGGAATCTGTTACAGTTTCCTCAAAATAGCCTTTTGACACTGATCGAGCTTCAACAGAAACTCCTCCTTTGGGTTGGCCAGATAACAGAGTGACTAAGCCAGTAGCACTGTAAGTACAGCCAATGGAAAAGGTCACGGGGTGTACAGCAATGCAATATAATTTCTAGGAAAAAAGTATAAATAATAAAATTGTGCAAACATGTCCTTTGCTCGGTGCACTCGGTGGTTAGGTAAAGGTTGTCACTTGTCAGTGATTCCTCTGGGTACGAGTTTTATATCCTTCATCACACTTTCATCAGCATAGTTTAAGTGCTTCTCATGTCAGAGGAAACATTGTGCAAAATAGGTAGGATTGCATTCCACTATAATCATGCATACTTGAATAGAAATTATTCTCAGTCAACCTGTTAGGTCAATTACCAACTCAAATGGAATTTACTACACAATTCAGGAATGTAATACACAACAGCCAATATAAAACCTTGTTCAATCCAAATTAAATAGATCAATTTCCATTTTCATGTATCTTGCTGGATCATTTAAATAGTGCAGTGGAGCCTGGCTTGCAAATGACAGTAGCGTATAATGTATAATTAGTTACTAATAAAAATATATATATTTGCTCAGAGATAATATTTGTTGAGTTGTACCCCACTCAAACTCCCCAACCTGAACACACTAACACCAGATTTACAGCCTTTACCCCACCGGTTACAGAACACTCATATTTACATCAGTGGCATCCCCCTCCTACACTGTTTTTAAAAAAGAGAAGATGTCTCTGTATCAAAATTAGACACTGCACGGTCTCAATTACTTAAAATAACTAGGCAGGTAATAATTATGCTAATATCATATCAATATAGAAAGCGAAAATGAGGCCAGACATACAAAGCAAGAAAAGATACAAGCAAGGCAACACTTGAACTTAAAGTTCCAAGATATCTTTTTCTATACAAGGTAAAACAAAGACAGCACACTTTCTTATAATGTTATACAGTTGGTTTCGATGATTCTAAATAAGGCCAAGATAAGATATGAAACCATAATCTACTTTTAAATACCATTGCTACAAAGCTAAAAATTCTTGAAATGCAGTAAGCTGGATCCTATCAACGGTTGCTTTAACTTAAATAATAGAAAGGGAAAGTAGGGTGAATAACAAAATGAAACCTGTAAGCTACTCGTGTGGCCTGGAAAATAACTTCCTTGAATTCCCCTGCTCCAAGCTCTATTGCCTGTGCCGAAGGTGAGAAAGCATATTCCTAGGAAAGAAGACCATTTATGATTGAATAAGGCAGTTGACAAAGACATAGCATTAACAATGACCCACATAATTATAATAATCTTGAAATAATACTTTATTAACAAATTTTGTAGTCTCTTATGCTTCAATATTGTGTAGTAGACACAAGCAGAAAAAATATTTAATGATTTAGAACAAGCATAACAAGATGACCTACCTGAGCTGAAAAGAAACACAAGATTTTGGATAAGCAAGCTAAACAATTTAACATGATAGCAAAAAGCTAAAAATTGTCCTTTTCTTTTTCACATTTTTATTTCTTTTATCAACCACGAGTAGCTTTTTACTCTCCCTTTGTTAGCGTAGAGATGAGTAAGCATAAACAAATCAAGTATACTGTGAAATTCAAGTACAGCAGCATATGAACGAGGGCCGATGATAGACAACTCATGCATATCAAGGAAAATGCAAGCAGTAGAATGCAATATCACAACAGCTATGTCCAGTATAGTACCTTCAAAACAGGACGCAGATAGAACATTCCAGGAAACAAATTATCAAATAGGAATGCCCCTCCACCCCCAGATACTGAGTTGTTTCTATAACCGTTGTCACCACTCAAAGATAACAGAACTGAAGGAATTAGTTCTTTAGCATCATCTTTGTGATGTATTTGTACTGATATCTGACCAAGCTTCTGACAACTAAAGGAATGAGGTCCAACTTGTTTTAAATGATAACCAGGCTGCAAATACAAATAAAAAATTAGTGATAAAAAAATGTAAGCAGGAAGGCAACCACACACACACACCCCAAACACAGGAAAAAAAAAAAAACTAATAAAATAGCCTTTTGCATTCAGCAGTTAAGTTTATCTTTCATCAAATGATACTCATACGAAGTTGAGAACAAAAGTATTAGTAAAATAAGCCAATACAATGTAGGAGGCTCCGAACACTGTAGGAATCGGAAGAGTATTGATATAAAAAAATGAGCAACAAAAAACAGATCCTAAAAATTTGGGATTACGACCCAAGTCAAGTCCACAAAATCGGCTTGTAGGATGAGAACTCCTCAAGTCTTATAATAAGCACTACCTAGGTCATATCTCTAGTCAATGTCAGACTCTCAACAATCAACACATTCCCCTTATGTCTGGGATTAGACAAATGGAGCATGGACAAATGCGGGTGTAACAACAGATACCTTGACCAATAACATATTAACATGTCTGAGATAGACAATTATAAAATCTTAAAATTTAGGTGTAGGGCCTAACTCAACCTCATAAATTTGGCCTGTAAGCTGAGAACTATTCGAGCATTATACACACTACTTAGTCCATATCTTTAGCCGATATGGGACTCTTAACATATTATAATGAGAAAACTTTCATATTTTGGTTCTGAGTCTGTTTGTGTGTTGCACTCGTTCTAAACTGCGTTAGACAATGCAACTGGGAGACTATTGACCATCAGTTTTTGTGAGAATCAAACAACTCAACGTATAAACATCATAGATAAGTATAGCAATTGTAACAACAACAAAAATTCCTGAGGAAGACTACCTTTGAAGCCTGAACATTATAACCAACATCGTCATACAGAGGACCTGCCACAAAGGAGCCATCGACTTCGGTGGTCATTTCAAGAATTACTTCACCACTTTTAAGTCCAGTGACACTGCTGTCTCCAGCAGCAAAAATTCTGATATGAACACCAGAAAGAGGAGGCGAGACTGATCCTTCAATATATACACCCAACCGACAAGAAAATGTAGGAATATAAGCTTGACAGTTATCATCTGTCACTGATACCTAAGGAAATGGATTCATCACATGAATGTTTTAGATGATTGTCCCAGAAAAACATCACTAGACAGACTAGTCCTTAGATACTTACATGATGTTCTCTAGGATAAAATAAAAGCTTTTTATCTCCATCATCCCTGTAATAAAAAATAAATAAACAGTAAAAAAATGAGTAGACTGCAGCGATTGAATTAATTTCATTTCAACGGTTCAAAGAGATAAGGGAAAGTGATGGGGAAAATGAGATAAGTGATTTAATTACTAGAAAAAAGTTGGATACAGAAACCTCCCAGAATCATAAATTGTGTGCAGTAGAGGAACAAAATACTTGTAAGTTGTAACTATAAGAAACACAGGGCCATAAAAAATGTTTATTAAAAAATTCAAACCTTAAAGGAAAACTGCAAACATAAATACAAACATACAATGCTGAGTTTCGTAACTACTTCAAATAGGTATTGGATTTGGAGTATGGAACCATAAATTCAAAATGGTACATATAAGGCAGCTAAAATAGTTGGTTGGCATATAATTAGGACAGTTAGCATGAGATAGTATAAATGCACTATACATACTGCACTTAATTATTACAGGCTGTACACACAGTCAATCTTCCTGGGATAAATTGACAATCATGTAATGAAATAGTCATTACCAATAGGTGATTTTTCCTCTCTTGATCCTATTCCTATCTCTCTCCATAAAAGCCTTTTAACCAAAACACAAGTTCAACTGCAATTATATCATCTAGAAAAACATACCTTGAATCCCGCGGAACAAAGGTAAGCTTTTCTCCTGGATTGGCCCATACAGAATACTCAAAGACAGAAGTATTTGTTTGATCTTTCTCATGCGACTTAAGTATGGCCACGACACTATCAGCAACGCCGGCTCCATCACGATAAATATCAACAAGTATTTTCTCAGGCAATGCATCATTTAAGCTGGAATGCACATTTATTTGTCCTCTGATAAGATGTTTTTCTCCTTTTAGATGGATGGGCTACAAAAACTTAATGAAATTAAAAAATGAAGAAAACCCTGGAAAGAAGAAAATATAAGTTAATAAACTGAAAATAAAATCACAAGTATCTTTAATTCTTCATACCAATAGATTAGATGTGTCAATTTTCACAGATGAGCTTCCAAAGAAGATACATGAGTCAATAAAACTAAATTCATGTACTCCAGGAAATTCAACGCATATATGCTGGGAACCTTTCTGCAGGTAACACAAAAGAACAAAAATGAACTTAATGAAGTTGCAATTTCCTGACATGTTTGAAGGGACTAATGGGCAGATACAAATACCTGAATCTTCAAATTCACAGTTGATCCATCTGGTTGAGTTATGTAACCATCAACATCGTGGGTGGAGATAACATTGACCCAGTAGCCTTTTTGAACAAAAACAATTCCTTCGAAGTCTTCAGCTCCAACATTTACATCTATGAAGCTCTTCTCCCAGCACCAATTATCTTCCATGGTCATTGATTCAGGGGAACTATGTTTCACCTAAAAGAAATATTGTAAAAACCGTGAAGAAATGAATTAGAACATTCTAGCAAATGACTAATACTGAACAAAAAGCAGTAAAAAAATTAAAACGGAAGTATTAAGGCATTAAAACATAAAACTAAAGGAATTCTACTAAGACAAACGACGGATAAGATGGGAGTGTGCAAAAGAAGGCAAACCTCAAGCCTGTATTTTCCAGGAATAACATCTGAAAACAGAAATTCACTACTCTCAGTGGTCAAGCTAATTGACTTTCTCTCTTCGTTACGTTTATCAACCTGCCTCACAAGAGTCACAGATACAGATGGATCGCATTTCTCCTTGCAGGTTACAGCCCCACGGACATTGACCAGAGCCTACAATCATGCGCCAAACAATCAGAATAAATAATTTTTTATGGAAATCTGACCTGAACATATAAAATCTAGGCCAATGTCCAGGTCCTAATGGGGGATGGGGTTAAAAATATTCCCAAAGAAACTGAAGGGAAAGCAAAAGCTACATAGTACAATCAAATAAAAATTTAACCACATGAGAAATCTATAAATAAATAAAATAAAATAAAATTCAGGTTACTAATTATATTCTGATCAGAAGAATCTAATGTTGTGTTTGGATAGACCTTTTAATTTTTAAAGAAATTGAAATACAACAGAATTATATTGTAGCAATTCAATGTTCATCATTTTAAAACTCTGTTTGGATAAAAAAAAATGACTGTCTGTTTGGATAATTATTGGTGGAATTCAATTTGGATATCTGTGCCCTATCTTATTTGCTAAGAAATCTGCTACCACCATAACTTCACATTCAACAACCACAGCTGGCCTCACTGACACCATTGAAGATCTAGCTGCAGAAACCATTGTTTTTGAATCATTTGAAGTTCATCCTATCAGAAAGGAAGCGCCAGATTTTGTTGAATCATTTTACTGCTGTCTTGTTCAATCCATCCTTGATGAGCACAGCACACAACACAGGAAAAGGACAGAACATTTGAAAGTTAATTACATCTTTGCCATCAATAATGATGGAGCAAGGAGATCAACTTGATCTTTCTTTAGCTAAGGATCTCAAGCCCCATCATCTCACCAATGAAGGCTATGAATTTCTGCATTATATAGACCTATTTGGCACCCATGATGTCAGAGCCTACTACAGTCGTTTCAACAACATTTTTACATGTCTCAGCATTTTCTCCTTCACAATATAGGAGATGAATTGAAGCAGAGAAATCTATTGAAATAAAAAAGAATGGATGGGACATTTGAAAATTTCCACCTTATGAGATGTCATTACTAATTCTTCATTGTGAAAGAAAATTACTCAGGAAATGACCAAGTTTTGGAAAACCTTGTTTAGATGTACAAACAATAAATCATTTTAAATCCTCTCAAGTACATCCTATCCTGAAAAAAGTTTATCCAGACAAATTAAGTTATATTATATAATGTCACATATTAATAATAGTCAACAAATCATACAACCATATAAGAATTATCATCTCATGCTGAATTATATTGACAAGGGACTCTAATTTTAGGCCCCCAAAGAGTTTGGCATGTATGTAGCAGAAAAGACTAAAGGGAAAAGGACGAAAGAACCAAAAAGCTTAATAGATCATCTATAGTTACAATGGATGAAAATTTTACCTGTGAAAATTCAACATTCAACAATGGACTTTTGACCACAACGTCGATATAAGATGGAGCAAACATGAGTCCAGCAGCACTATCGGGAGTAGCAGCAATAGCTGACAAGCGATATTCACCAGGAAGAACCTAGACATTATACCAACAAGTTATACAATATTAATAAGGAACATTCAAACTTAGAGCTTCGAAACAAAAATAAAGAAAGAAGACATCAAGTTACTTTTAGTCCTTATAAAAATTGAATATTTTAACCAACTGCAGAGGCTGAAAGAAAATTAGGACTTTCTTACAATTCAGCCAATATATTTCATATAAAATCTGCACTACCTAACCTGAATCCCTTCAAAACACGTTGCTTTTTCAACTCTAATTGTACATACAAACTTCTAGATTATAAGATTTACAAAATTCCTAAGCTCAGAGCTGCAACCACGAGTTTCGAGCTTTTGCTTGTGTACATGTTTATTGCTTTCTGGGTTCTATTGTCAATAGGCATAAAAATATTATCACATATTGTATAGTTCTAATGTTCAGAACCTTCCTGTTATACAATATAGAAAAATACAATATTGATAGATTAAATAGTAAGTAATACACTATTTCCTAAACTTGCGAACTACAATTAAAGTAAAATTTCCAGCCCATGTAGTAAAATATGTTATTTAACATCCTAATCTGCCACTTCTCTCTTTAAGCCTGAGCTAATTGTCCTCTAAAAATCAGTAAAAGACAGTCAGAACAAAAGGGGAGAAAATGATTGATTCATAGCACTGTGCAAAGTACCTCAAAGCAGAAATTTCCATTTCCATCTGTTTGTTTCTTTTGTGGTTTCACATTATCAGGTCCATGAGTCAAAGCCACCTAGTATAATTAACAAAAGGTCAACTTTGATTTTGATATGCAAATATTACTAAGTTAACTTACAAGAAGGAGCATGCATACCGTTGCTTTTTGACCGCTACTAACCATCCTAACTAAACCACAAAGATCATATGAAACAGCAACAATGTCTTCTATTGATGCCATATTTGGCAATACCTGAGAAAGGAGAAAAGCTTGAAATTTAATTATAAAAAAAAGCATAAACCTAAATTCCAAGCTTGTCAAAACCATCTAAATGTTTTTCATCATCATACTAAACAAAGCAAAGTATTAGCCACATAAAAACATGATAAAAACTTATGATATGTTTTACCATATAATTCACCAACTTCTTGAATTTGTAATGCTCCTTCCGGGCTTCTATGGTATAGTGCGTTGATGTAACCTAATAAATTCAACACAAAAACAAATGAAACATTTTATACACAGGCCTAGGCCCTAAATAGTATCTAGGAACGTTATAGAAATAATCATACATGCTTAAATAGATAGCAATGTTAAAAAAATTGGTCTCGTCATTTAACCATGCCGGGTATCGGTTCATTGGGTCACTACTTGAATTAATGTTTCACTTTTGAACCAATACACACACACACCTAATGGCCATTGCTATAATTATTTATCTTTTTTCTTATTCATCACATGCAACTTTGCCAGTAAATGATTATCTTTATTTGAATTTTTTTAAAACGGTTAAAAATATTTACAAAGTCTTGATTGTTGGTTGATGAAGTTATAGATTTTAGAGAAAATGAGGAGATAATATTAGTGACAATAATGTATTACTATAGAATTAAAATATCGATGAAGTATGAACTTAGAATATTAGTGACAATAATTTGATATGAAGAGAAGACTATGGACTAATCCCTATTTATAGGGATACAGACTGCTAATCCTAAATAAATAACAAAATCATGATAATAACCAAGTAAAATTGAAACCAATCCAACGAGATAATCTTAGATATTCTAAGATTGGAAACTAGTCCTAGGAGATAAACTAAGATACCATATTATAATAACAAAGATATTTAATATATTCTACCACCCCCTCAAGCTAAACAGTAAAACTTACTAAGTTATAAGTTTGTTACAAGAAAATAATGCATTACCCCTCAAATAAAATAAAAAAATAGAAAGAAAAAAAATGAGCTGCAGCAAAAACAATGGTTGGGAAGACAACTTAGGGATGCTGTAGAAGTCAAAGAGAATTGCTATAAGATAATCTAGACAAATAGTCGGAATGATAATCAACCTAAGTGAAACTTTATTACAAGCAATCAAACAAAGCATGGTTTGTCCTTCTCGAAACCACATTTGGAAGCATCAACTCAATAATATGGTAGACCCAAAATATTTAAACTTGAAAACTAAGCTACTTCGAGGACATAGGCAAGATAAATGCATCTGGGACGAAGATGGGTCAGGCTAATACATTTGGGACAAAGGTTGAGGTCATAGCATTTGAGGCAAACGTTGAGCCACAGCATCTAGGAAGAAAGTAGTGCCAAAGCATCTAGGACAAAGTGTTGGGCTAGCGTGAGTCATAACCAACAAAAGTCACTATCAGAATGACCGCCCACGAGAAAAAGAAGTTGCCATTAATATGATTTATATGTGGAAAGAGAGTCACCTCCAAAATGATTGTCGGTGGAAATAAAAGTCATTGATTCCATTAATGAGAAAAGAATTGCATGACACCCATGAAGTAAACAAAAAAGTTGTGACTGTAACAACAAAAAGTTGTGTCCCAAAGTCCCAATAGAACCTAACAAGGACAAATTCCAGCACGGAGGCAGACGGCTACAATGGTTGTCAGAGGAGACGGCAGCTAGGGATCCGGAAAAATTTGAGCATTTTAGACAGCTTTTGGGAATTATATTCAATAGTTACAAACAGCTTGTGTTGACAGTAAATTCGCTTTCATCAGAATCTAATCTCTTGAGGATTATGTTAACACTCTGGATCATTTGGACATTTTGGTGGGATACATAAATAGATCAAGTGATCCAGCAGGTTATCACTACAAAACTGCAGTAGCCAGCTGAGTTAGACCGGTTCGTATTAGTTAGAATGCAAGTCCAATCAAGTAAGTTGCTCAGACCAATTAATTACCAGGTCGGTTCTCCATGCAAACTAACCAATCCGGTCTGAGTTGTATAACACAAAACGACAGAAATAAATGAAAACCCAAAACTGAAAGTTAATGAGGATTCTGGGACTTATGTACATAAGGAATGCCTCGTCTATTAATGTGCTAAACGAAGCAAATTTCCTCATATTAATACCTGATCAAGCTTATAATATCCTTGACTGTCAGTAATAGACCTTTCATGACCATCAACTATGACCTTAACACCCTCCACTCCCATGTCGTTTCCATCAACTACACGGCCCCCAACAGAAAATCCAGTTACCTGTAATATTTAACATTGTAAAGAGATACTTGAGCAAAACAGCATAATATAACCACATTAATAAACAGATAACAGTAACATATGATAACTGTTAATACACCGAACATGTTTCAACATATTATATATTTATAAATATTCAGACATTTGGGTATATATTTGATACCTAGATGTATTGGAATTCCAATTCCAATCTTAATTTGTAGTTCTTATATATTTTGGTTTTTCTCTGTCTTTGTCACATGTTTTTTCAGAGGAACAACAACAACTAAAGTCTTCTCCCACTAAGTGGAGTCCTTTACAAGCTTTAAAGTTTAAACAACGCCACAATGACTTTGTCATAATTGATAAATCAAGTACAATGATAAACAATTTTCATATCAACACTTTTAAATTACAAAGGAAAGATGCTCTTCTAATTTTCAATAAATGGTGACCATAAATATACACAACTGACACAGATTTTCTTCCATCAACATTGAAGGTCCATTTTATTTACTTCGCTTAGAATTTGGAATGGGCCTAAAACAACCCTACAAAACCGACTTGTAAGGTGAGGACTGTCGCCACTTATAAACACATTGTCAGGCTTTATCTCATCCATTGTGGGACTCTTAACACACCCCTCATGCTCAGAATTGGACATCTGGAGTCTGACCCGAGTGGCCCGATAACAGTGACCTGATAACAGATGGACCCAATGGATCTTGAATAGGCTCTCATACCATCATAAAATTAGGGATTGGACAAGACAATAAAATTTCCGAATTTGATCATTAAAATGGCCATGTCACGAAACATATCTAGGAGTGAAGCACCAGACTAAACTCTACTTACGAGATCACGGGACAACTTTCCCAAGGACAACACCACCTGAACGACAACAATACTTGTTTTCATTTTCTACTCAACAACTATGCTCTATCTCCTCTCTCCCTCCTCCCCCGAACTCTATCTATATGAAATAAATATTGACAGAGTGTTGCAGAAGTATTTTGTCTGTATTTGTTCCATGGTGCTCTGCTATTGTTGTGCATCAGCACTCACTGAACAAACCCTTACAGTTGCTCATCGTAGCAATAACCCAACAATTGCTAACTCTATTGCAGACTGAAGTTATCATTGAGCAATTAAATGTGATTAAACGTACATTAACAGCTAAGTCAGACGGTGAAATATGGTCACTAATAAGAAGAAATTATGAGAAAAGTGGATGCAAAGAATTTTATTTATTTGTTTATCCAAAAGGACCTTTAAGAAATCTGGAAAGGACTTCTAAGAAATCTGAAGTATAATCAAGCATTCACATTCCCCTTAATGAAAATTTCACATGGATTGCTCTTAACAGTAGCGATACATAATTAAATATTTTGATTTACCCCACCTAGATAGAAGTAACTCATTTATTTAATGCCATAGGAAAAAACAATGAAAATAATTAGTATTTACAACATGTTTATCCATGTATTGTACCTGAAACTTTTGAGGCACTGTTACATGTTGATGCTTAACATTAACTGGGACACTAGACGGTGAAACATCAAATACTGTATTTTCACCCTTATAGTATGGAACTAGTTCATAACTTCCTGTAAATTAACAAAAAAGATGAGCTCCAAATTCAAGCAAATGAGTTCCAGCGGCATGTAATCAAAATAAGTAATTTTCATGCACACCAGAACAATGATACTCAATTGACAGAAAAGAGAAATAATTTTATACAATAGGGAAAATGAATAGCAACTGTGAAGCCAGCATACACACAAGTGAAATAACATATGTTCATAACCAAAAGGGAAAAATTGCAGTGCGCGTGTCAAGGATGAAGTTCTTAGAATCTTGAAGACTAAGTTCACATTTTATGATAAAATATTCTCTGTTTTTCAATATATAAGCACCAGAAATTCATCTTCCCCTACAGCACATTTTATTCTTTAAGGGGGAGAAGAGAGGATAAGCTTTAATAAAGACAATTACCACAAGGTATTGAATTGAATGTGAACTTTCCGTCGGCATCTGATACAGCGTGACAGAGAGCTACTCCTTGTCGTGGACCATTAGCAGAACCTTGCAAACATTCTATCTCAGACACGTCATCTGAATATAAGAAGATATGGACTCCTAATATTGGGTTTCCCTGGAGGGAAAAACCAAAATGAAAGGCATAACTACTAGAGAAAGGATTCAATTGAACTGTCTATCGAGTTAAAAATAAACCATGTCACACTAGTTTGGAAGTTTAAGCTGGTTAAAAGCCAAAATATCCTTTAACACTTTCATAAAAGAATGATAAATAAACAATCAAAAATTTATTCTTTGTTCTACCTGCCAGATACAAATGGATCTCTTCACTAAATTATAATGCGATATTAAAAAACAATGTGATTCCTGAGAGAAAGTTAAATTTTAAATAAGATAGTCCTTCAACAAAGATTACCTGTGCAACAACAGACCCACTGATACTATACCCAGGGACAAAGAAAATATCATCAACCACCCCATTTCCAAAGCCCAATTCCACCTGCAAGAAGAACATGATTATTAGACAGAAAAATGGCAAGCACAACATGCAAACTCACTAAAAGTATTGTGAGACTAAATAGTGATATAGAAAAGACAAGGGTATCAACACACTAGAAAAATGCTGGAAGCAGAGCTAAACAAAATAGTTCAGACCTGCGTTGAACCTTTAACTTCAACTTTCAAATCAGGATTTGAAGCCCGTAGTTCATATTTTCCTGCACATTGGGAGTATTGACCATTAGTTTGAAATAAGAATAACAAATAATAAAAAATAATGGCAACAGTGAATGACTTTCAAATTAAATCATATGGACTACACAGCAGAAACCAGAATTCTAGACAAGAATTTACAAAGTTATGAACAATGTCACTTAATTGGGCTCCCCAATCTGCTATCACTCCTTATAACAAAGACGTCGACAACAACAAAGCCTTTTTGCATTAGGTGGTGTTAGCTATATGGATTAGTCGGCATCCTGAAATTGTATCATGTACTTGGTCCAAAAGTAGACCTTTTACATCTAAACCTCTCCGAATAGTTTGACTGATAGTTTCTTGATTTCCCTCTACCTCTAACTACTGGACCATCCTCTATCTAGTCTACTTTGCTTTGTTGTGCTTCTATAGGTTATTAGGTCTTCTCCATACATTCCCAAACTACCTAAGATGAGATTCTGCCATCTTCTCTACAATGGAGGGCCACCCAAATTTTTCTCCCTAATTAGTGTATTTCTAATTTTATCTTCTCTGGTCTAACCACTCATCCATTTTTACATTTTCATCTCTATGACACTAACTTTACTTTCTTATTAGGTTTTCTGGCACAACATTCAGTACCATACAAAATTGAGGACTGTATAGAAGTGTGGTCCATTTTTCCTTCAAGCTTGAGAGGTATTTTACTATTTTTCTATTGCATATCACACCTCAAAGCATTCCTCCATTTCATCCACTCTACTTGGATTCTATGGTTGACATCTTCCTCTATCTCCATGTAACTATGTATGATGGACTCAAGATACTAAAAACATTAGATTTGTAGTATTGTATGCTCTCCAATTTTTACCTCTACATAATAATTTGTTTGTCATGTCCTAAACTTGCATATTATATAACTTTGTTTTACTTCTTAGGAGGAACCATATGTGTTTTCAAGGCTTGCACCATATCTCTAACTCTTCATTTACCTCTTCTCTCAACTTCTAACTAAGACTATACCATGTGGAAAAATATGCATTATTGACATCATATCTTGGGAATGTTTGGTAAGCATGTCTAAACCAAGATTAAAACAAAATGGGCTCAAAGTTGACTCTTGAGGCACAACTACAGTTATAAAAAAAATATAGATATCACTTATTGCAAACAAACGAAAATTGTGCGTAATATTAATAAATTTTCAGGCACCCTAATTACCTCTTGTGCGTAAAATTGACTCTTGAGGCACCCTAATTACCTAACTAAATTTTCATTCCAAAGTTTAAATTACTGGATCTAGAACAAATCCTGAATTGTGCGTAATATTAATATTTAATTGGACACATCCTGCATTTATAGCCATTATTAGTCCTTTATCCACAACACTTTCTCAACCAATTAATATTTTTCAGCACCAGTGACATCATTATTATTTGTATTGTCAAAACATGAAATCAATTTTGCCAATCTGTAAACCATTTATAATTTTTATACAGTCTCATCATATATTTTAGCCACATAAATATTATATATATTATATGCATGAATCTTGGACAACTACTGATGTTATATTTGGTAATAATTTCCAAAATGGTGCAAGTAAAAGAGTTTACCAACACAGTAATAGAACTTAATCACAAGATCATTCCAAAAGTGAACATAAACATCCCTACCTGGAACAACGTTTGTAAACAAGTAGCTCCCTGATGTTGAAGTCAAGACTGATGCGAAAAGATCCCCAGAAGAAGACAATAGTTCAACCTTCACATTTGAAGGACCTCCATTTTTAACTGAACAACTTTCACCGCCTGCAGCTCCCACCACTCTACCAGATATAGAGAACCTACAAAATACACATTTCTGTAATTAATTTCGAAATGCAGATTCAGTGAAAGCATAGCATACAGTAGGACATAAAATAAAATAAATAATAAAAGCAAATTAATAACTAACCCTGTGAAACGAAAATTTATATCTTCGTTGCCATTGCAACCATGATTGTCAATTACCACAGGAACCTATTGGGATAGGGGGGAACACAAGTGTCAGAAATCATAATACTTTGAAAAAAAATTCGATTAAGCCTCGATTCAGAAGGAAAAAAATGACGCATAGATCATGCATAATTGCATAAAGATGTGACATAAAAAGAGAAACATTAATGTCCACGGTAAACCTTCATCAATGACAGAAATAACAAACCTTTTCTGGATCCCATGACCACCCATCAGGTCCATTAACTTTAATTACGAAGGAACCCTGCAATGAAAATAATCGCATTGAGAAGAACTGAATAACATATCAACACCTAAGATATATATGGTGTCCGTATTTCTGACTGTTTTTGGATACGCAAAAGTTGACCAGAATATGTTTCTATGTACACTTATCAATGCAAGGTTTACCTTGTCGTATACAGGAATAAAATAGTATCCATTTGGAGCGCATTGTGTTCTATCCTTTACCAGTCCATCCACTGTTTGAAGCTCAACCTACATTAGAAAAATCATATAAATTTTGTTCACCACGAAATGAGAATAGAAACTCGTGTATCATATTTCTCCTCCCAGTAGGCAGCAATATACCAAAAAATAGCAAATAAGACTCCAAGCCAATAATAAGTAATAACATTGTTTGTAGTTACTGTGCAAAATAATTAGTGTTCAAAATCAAACCCGGAACAAATGGCAAAACATGAGCATGTTTGGATGGGGTAATTTGAGTTTATCTACTAGCATAAGCACTTATTGGACTATTTGGATTGTTCCTAATTTATTTCCATAAACTCCTAAGATATCTTATGAAAACAGTTTATAGTTTAAATAAAAACAAATTTGACTTTATTTTTGTCGTAGAAATAGCTTATACATAAACTATTATATATGATAAGCATCTATGCTAAGAGCACTTAATTAAGTTGTTTATCAAAACATAACCTAAGTTTAATACACACACTTACCGTGACATGTGAATAATCCAATTTAGCATCGGTTGGTTTCCTCGATTTCACCAACGACGAACTCGCCTGAGGTAACGAAAATATCACTATCAACATACATACTCAAATCGGTAATAATAACATAATAATAAAATTAATAGCCAAAATCAGCTGAAATAGACGAATTATTAGTGATAGCATTAAATTTCAGATCCGTGCATTTGATTTTCCAATCTGAATGCCTAAAAATGAAAATAATGCGCAGTAGGAGAGAAAGAGTAACAGAACGAAATCGGCGTTTGGATGATTTACCTGGACAAATCCACCGCAGCCATAGATGGAATCAGCAGAAGCGAGTGAAATGGAATAAGTTGCGATGACTAGTACGCATAGAAAAGCATTTGTGATAGACATTTTGGATCTGAGAGAGGCGGGCGATGAATACAATCAACCCAGGCCAGAGTGGATCAACGACGAATCTTAATCTTAGAAGAGGCTCATACAATATTAAGTATTTATTTCTTTTTTAATTAATAGAGCCACTTCGCTCACTCACTCACTCTCCGTGCTTCAGAGCTGCCTATAACAAAGGGTTTATGGGTTTCGAGCTACAACAACAAAATCAAACTACTATCAAAGGCCCGCAGTTAACGTGCCTAATCTATCTTCTTTTTTTTTTTAATAATAAAAGTGCCTAATTTCCTTTAGCATCGTTATATTTATTAATTTGATTAAGATAAAATAATAATAATAATAATAATAATAATAATAATAATAATAATTTCATTAATTGATTAATACACTACTGACTTTACCATCCTTTTAAAGGGAATGATGGAGCTTTATTTATCCTCTGATTTTCGAGGTAATGCCCAAAAATTGTTTTAGTAAATTTTAAATTCTCTAAACGATTTTATTTTTAACCGAAGTTTATCAATTATTTGAGATCAATTACTTGTTTAAACAATTCGTGGAATCTGTTTGACATTTAGGGTGTAATTTCAATACCAAAAACAAAATTAAGTGATGTAGGTAATATGAAAGACTAATGTGAGAATGTGAAGTGGAAGATGGATGTAGGAAATTATTTTATTTTTAGTTTAATAAGTTTAGGGACAAAGTAGATAAAGCATTAGAGACCAAATTGTGATTTACTCTTATTTAGATTTTTTTAAAGGAAAAATGGGCAATGAATTATTGTTCGTGTCCAACTGTAATTTTTCTAAATATTGTTTTTTTAGACTTGATTTTGATCGTGAACAAAGTTCTTCAACACACTTAAAGAAGTTGTGGCAACTATTAATTTTGTTCAACAGAAATTAGAAATTGGGATAAGCTTCTATATTATTTTGAATTCTAGAAAGATTTGCTAGAGAAGTCTATTCGAAGAAGCATCAAACATAAAAACATTCATAAGACCGGTTTTTAATCATTTTGTTGGCAAGTTTTCTCAAAAATAGTTTTTAATCATATTTTTTAAGCAGTAGACAGAGATGTTACAAGAACTACCATGTAGAGAAGGCTCTGAAGATCAGCTTATTTTATTTAATTAAAACAAGAATAAATGTTTGTACACCTGTCAATTTGTAGAAAATGGGTTGTTGATTTAATTGTTGACTATGAAAATTAGTTATTTGAGTGATGATGAGATTGAAAATTGTTCATAACTTGTACTCCAAAAATATATTTCACATCCTAACTTGCGTGAAATTTATCTTTAGATTTGAATCTGATGCCGTTCTCAAATTGTAGCTCCGAGCTAAGAGTAAGACACATGAATGATTTTGAGAAAGAGGTCCATTATTCATCTAAAATAGGACAGTAACA
This sequence comes from Cicer chorassanicum, assembly GCA_037974735.1. NCBI lineage: Eukaryota > Viridiplantae > Streptophyta > Magnoliopsida > Fabales > Fabaceae > Cicer > Cicer chorassanicum. The sequence goes on along the minus strand of JBBPBP010000003.1, from coordinate 56,598,300 downwards.
ACAAACATTTGCCTATTAGAGAAACAACTACAATGTGGCAAATTCAAATATACAATGGGAACCTGTTTCCTTACGGTGTAATTTTGCTCTGTTTTCTTTCTTTCCTCGTGAACAACAAAAAAAAAAAACACCTGTGTGACCGGACTAGGATAAGGCTTGGTTCCTTTAGTGTGCAAAACGGCTTTTAATACATTAGAACCAAACAAACCTCAAGCCTTTCTATAACTGAATTATAGGGGATTGGAAACTAGTGCAATGATAATACAAACGACATCAAATCAATAGCACTCATACATTTGACAGTGGCACCATTTCAAATGAGACGAACTATCTATCCCAACCTGATGGCCTTCTCCTTTCTCTAGGTTTAGAACTGCTGCAAAAGAAAAAACAAGAACTTTATCAAAAACCTAAGTAATTTAACCATAAAGATGTGTGTGAAGAAAGTTCAACTCAGAAAAGTAACCTGTTTGTGCTGTTCTGACCAGGATTTACTCCGGAACTTTGACTAGTGGAATTTGCAGCTGATGTAGCAGGATTATATGAAGCAGTATGCTGATGAGTATTTATATCGCCGCCAATTGACCCACCGGATACAAAGCCAGCGAGTGCTGGTCTCTTATTAACAGTTATGCTTGTATTGTTACTGAATCCTTCATTTTGAGAGTTTGATGATGCAGCAACAAAGTTACTCCTAAATTGTGACATCATTCCTGTTCGCAGAGAATTTACAGCAGCAGATCGACTTGGAACTGTGTTAGATGATGCATTGTTTGGCTCTGCAGTATATCCAATGCCTAAGCCGAAATCCACTCCTCGCACACCTTTTCCACCTGCACCACCACCACCTCTGCCTTTGCCTTTTCTTCCACCTGCACAACACAAGAAATGTAAATAAAGAGATTCTCTAATAGAGCATGACAATAACACGACTCTACTGTAGAGGGATAAGGATACAGCTTATAATTGCATAAACTGTATTATAGCAACATCAGCTTATTTTACTATAAGCATTAGTATACAAATCAAATAGCATACCTCCTTTTCTTGCATCACGTTTCGACCTGAATCTCCCATCCTACAGAATTACAAGACAAAAGTCAATACATAATTTCAAGACACAAACGAAAGATCTGAACCTTTTAGCATAATCATAAAATACCAAAAGAAAAGTTTTTAGAAACACAAAAATACAAAGAAAGTAAATGCATTATTAAAAGAGAAAACCACCTTCATGATAAACTCTTAGTATATTGAACTACTCACAACACCCAGCACTACCCCTTTAATTGTTCACAAACCATTTCATCTTTCAAAAAGAGCAATTCAATCATTTTAATATCTTCGTAAATGATCAGATAGTCGCAAACAGTCAAACCTAAGAAACCTATAGGATATAAAACCTCTATAAATTTGTTTCTGAAGTCCACCTTCTTAGAAACCTACCTCAACCACCAACAGTTCCACTTTACATAAAACATTTCAAGAAATATGTACTAATTAATTAATAATTCACGTTTGGCATGTAAATAGCATAAGGGGGTGAATGGGAGGTTCTACAAAATCTACAATTGCATGAACCAGCAATAATAATTAACTATATGTATACAAGAGTCTACAAACATGAAATCAATTGCACAGACATTGATACTCGTGATGAAACAAAAATACGATATAGGGCATCATTACCTTCATAGCAAGATCCATCAACTCTGTGGACACATTCTGACCAGCAGCAACTAAGCTATTTACCAATTCACCAGCAAACCGTGCTTCTTTTTGAGTTATAAGAGTGTATGCAACTCCTTCCTTGTCACCAGCACGACCTGTTCTTCCAATACGATGGACATGCATGTCCATATCTTTAGCAATATCAAAGTTTACCACAGTTTTAATTGACTTGATGTCAAGACCACGAGCAGCAACATCAGTTGCAATTAGCACATGGTAGGTGCCAGATTTAAACTTCTGTAAAATATCCATACGAGAAGCTTGATCCTTATCACCGTGCAGGGCAGCAACTTTAAAGCTTCTCTGAGCCAACTGTGATTCAATTTCATCCACAGTGGCCTTTTTGGAAGCAAAAACTAACGTATCGCCTTGATCAATCGTTTCGGGCAGTTTCTCCAGAAGCCATGGCATTTTCTCAGAATCAGAAGGAATTACTTGAACAACTTGAGTAATATCTTCATTTGCCATCCCCACCTCCCCCACTGTCACTCTGACAGGATCTGAAAGGATTTCCCTGGCTAACTTTTCGACTTTGCGAGGCATTGTTGCAGAAAATAGCAAAGTTTGGCGGTCCGGCCTAATCTGACCAACAATGGACCTTACTTGTGGCTCAAATCCAAGATCAAACATTCGATCAGCCTCATCAAGCACTAGGTAAGTTGCTCTCAACATTGTCAATGCCTTCATTTTTAGCATGTCTATTAATCTCCCAGGGGTAGCAACGACAATCTCACAGCCTGCCTTAAGTTCTTTGAATTGTTCAAGTTTTGACATTCCACCATAGACAGCAGAGACACGTATACCGTATGCTTTTGCAAATTTCTTAGCCTCGAGATATATCTGATGTGCCAATTCTCTAGTAGGTGCACATATCACTCCTATAGGACCTTCCTCCTTCTGAAGCTCTGGCTGATCCATGATATGCACAATCATAGGAAGCACAAAAGCAGCAGTTTTACCAGAACCAGTTTTGGCTATGCCAATGATGTCTCTTCCAGAAAGCACAACCGGTAAAGCTTGGCATTGTATAGAAGTGGGTTTCTCATAACCTTGTTTCTTTATAGCAGCCATAATTTGTGGAGCAAACCCACAGTCCTCAAATGTTTTAACTGGCTTAGGAACATCAAAACCAGATACTCGAATAGCCAAACTCTTCCTGTAATCAATTACATCTTGCTCACTCATACCTGTATCAAGAGGAAAAAGCACAAGATTTCAACAATTGTCTATCAAAATGACTATTGTTTGGTCCATCACCGACAGAATATCAGTAGGAGGGTAACTGTCCATTCAAAATAGTAGTTTATACGACTGTACCCCATCACAACTACCAGATACGTCGACAATAACTTCAAATAATTGGGAGACAGCTTAACAATCATTATTATTCAAGTAGGAAGCCTGCTCTTCTCCTTAAAATCATTTTAGATTGACTTATTTGAGCTTAACTATTGGCAAAACAAGCAAACAATTTGACTTCATTTTATGTTTTGTGATAAAAGTAGCTTATAATAAGCACTTATATTATAAGTGTGTATGTTATAAGTGCTTACGTAAGTTGTTCATTCAAACATGGCTTTAATGAAATGACATTATCTTCCATGTGAAGTATTAACAAAATAAAATGTAGCTAAGTAATCACAATTCCGCATCAACAAGTAAAACATAACAATAGAATTTCAGGGTTAAATTATGTTCTGATATGGAGCGAGTGAAACAAATACCTGATATCGAAGGCGTCTCCTCATAAAAATCCTTATTGAAAGGCTCATAATCAATGGAAGTGTGATCAAGAGGAGTTATGGGTTCAATTTTCTTCTTATCAAGAACAATAGGGTTATCATCGGAATCATACTCTATCAAACCAGCATCCACAGCCTTAGCAGCAGCATAAACCTCCTCATCAGAATCGTATCCAGCATGCAGCGCTTCCGATGCAAGCGTCAACCCTAAATCCTTTTTCGCTCTCAAAAAACTCTCCATTGGATCGTCCTCTTCATCATCTCTGTACCTATCCTCTGCTTTCTCCTTCGGCTTCGGAGGTGGTGCCGCCTTCATCTCCTCGTGTATACTTTCCATGAAAGCATCTAAGGGATCGATTTCCTCTTCCTTAGCAGCACCACCACCATCACCGCCGTTGTCGTCGTTATTGTTGTTAGCTTCATCTCTGGTATCGTCATCGTACTCGATGTTATCGATGTCGGTGTCTTCGTAGTTGTCGTGGCCTTTGCGGGATGAAGGAGGGACATAGAGTCGTTGAGGGGGTTGAGATCGCTCGAAACTGTAGGTTGATTGGCGGTTTATGCCAAAACCTTCGAACCCGAACTTTCTCTTTGACATGTTGGATTAATTGGTAGGTTTTGTTGCGGAAATTTTGAGAGGGAGAAAACCCTAGCTGAGCTTAAACGACGTCGCAGAAGATAGAGTTAGATAATGGAATTTAGGGATAGTATAAAATTAGGATAAGATGGGGTTTTATGTTCGAGCTATTTTGGGTACTGGGATGTGGAGCTTCTGTTCTGCGTTGCAAGCAGTGTTGTTCTGCACACCATCGCGGTCGATTTTTCTGGTTGGAGGAGGAAGGTGATGAGGACGGGTATTTTTAGTTGGGTGGGGCGGGTGCCCGAACCAAATGATAAAGCCCATTACCCAGATAAAAAATGCAATCTGCCTTAACTTAAAATATAGTTTTTTATCCGTGTAAGTAAAATTCAGAAATTCTGCTTAGTTTAACTTTTTTTTTTAGATTTAATATTTCATCTATGTTTTGTTTGTAATATTAGTCTTTAAATCTTAAAACGTATATAGTTGTGATTTTCTTTGAATTTGTGATGTTAAAATAGTAATGTGTCATAATACTATTGATATTAGAATTTTAACCGGTTAAATTTAAATAATTATATCTGTATTTTTTATTACAAATTAAAACTATTTGATTATTCTTCATCAACATCTTTATCTTTTTCAAATTTTTAAAACTCTCAATAATTTCACTTTCTTCGAGTCTCAAAAATCACGACAACTTCTTTTTTTTATTGAATCTTCCTTTTTCAATTAATATTCTTTTAACAACCACATGATTTTATTTTAATTTTTCAACGTAAATCACCATATTTCATGTTTTAATTTTAATTTTTTAATTTCAAAAATAAAAATTATGTATACACCATATTTTATTTTGTACATCGCACAAATATAAGCACTAGTTTGGAGACTTAAAGGCTAACATTGCAAACCGAACATAATATAAAGCAACCGAATGGGGAGAAAAAAAAACATTAGAGGATCTACTTACAAACCAGTTTTAAATAGAGGCTCTTTGATTTAACGGAAGATAAATGATGAAATTTTAATTGTTTTATGTTTGGTTCAAGGGGAGATGAGAGATTTTTAATAGATTCTTTAGTTATATGGAGTCCCTCCTCTCCCCTCATTAAAATTAAACCAACTTAAAAATATTACCTCCCCTCCATCTACCTCAAACCAAACATAAAAAAAAATGTATTTTAGCCTAAAATTAAATTCTTTTGTTAAAAAAAAAAAATACATCCAATTTTAACAAATCAACTAGCTCAGACATTGCCTTTTATGCATAAATGTGAATGAGAATTAGTTGTCATTCATTGGAGATTAGAGAACAAATATATTTCGAAATAGGAGCATAGGATGGGTAGGCAACACACATCCTCTTAGATAAACCGCAATGTCATCTGAGAATTAAATTCATAAATCACGTTTCTAAAATTGTGATTCCAAGTGATATCCAATTCACGTGAGATGACTTGAATTTCAATGTTTATATTGAAAGTGAAACCACAATTACATGCAAAAGTTGTAATCCAACCTCTAGATGAAATTTTAAGAAGACCGCCAAACCTAAAACACCCAAGATTACTAATGGAGCTACTGTCAACATTTACTTTAACCACATTTTTCAGGCGAGGTTGCGAATAAATGGACTTTAGGAATTGAAATTCTTATAAAAACCATAAACCGTTTTCTTGATGGTATGAAAAAATTGTATTGATCTGTCTCGTCACATATCATATATTATAGAGATTGTTATTGATACAAATATTATTCGTTGTGAAACTTCTAAATTATCCACCAACAAATGAGAAAAAAGGAATCCATAATTGTCAACCGCATTCATTTTGATCCAAGTGTCAAGATAATTCTCACAAAACATGGGCGTGAGATGGAAAATCAAGATAGTTCCAAATTTGCATGGCCTTGGGTCAATCACTGAGAGTATGAAAAATTGTTTCAACTCTTGTACCACATTCATAGCGAGAAGCATATGGAAAAATACGCTGAGTAATGCGAGTATGGTTGATATATAACTTTTCATGCATAATAATTTGCATAAAATGACAAATATTCTCAGGTAATTTGAGTTTCCAAATCCACAACTAGGCCACATATTGATTTTGTAAATAATTAAACATCCATGTTAACCAATAGTAAGTTGATTTGATGATGTAGGTACCCGAGATAGAGGTCCCCAAATGAGGATATCATCTGAATCCTTATTATTAAAGACACTTGTCATCTCCATTTTAATTTCTAAACGAATACGAGTGGAAATAACATCAAAATCCCAATTACCATAGTGACATATGCCATCAACATGCAAGTGAGTATCATGTTCATGTTCCTCCACCACAAAAAAAACATGATATGTGTGGAAATAGGTTGAAGGACAAACTTGATAAAAGCTTATTCGCCATCTCTAGTAAGGGATTTGCCACTGTGACAAATGATTTTCAACCACTCTATATATTTGATGAAACTGAAGGGAACCTTTGTACTTCACCCGACCATAGATGGAAGCCTCGTGTATTCGTCTGTGTTGAGGCAAACATGAACTCATATCAAATATGACATAGCTCCTAGCCAATACGACGTAGTTTCCTTGCGCTCAGGTAAAACCCTGTATTTGGAAGAAGAAAAAAATATGAGTTTTGAAAGTTGGTAAATTGTCTCGATGCCTCTCTGCTAGTGGTTAAAATATCAGAACCATAATCTTGTGCTTATTGGCCCTAAAAAAATGAAAGCAGTAACATGCAGGTAACACGTGAGTAATAATAGTGACATCTCTTCAAATTATAGATCCATGAATGATTCCACTTATTTCGACTCGATGAATAATGGTTGAGAGACTTGTGACACTTGTACGAACAAGTAAGACGAGGGTGGATCACCTTAACTAACACATTTGCCAAAGTATAATTGGTCCAAATGAATATAGGATAATTAAAACAATGCAAGTGACATATTCCATACATATCATGTGACAATAAATCCATTTTTCATTGAAAACATCTTAAGTATCATATCCCATGGTATAGCCACAATCAAGCTTATCACAAGTTGACTTTTATGGTACGAATGTAAATTGACATGTTTTGATACTATCAAATTAATTGACCAATAATTGAATGAAATTATTCCGTCAACCAATACTATTTATTTAATCAACCTTTAATATAATGCTGATGTAGATCAACCATGATAAACTAATTTAGTTATTGATTAAAATTTTGATAATTCCAATACGTACTTTTTTTTCTTCACATTCTACGCTATTTTGACATAATCCCATGCTTTGCTATATCAAATTTTAAAGGAATATTGTCTCTACTTATTGAAATGCATGGTAAGGAGTAACGACACACATCTATCTATAAAATATTAGAAAATTTTAAGATAACGATTTAGTGCCAAAAATTAAACAGGAATGAGATTGATCCAAATCAAGAAAATAAATGTTACGGCAACAAGAAGCGGTGTATAATTAATTATATGAACGGCTAGAAAGCATGACGAGTAATGAAAATGAGAAAGCAGTACCGACAGTGCAAAGCATGAATTGAATTATTATCATTAAGATATTTATCCATGACTATACCCCTTCAATTCCATCTATGCTCCCAAATATTTATCACTCCCATCTTTATCTAGCACCTGCAACACGCTCGAGAAAACAACACAAAAGCTGAATCATCATTCATTCATGGTCCCTTATTTAGACTGTTACCGTTAGTTTGTCCTTTTCCGTTAATTCCGCACTTTGAGGCGCCTCATTTAAAACCCTTCCCATTTCTCTTCCGTCGCACGCAACGGAAATACCCAAAAAACCAAAACCCATTTTACCACTACCACACCACTAGCAGCAACTATTTTATTTTTATACAAAAAAATAAAAATTGAAATTAAAAAAAAAAGAGAAGAAAATGAAAAATAAATCTGCCTCTACTTCTATTCCATGTAACACTTTGGTTTTCTCCTTCTCCGTTCACAGTGACGATTCTCCGATTTGACTCAGCTATGACGTACTTGACTCGGAGCTTATTAACTCAACCTGAAACTCTTTTCTTGATGATAATTCCGCGCTTGGATCCTCCTTCGTTTTCAGCTACTAGCGATTCTTGTTCATAGTGCCGCTTCTGCTTCTCTCGCCGTTGATTTGATTTCATCCGAGTTCTGCGTAGATCTGATCCGTTCAGGGAAATCAACGGCGTCGGTCATGTTAATCGGTAATGTTAGGTTTTTAGCTGTTCCATAATTTGATTAATTTATGATTAGTTGTTAGTTTTGTATATGGAATCGAAGCTTTGTTTTGATTTGCATGGTTGATTTTGACTAAGAGAGTTGCAGTTTTGAGATTCTGTTTGTTATCGAGAAATGCTGCTTGTGATTCTACGGAGTTTCTAATTTGAGTGTTTTTCTTTGTTGAAATTAAGAAGAATGCTATAATAAAAGTATATAATATGTTTGAATTCGCGCTTATTGGTTTAATTTAGGAAAATGCCACTGGAAAAATGAAAATGCCAAAGGAAAGTATATAAGCTTTATTTTATGTAGTTGATATTAAAAACAAATATTATGTGATAGGTTTAAGTACTATATAATTAACCTTGTCGGTTGCAACTTATAGTGAAGCCTCATGGTTGAATAATAAGAAGAAAACCAATTCGGGTATGTTTGGACGGAGGGTTTTGGAAGAGAGAGTTATGAAGGAGTAAGTGTATATTTTGGTATATATACTTAAGATTTTTAAAAAATTGAGAGAATAATATGATATAATATTTTATAATATTTCAATCACACTCAATTCATTTTTAGAAACAATTTTAGAGCTTCCTTATTTAGAAAAGAAAAATAAGCCTTCCACTCTAAAATCCTTCTTTCAAACATATCCTTAATGAAACTCAAGATGAAAAGATGATTCATTTAAACTGGGAGATATGATCTATTTAAGAGCATCTCAGATAGTGTTGTTATGTGAGTTCCTATCCCTATGAACCAATTCATTTCCAGTTCCATTATTGGAGCAAGCTGACATTGGAGTCCAGCAGGATGGACATTTACTACAAGCATAGTTATTCTGTAAGAAACAAGAACTTCATTTTTTTTTTTTCTCTCAACACAACCAACAACATTAAATTTTATCATGGAAATTCTTATTCTACAGCTTTGCACATTGGCACAGATTATGCTTGTGAAGCATAATTCTTATGCATCTGCTTTAGGCTTATGTTATTCCAAAGTAATATCTTTTCTGATTTTTTATTTCAGAGTTTTGTAAAGTATCCTCCTTAACAGTTTGCTTTTGTTGTTGTTGCCAACAATGCAGATATATTGAAAAAGGTTAAAGGCTTATTGCTGAAATGGATGCTTATATTATCTTACCTGGTATTTATGATCGAGTCTAGTGTACATGATAAAACACTGCAACCCCCATTGCTATCTGCAGCTAGATCACCTTTGGTTGCTGTTCTTGTTCATGATATCCCTCTACCAGCAAATCCCCATGGGTCCAAGTATATGCTTTCTCATGGTGCACCGATTGCAACAATGTCACCGACCAATCCTCCTTCATCATATGGTCCTTTCATAAATCCTAGCCAACCCCCTGAAAGTTCACATTTATCCATCCAATTCAAGGAGAGGAGTGAATGGAAACTCCCAATATCTGGCTTTAAAAATATTGCTCCTATTCATTCTACGGCAGCTGCAGTCCCTTCTGCTCTGGCTCAGCCACCATTGTCCCCTCATGCTTCCAGTAAGTCATCACGTTTTTTTTATAAATCTTAAATTTTTAGTTATCCTATCTTTATTTTGTTTTTTAAAAAGTCAGCCAGGCCTAGAAAACTGGCACGTGCTATTGTAAATAATTGCTTAATTTTGAAAATAAGCATCACATTGTCTTGCAATTTTTTTGTGAGCTTTTGTACCTGAAGCTGATCATGACATTGTTGCTTATTTTTATTCTTCCAGATTGCTGTAAACAAGACATGGTGTTGAAACGAGGAAGTAAGGGTTGCCACTGTGTATATCCCATAAAGCTAGACATTCTTCTTTTGAATGTCTCTCAGAGTCCTGATTGGGATAGATTTCTTGAAGAATTAGCAACCCAGCTAGGGTTACAAAATAATACCCAGATTGAACTGATAAACTTTTATGTAATCAATTTATCAACACTAAATATCTCAATGGATATTACTCCACATAAAGGCATTGGTTTCTCTGCCAATGAAGCTTCTAAAATAAACTCTTCGCTTTCAATGCATAAGGTTCGATTAGACCCTGGATTAGTAGGTGGGTACAAACTTCTCAACATAAGGTGGTTTGAACCTCCACCTCTGACTCAAGGTAGGCCTATTTTAATCTAAAATATTTCACTGCGAATCATGGTGCTTTGGGGTACTTAATTATTGAAAATAGGGTTAAATAAGTTTTTAGTCCCTATAAAATTGTTGTATTTCACTTCTAGTCTCTATAAATTTTTTTTGCACTTTTTAGTCCCTACAAATATCACATTTTTCAATTTTAGTCTCTAGTAGGGACTAAAATTGAAAACAATGAAATTTGTAGGGACTAAAAAGTGCGAATTTATTTTATAGGGATTAAAAGTGAAATACATCAATTTTATAGGGATTAAAAACTTATTTAACCCTTGAAAGTAACAAAAAGATGACTATTGTGCAGCTTACGAACTTACGAAGAATAGTGTTTATTTACACCTAGTTTTTGAACTTTCGTGTATCTAAATTATACTGTTAAGCTTTGTCTTTATTCGTCCGTTTTTAATATTTCATGATTCCTGCTTAAGTGGTAAGAAGATAAGTTATGTTTATGCTGAAGGAGTCTATGTTTTACTCATGGCATCTAATGACTTTTTTTATAATTAATTCTTCCTAGATTTTGTATTCAACCAGCAAATAGCAGATAATGCTGATTCTTATGGAAGTTTTTGTACTGTGAAATGTAAATTTGAATTGTGATGGTGAAGATGTAATATTTGTCATATTGTTATTTATCCTTGTTTTTTCTGTATGTGTTTGTGGGTTTACACATATTATTTAAATTTTTACTACTACATACACTTTGAGGCGCTAGTGTTTATCTAATATAAAGTCTGAAACTTTTCTACTGTTATTGAACTCAAATAGTAAAACAAACAATTTCTTATGCTTTTATATTTATCAACATATCTTTGTATGTTAATGCAGCTCCTACTTTAACTGCATCGCCGGAGAAAGCACCTTTATATCATTCACCTACAGCTACATCATCGAGTTCTTCAGATAAGGGAGGGCATTCAAATCTATTTCTTATTTTCGGAATTGCTATTGGCATGCTCTTCATTGCAATTGTATCTATATTAATATTCTGTTTATGCACGTTGCTGCCGAAGGAAAAAGCACCCTCCATAGAAACTGGTAATATCACTAATTTTAGATTTGTTTATGAGAATGTAAATTGGGATCATGAAACTTGTTTTGCATGCAATTTTATGCCATTGAATCAAGAATACAAAATTAAAATTATTGATTTCTACTTGTTTAAAATTATTGTGTGCATCTGACCTCACTGAAGGTTGCAGGTTTCATCCTTGCATGTTTTTACATTTTAAAAAGTAAGGTAGAATCTTTGATCATGTGCTTGCGAAATTCAAAATTTTCCATTTGTGAACAAATGACATGCCAAGCTGCCGATGAATTAAACAGCAACTTAGTTAAATGTTTGGATCAAAATAGTAGTTTTTTTTATTTCCTCTTAACTCTTCTTCAGAATTTCATCCTAGCAACATGTTTTTACATTTTAAAATTTAAGGTAGAATGTAAGATCACGCGTGTGTGAGACTCAAAATGTGTTATTTATGTAGAAATGATATGCCAAGCTGTGGATGAGTTAAATAGCAATTTAGATTCATTTTGAATAAACTTTTCGAGAAGCTTTTGCATCCCAATTCTTTTAGAAGCTCTCTCATTTTGATTTTCATAAATATCTACAAGCTTATAAGGACTTTTTCTTATGAGAAGAACCATTAACTTGTTTTATTGAGAAGCTTTTATAAGCTAGAAGCTAATCCAAATTCGGCTAAAGGTTTGGAGCAAAATAGTGAAGTGTTTTTTCCTTTTAATACTTTTGGATTTCATCCTAGCATGGTTTTACTTTTTGTTGGAAATTCCACCTTCATTGCAGTAGTCGCCTAATTGCAGCATTTGGGTTGCCTTCATTGCAGCCTTCAACACCTTCATTGTGTTGGGTTGAAGGGGTGGATTTAGTCTCACATTGTCTAGAGATATGGCTTGTGCAGTGTTTATAAAGCTTGGGCAGCCTTCATCTTACAGGCCGATTTTGTAAGATTGAGTTAGGCTCAATCCAAATTATAAGATGGTATCAAAGCCTATCATAGAACTGTTGTTGAGCTTCTCGCATCTCAACGCTTCAGGCTCATTGGGGCCCGAGCTTGAGGGGGTTTGTTGGAAATTACGCCTTCATTGCGGTCTCAATGATATGGATAACATTAATGTTACTGATAGTTTTAGAATTTTGATGATATTTTTTAATTTATTTTAGAATTTTTTTCATTTATCCTGTGTTGTCATATATTATATTTTAGTCCATAGTCATACTGCTCATGTTTCTCCCCTTCCTGCAGAAAAGCCAAGGACAGAAAGTGCCGTTTCAGCTGGGGGTTCTATTCCCCACCCAACCAGTACCCGGTTTATTGCTTACGAAGAACTTAAAGAAGCCACAAACAACTTTGAACCTGCCAGTGTACTTGGAGAAGGAGGGTTTGGTAAAGTTTTTAAAGGTATCTTAAGTGATGGTACTTCTGTTGCAATTAAGAGGCTTACAAGTGGAGGGCAACAGGGTGACAAAGAATTTTTGGCCGAGGTTGAAATGCTTAGCCGATTGCATCATCGTAACCTTGTAAAACTAGTGGGATACTATAGTAATCGCGAGTCATCACAAAATCTACTTTGCTATGAGCTTGTCCCTAACGGAACTTTGGAGGCTTGGCTTCATGGTAATGTAATTTTTCATATCATGGGTTCGACTTTTAAATTTGAACTTGTGTTATTTGTTGTATTATTTTTCTTGGGATAGTTTCATTTTTCCTTTCATCATGTGACACTTAATAGGAATTTGCATTGATTTATTCCAGGTCCCTTGGGAATAAATTGTCCTTTGGATTGGGACACTAGAATGAAGATTGCTCTTGATGCTGCAAGAGGACTTTCGTACCTGCACGAAGACTCGCAGCCGTGTGTAATACACAGAGATTTCAAGGCAACCAACATATTGCTCGAAAACAATTTTCACGCCAAGGTTGCAGATTTTGGTCTTGCTAAGCAGGCACCCGAAGGCAGAGCTAATTATTTGTCTACTCGTGTCATGGGCACCTTTGGGTTAGTCTCGGTATATTCCTTCTCATAGTTGTTATTTCCATTGAAGTTAGGTTTAAGGTGAAATTAAACTTTATGTAGGTATGTAGCTCCTGAATATGCCATGACTGGACACCTACTTGTTAAAAGTGATGTTTATAGCTATGGAGTTGTCTTGTTAGAACTTCTCACCGGAAGGAAACCTGTCGATATGTCACAGCCAACTGGACAAGAGAACCTTGTTACTTGGGTTAGTTCCATATCTAGTCAATCTCATATTATTATTATTATCAAAGTTGAAAGCATTTGATTGAAGGTTGAATTTTAATCTGTTTGTTCTGTAAAGTTTTCATTGTTGGGCAGACTTTAATTTTTTTATTCCGTTCAGGCTAGGCCAATCCTTAGAGATAAGGACCGGTTGGATGAGATAGCTGATCCGAGGCTCGGGGGAAAGTATCCGAAGGAAGATTTTGTGCGCGTGTGCACTATTGCAGCAGCATGTGTTGCTCCTGAAGCAAACCAACGACCCACAATGGGTGAAGTGGTACAGTCACTTAAAATGGTGCAGCGCATCACAGAATACCATGATTCTGTGTTACCATCATCCAATACACAGTCCAATATGAGGCAGTCCTCTAGCACTTTCGAGTTTGATGGAACATCTTCAGTGTTCTCTTCCGGCCCTTACTCTGGTCTAAGTGCAGCCTTTGATAATGACAACATTTCTAGGACAGTGGTTTTCTCTGAAGATCTTCATGAAGGACGATGAAATACCAAGAAAACTCGAGTCATTCATGAAAAGTTTTAAACCATGTATTTTAGATCCATTTCAATCCATGGCTAAAGGTTGAATCATAAGCCGCAAATTTTTTCAAAGTGATTGAAACTTTTAGGTGTTGAGGTGATAAGATTTTAATTAATGAGTAAATAGTGCAGTTCCTAGCAGATTACGTTTTATTGAGTTAGCAGATTATGTTTTTGACACAAGCAGATTATGTTAACCGCTAAAAAAAGATGACTTGGCTAATATAGTTTTGAAAATAAACTAATGGCGCACCCGGACGATCGCATCGCATGGGTGAATAATGTGTGAAAAATTCTTATATTTAAAATTTAAAAAAATTAAATTTCTTATTGTTAAATATTTTGCTTTTACCGACTGTGTAAATGTTATTTATAGTGTCATTCAATTAAATTGTATTATTTATAAATATCATGATATTTTTTATTTTTTTTTCTTTAAACTTGAATTTCTCTATCTCTCCAACCTTCTCCTCTTCTATTAAATTGTGATTCATCTTTTTGTCACTGGTGCTCCATCTGTTCATCGACTCAGTTGAACACATTTTCTTCTGTTCATGGGTTTTCAATTTTTTTTAAATAAAATTTTTACTTGGAGAAAAAAGGAGTGTATGTGATTGTATATTTGTATTGCTCTCCTTAGTCCTTGATATGAGACCATAAACATGTAGCTTTAATAAAAATAGTTGATGAGATTCAGAAAAATTGAAAGGAGTTGTGGTTGTGGTCAATAAAACTGCTTCCCAAAATGATACAACAACATGATCTAATTAGAAAGGTCACAATAGATTTTGATTTATTAAAGTAACTTTCATGTATCAAATGATGTATGGTGCAACAAATATCATAGCCAACAGCAACTATCACGGGAAAGAATCAACACTATGGCTCTAATGTTAGACAGATGAAAAATGTGTCAACAAACTTTTTAGTCACCTAAATCAACATAATTTCAACTTGAATCACCACTTAATAAAACACTCACTGCAATCACAAACAACTGAGACAGATTGCTAGACACAATACATATTTTTAATGTAGCGAATAAGAATAAAAACAAACATAATGAGGGAGAAACAACACAACCAGCGAAAAATGATGAAGTGAGTGTGATAGTTGCTACCACCTTGATATGCACATGATAACAAACTTGATAAGATTAGTTTATCCTATTAAGCGTTTGATACACAACAGATAACAAGATGATATGATTTATATTTTGATAAAATGACAAATTTGTCCTTAAAATCTATTTAATTTTTTTTCTTTCAAAATAACATTCATATAATTTTTTATAAATAAATAAAAATGCTAAAAATTGTAAATAATTTATGAAGTAATTTTATATACTTGAAAAAATTGTGATTTCTCTATCCATCACAATTGAAGCATGACTCACTATAATAAAAATTGTGATTTCTTTATCTATCACAATTGAAGAATGACTCACTATCATAAAAATGTAAATAATTTAAAACTAAAAAACCAAAAACAGATAAATGGTGTTTTACTTTTTATTTTTCAGTTTTTTTTTTAATTTTTAGTCAAAGACTGTTTTAAAAAATTAAAGATGCAAACAAATTTTTTAAAATTTTCTTTTTAAAAACAATTTTTTAAAATTTATTTATAAAATAGTTTTCAAAAACTAAAAAGTAAAACACAAATAGTTAGACTAATACATTTCACAAATAAATTCAATTATACTTCTTTGAAACAATTAATAAAACAAAAATTGAAATGAGAGAAATAAATCTAATAAGTAAATGAACCTATAAGTGGAAACAAGATTTGAGAGCAAATATTGGGAGGCATTTAGATTATGAGCAAATGTTGTCCTATATATAACATAACACTATTTATATTATGAGCAAATATTGTACTATATATAACATAACACTATTTATATTAAAATTGTACTATATAACTTTAACACTACTATGATGTCCGTCCATTTAATAGGTATCATACGAGAGGATAACATTCATGTGAGTAACTAAACTGGTATATATTTGTGTCATTTTAGAATAATTAAATCTAAATATGTTCATTTCAATTTATTAAAAAATTGGAACGACATATAAATAATAATTTATTAAAAAATTTATAGAAGAGAGCTACGTATATATGACACATTAATAATAATTTTACAATAAAAAAGTTTGACTAAGAGCTATTCAATAAATCTAAAGTCAATTATAGGTCTTGAACACACTTAATCCAAATGAGTCAATTATAGGTTGATGAGTTATTTCACATTTTTATTGTAATAATAATATATAACAATCACAAACATCCTTACATTTGAGATAAACATAAACAGGGAGTTTCTTTTTCCTGAAAGTCACTCAAAGTACATATCTAAAAAACATAATTTTCATATCGTTCAAAAAGTATATTTTTAGACAAAAATATAATTTCTTTTTTTTTCAAAAACACACTTTGTAATATGTATGATTTTTTTTTAATTTTATATATAAATGTGAGACGAGAAAAAAGCCCTAAAAACACGTGGGATTGTAATCACAAGCCCAATCCACTTAAGAGGCCCACCATCTTTAACTAAAAAAACATACTTAACAATTATTATTACACTAAACCGAATAATTCGCAGCTTGTTTGTAGTATCGGCGAGTTCAACTTCCCGGAAAATGGAAATGGAGTTGATCCTCGGCCGCCATTAACTGTAAAAAAAAATCATCCAGGTTTTTCTTCTTATTTTCTTTCAATTTTCTTGAACGCGATTCAAACGCCACTTGCAACCGCGATTCTACTAAATTGCTTAGCAGCAGTAAATATCAACTCCTCACCGTGATTCCCCGATTAGCCTCTAAAACGGTTCAATTATCAACATAGTTTAATTTATCATCACTTGTATTGTAATTGAGACTGTGTTTCCTCATTAGCAACTAGAATTCTGAATTGTTGTGTGTAATACTAATAACATTGTTTGTATAACAAGTTTTTAATGGAAGATTTAGGGTCTAACCGTTTTGATGGTATAACCACTGCCGTGAGAAGGAAGAGAAGCCAAACTTCTCGTCGGCCGCGGCCTGATTCGCAGCCTGTTCCTGATCCTGAATTTCATGATGAACTGACTCCATCATCATCAACTCCTCCTTCAGAGGATGTTGATAAGGTCACTAGTGATGAGAATGTTGGTTATGAAAATGATAATAATACAAAGAGAAAAGAATTTAATCTGAATCAGTGTGTTACTCAGACTTCTTCTGCTGTTGGAGCCGAAGAAGATAATGATAAATTGCTTAGAAGAAAGAGTAAAAAAGATGGAGGGTTCCATGGATTTTACAATAGTGAGTCTGGACGTAGTGGTTTGTACAATAGACGTAGTAGTGAAGGTGTTCTTGCTCCCGCCAATTGGAAAGGTTCGAGTAAGGTTAAGGATGGTTTGGATTCAGAGTTGAAAAATGCTGATATCTACAGTGGAAGAAATTCTGAGAGTATGAGTTTAGGGCAGTTTGGTGTTTCTCAGGATGGATTGGGGAATGAGAATAGGGTTAAGAAGGTTAAACTCAAGGTTGGTGGTGTGACGCGTACTATACAAGCTAACTCTGCTTCTAATAGTGCTTCGGGAAGTGGATCGAATTCGAAAAGCTCTCGGTTATCGGATGCCTCCAGACCGCGCCAAAAGCAACAGGTAATTCTGGTTTTGGATGTAACGGTAGCTTATATCGTCAATTTTTCGTGACATTTTATTACTCAATATTTATAGTTATTCATTATGTTAGAGATATAAAAACCATTAAAGTGTTGTCACCTAAATGTTTGCACTTTAGGAGATTTGGTCCTTGACATGTTATCTTAGCTCAATGTCCTATTAGTTACGAATTTGATCTGCGTTGTCTCGTTTCGTCATTTAAATGTAACACAATATAGAGTGGGCCAGGACATTGATCTTATGCTTCAAGCCCAAAGAGCTTTTGCATTGGCGGAATTTAACATATTTAAGTACCTCCGCCTTAACGCCTAGTTGACTCTTGATGCCTTATATGGATATTGGTCTACGATATTTAGCGTTTTCAAAACTATTCATTCGTTTGCTTCTTATCAAATGTCGTTTTGCGAGAATATGTTTTGCGAGAATATCGAAGCGTATCGTATCTGACGTGTCTGCGAGAAAGTAGGGGTATTTACATTTTATTTTTATGGTAGAATATCTTCAGCCTTGATTTCTTGTCTATAAATGTAAGAATTTCCATTTTATTTTTTAACCTACAAAATTCATTTGATTGTGTTATTACAGAGTAATTCAGACGATAATATTTCTCCGTCTGATAAGAGGAGCGGCCTCCAAGGCCTTCCGTGGAAGGATTTCTCAGGGGGTGGTTTTGGTCTGGGGAAGGGGGAGTCATCGATGGGGAAGATATCCGGAAAGAACACATCTAGCAAGCAAGGAGACAAGTCTGAACCTGTTCGTAAGAGCAAGAGAGTACCCAAGAGACGTGTACTGGATGGGGAATTCGGTGATGACGACGATGCTGATGATGAGATTCGCTACTTGGAAAAGCTGAAAACATCAAAAGTTTCTGCAGTCTACAGAGACGAAGAAGAATTAAGCAAGAAACATCGAAGACTCTCTAGCGTCTCTAATATGGACAATGCAGCCTCATCAAGGTTGGGCAAAGATGGGAAGAAAAGGTCTAGATCTGATAGGCTGTATGAGGATACAGATTATGATGATGAAGAGGAATCGGGGTCTGATGGAGAGCTTGAGGATAAGAAAAAGAAAAAGCAGAGGAAGGAATCTGTTGATGTGTTGATGGACAGTAAGAGGGAAATGACTCTTACAACGCGTCAACGAGCCCTTCAATCAAGCAAAGATGCATCTGCATCTAGTATGAGTTTAATTGAGTTTCCCAATGGATTGCCTCCAGCCCCGCCTAGAAGTGAGTATTAATTGTACTATTTTGTTATGTCAATTTCATACCAGAGTCGTTAACCATGTTCTTGACTACAGAGCAAAAAGAGAAGCCTACAGAAGAGGAGCTGCAATCAAAGAAAACTGAGGCTGCCAATAGGCGTAAAGTGCAAGTTGAGAAGGCTGCTAGGGAATCTGAGGTTTGTTTTTGTTCTCTCTAAATTACAGTTTTTTTTTCCTAATTATGTTCGATTTTACATGGAACTGGAAGTCATATCCAATTAAATCATTTTCTAGGCTGAAGCTATCAGAAAAATACTTGGTCAAGACTCCACCAGGAAAAAGAGAGAGGATAAAATAAAGAAGCGCCAAGAAGAACTGGCACAGGTTTGGCAGCGTTGAATGAATTTGTTACATTCTATTTCAATTTTTTTGTTGGCTTTCAGTTTTTTATAACAAAATCCTTTGCAGGAAAGGGCAGCCAATGCACAAAGGCTTGCAGCAAATACCATCAGATATGTGATGGGTCCCACTGGGACAACTGTGACTTTTCCTGAGGAAATGGGGCTCCCTGCGATTTTTAACTCCAAACCTGTCAGGTATCAAGCTATGTTGATTTCCTGTTATACTATCTTCCCGGTAACTTGTTTATGTATGTTTGCTAAAGTAGGAGAAAGAAAATGGGAATGATGAAAACTGATAAAATTGTGTTACTTACCAAGATATAAATCTCAGTGTTTGCTTTTGGCTTTAGATATTTCCTTGATTTTGACAACAATCATTTGGCAGAAGTTAGATACTCATTCGTGCATGTATTGCGCTTCGCTATTTTGATGTATGGAACCTGTTTGACTGTTTTCTTGAGATTTCTTTGTGATATGTATGGCAAATAAAATAAGAAGGGATACAAATTGATATTAAGTTTTGTGCTGTTTATTAAAAAAAAGAACCGAGGGAGTACCTTTACTTTAGCTGTTTCCCCAATTTTGACTACGACTAAAACTGATTGTATGTTCTTTTAAAGAAAAAGACTGATTAGATGCTAGAAACTCATCATGTAAGATTGTTTGGAAAACACATTAAAACGTTCCTTCTCTGCTAATGACATCATTGAATATTGTTTCAGCTATCCTCCACCTCGTGAGTTGTGTGTTGGTCCATCATGTACGAATCCGTATAAGTACCGGGATTCAAAAACCAAGGTTCCTCTTTGCAGTCTCGAATGCTACAAGGCTGTCCACGAGAAGACTGCTGATGAAACTGCTGTACAGGAGAAGACTTCTGATGAAACTGCTGTCCAGGAGAAGACTACTGATGAAACTGCCAGATGATGCTGTCAATAGCCCTCCATTGCTGGCTTGTATTATTAGTTATATGTCACCATAGATATTTTTACATATGATATAGACTCTTAGGCTAGAGCAATTGCGCGTTGAGCGTTTGGTAGAGTGATCATATTGCGGATTATTCATTGCTCCATTATGCATTTTTTTAAATGTTGGTATAAAAGGTTCTGTGATAATAGTATACAGTCAAGTTGAAACGGATACAGGATGTACATACCTGTCTTTTTCCGTTTCTTACCCTGGTTTTTTTAGCAGCAATGCTAGATAGAAGTCATTTTGGCAACAGCTTGCAATGCAGACAGTAAAAGGAACTTCTAAAATTTTCTTTGAATGCATGACATTTATAATAGTTGGTACTTGTGTTGTTACTTTGATATTTCCAATGCTCACTGTCAATATCGCTGGTGTATGTTTGTAAAATGGGGTGGTCTCATATTGACTCTTGAGAGCTCATATTGTGAATTGCTCATTGTCGTGCATGAGATTGTGAAATTTGTGGTGTCATAAGGGGTGGTCTCAGTTAGGGGACAAGGATGGCCTCCATGTTGAATCTAATAAGAAAGTGTCTTAGGTTCCGTTTCAGAGTTTGGAGCATTGTTTTCCGAACTGGCTACACTGACCGGTTCAATCGGTTGAATTGGGGACCGACCAATTTGCGACTATTTCAATTCTGGTCGCTTCTAAGTTTGTAAGTAGCGGACTGAACTAGATTGAATTGTAGTTGGTTTGACATGCTCATTTGTTTGTTCAATTTTTGTTATTTTTTCTAATTTCTTTTAACTCAGTTATTAGTTATTTGGTTCAACCGAGGTTCCATTTAGCCAAGCTCTCGCGGATTTGATCTCCGGTCTAAATTTTAAAATATTGATTTAGAGTGGAGAGCTGTTGAGGATTTTGGAAAGAGGGGAGGAGAGGGAAAGAGATACAATTTTTTAAAAAATTTATTTGAGTATTTTTGTAGAGATAAAAATATTTAGATTTAAATCTAAGCAAATATATCACGTCGATTGCTCAATCGTACGTGGAGCTGAATTTGGTTTTTTCGGTGTTCGCCGTGAAAGAGGCATATTTGCCAATTTTACATCACAGTGATTCTGGTTCGCTATGCTCCGTTTATCGATGTCTGATAACCCTGCATTAGCATTAGGAATGACGCAGTTGTTGAGAAGGTTGCCCAAAAGCATGATATAAGGCATACCCAATAAAACTTACAATTAAACCAGATATAGAGATGGCAGTTAGGGTTAATTTCCTTTTTTTTTACCTCATTTCATCATTCATTCAAAAAAAAAGATAAAAAAAGTTTTTAGTACTTGTAATTATAATATTTTTTTATTTTAGTTTTCTTAAGTTTTTTGTTTGATTAATATTTCTGTAAATATAGTTTCATTTTAAAATAGTCATATCATCTAATTTATGTTATAAAAATTGTTACATCGTTAAAACATAATAATTTTTTAACAAAAAAAAATTAAATTATAATATTTTTTAATTTAAAATTAATCTCAAATATTTTCGTCTTCTTTCTTAAAAAATTTAAATTGCGCATTCTTTTTCATCGTTTCAGTTATCTTTTTCATCATAATTCTCATCACCATCACCAATATCTTCAAACATTTGAGATTATCATCAAATTCAAATTCATCGTTACCATAATTTTTTTCTTCATCTGATGGTACTTGTTGGACAATGGTGGGTTTTAGAATTAACTCGAGTTTTTCTTTCTTGGTGTGGAGATTAAGGGATTTTAAGGAAGTACGTGGAAAAGTACAAAAATGGGAATATAATTTGGTTGTAGAAGAAGGAAAGACAAAAAAGAAAGTTCAAATCCTAGACATAATAATGGTAAAGGGCGACGAAGGAATTCGCCAATGGGTTGAATCTTTAATCAAATTCATTCTTCTTTTTCATATTTTTATTTTTTATGAATTGTGACACAACGTGAAAATTCTACGATGGGAACAAGACTGAAACAATAGAAGAAGAAGGTGGAATTTAAGTTTTTTTTAGGGAAGAAGATTGAAATATATAGGGTTAATTTTATGTTATAATTTGATTATATTTGTTTTTTTTTTGTTTGTTAAAAAATGGTTATGTTTTAATGGTGCTATAATTTTTGTAACATAAATTGTATGAAAGAATTATTTTAAAATAAAATTATATTTTCAAGGATATTAATCAAATAAAAAAATTTACGAGGACTAAAATAATAAAAATTATAATTACAAGAATCAAAGACATATTTGAATTTAAGATTTATTTGAGTGTTTTTATAGAGGATAAAAAAGATGAATATGATTATATATTTTTTATTTTGATAATATTTATTAAAGGAAAATATTTGACTCGTAAAATAACGAATATAAGTGGTTAGAATATAAGTGGTTATAATGTAGTTACTTTAATAAATATTTTATCTTATTTTCATGACAATAATTTACCTTAAGAGTTTATAATCAAAGTAAAATAATATTTTAAAGAATAAAAATAAATAATAATTTTCACAAAATAAACATCCCTAATTTGTATACAATTTAAAAATTATAATTAACTAAAATAAAAGATATATAACATAATTTGTCCGTAAAATCAATATCATCTAAAAATATCAATATCATTATCCGGAACATCTTTACTCAAATTTGAACTTCAAACATTTAAGATGAAATTTACGGTTATGTAGAAGGAAAAAAAAATAAAAAATCCAATACATAGTTTATAGCATTAATTAACTTCGGTATAATTGATAACGCTCTGATTTAATACAGTTCCTTCTTGATAGTTGAAGCAAAGCAAATCGAATAATGGCGCACTCATCCTCTATTCGATTTGGCTCTCTTCTTCTTTCCACATCTACCCCTACTTCTTCTTCTTCACACTCTCGCAGTCGCACCCTTTCTTTTGCTTCACACTCTTCTCGCTTCTCCTGGTAACCAATTTTCTTTCCTTATTAACCGTTATATGCAATTTTTAGTCTTTCCATTTCACTCTTGTTGGAATATTATCTTATTTTTATTTTATGACAAATTAGGTTTTGGGTTTATGACCCACTTTGTTAATATTGCCTTGAATTTAATTGTTATTGTTTGGAACATTGGAACAATAACAGCACCAACCCATTTTTTTTTTTATTTTCTTTTGGGTTTTTTGCAATTGAGCATAATTTACTATTGAGCATATACTGTGGTTATTATTTTTGTATCATGTGGATGAAGTTCTGCAATGATTTGCAGGAATTTGGGAGGAAGTAGAAAATTTACTCAAAAATCTGCTTTGAAGGTGAAGGCTGTGTATGCTAATGATTTTTTGGCACCTGAGGCTGAAAGGAATTCACCTCATGGAATTTGGTCCATCAGGTTTTTTCATTTCATTTCTCTTGTTAATTTGTTTTAATGCGTGTTTGAATTGGCAGTGAATTTGGCAAAATCGCTCCCTTGATTTTGAAAAAGACTGTACTTTGGAACTTCAACCAAATCACAATGCCACTTCGATTACGCCAAACTTACTGCTAATCCAAACATACACTTTGGCTTTTAGCTTTTAACTGTCTCATATATTGACTTGCTTTTGTATGTCTTTGAAGGGAAGATTTGCAAGTCCCATCTTCCCCTTATTTCCCTGTATATGCACAAGGACAAGGACCACCACCGATGGTGCAGGAGCGTTTCCAGAGTGTTATTAGTCAGCTTTTTCAATATGTAGGTTTCTCTTGATTTTAATCAGGTTTTGGTATGAAGCTGCAGTTTAGTCTTTTAATTATTAATAATATGTTTTGGTATTTAGAGAATAATACGGTGTGGAGGACCAGTTG
Organism: Cicer chorassanicum; assembly: GCA_037974735.1. Taxonomy (NCBI): domain Eukaryota; kingdom Viridiplantae; phylum Streptophyta; class Magnoliopsida; order Fabales; family Fabaceae; genus Cicer; species Cicer chorassanicum. Next base: position 56,574,051 of record JBBPBP010000003.1, on the reverse strand, counting down.
ATGATGATATGGCTAACATCATAGTTTCTCAGCTTCTTTACCTTGATGCTGTGGATCCCAACAAGGTTTGTTCTTCATTTTTTTTTATTTGGTTAGCTAGTTCATTGTTTATATGTCTTAGACCATGCAAAGCAAATCCCTTTGCATTTCTTGAGGATGACACTTGGCACTTGTATTTTGGTTTTACCCTCATTTACTATATGGATATTACCCTGATTCTGTCTTTAATACTTAGTATTTCTCAAGCTCAATTTTTTTGTAGTACAAGCTTACTCAACTACTAATTTTGTGATATTTCAATCAGGATATTGTCATGTACGTCAATTCTCCAGGAGGGTCAGTTACAGCTGGTAATACTTAATTTTGTGTAGACTTAAAAAAGGGAAATGTATTCTTTTCTTAAAGGACTGATGCAGTAAACCTTTCTTTTTTGGTAGGCATGGCAATATTTGATACTATGAGGCACATTCGACCTGATGTGTCCACTGTTTGTGTTGGATTAGCAGCAAGGTAAGCTTCAGTTCTTGTTTTGCGCAAGATCACCTTAATTCTCACAAGTTACCACTAGTCAAAGCTGTCATTTGAATGTCTCGATCTTGTCTGTGTACTGATAGAACTTTAGAACTTATTACTAATTTCTGTTGAATGCTAGGAGAATGAATGTATCAAATATTTATCATCTTAAGACCCTTCCTTCCCCACTACAACCGTGGGTGTGATTTCTTATGATGATATATGTATCGAATGGTTCCTGCAATATAAATTTCTTGATAGCATTGATATTATGGCACTGAAATTGATTGATAGTTTGTAGTCTGCTTGATACTTTTGGTTTAAGTAAATCTTTTACTCATTCAAACTAATATTATGCATATTTGACCTTTTCGTGAGCAGTATGGGTGCTTTTCTGCTAAGCGCAGGGACCAAAGGTAATGATTCCCTTAACTTGCAATGCTCCTCGATTTTTAATTTTGTTTTGGACTTTTTAATTTTCCCTAGCTTTTGCGGTTATTCATATCTCTTTTCCTCGGTTAAAAGAAAAAAGCTTCGTCTAACATTATCCCTTCCTCACTTCTGAAGGAAAGAGATACAGCTTGCCAAATTCAAGGATAATGATTCACCAACCGCTTGGTGGATTTCAGGGAGGGCAATCTGACATAGATATTCAGGTATTGACCCCGTTTTTCCATCTCATTTCCTTTGATTAGTTTATATACTTTTTATACTGAAAAATATAACCTATCTAGATAGTTGAAATTGAACAAGCATTATGTGTTCTGCCCTTTCGAAAGACCCAAATCTGTCTTTCATTGAGGTTGATGAAAATCCATGCATAGAAGTGCACTATGCTTATGCAGCCAATGGACCAAATTGTTCCCTGGTGTATAGAGGAAAAATCCTTACCGGGAAATTTAAGTTAATTTCTACACTTTGCTACCAGAAATAGCTTCTTCTGCTGCGGTTATATCTCATATGATATTTTATCCTTGGTTCAAATCACAACTCTTGAGGTTCGTTTATATATGAAAGAGTACATAAAGTAAATTGAAAAGTTGTGGGATGTCGTCTGTCGTAGTACGTTTCCCCTTCACTCCACTCACAGGTTCTTGCTCGTGGATATCTTAGTTTGAGAACTCTCTTTAAACTAAAAAATACTGGAGGCTGTTTTTGCATTTTCACCAACCAAGTCAACCTATGAAATATCTCAATTAAGCAGTCTAATCTATCATTCATCAGATGAAGTAATCCAAACTAGTATTAGATCAGTTTCTGGTATATATGGGAATACAAAATCAGTATAAGATGTCCAAAAATCAACTTTCTTTACCATTCTCTATCATTGTATTGTTTGGTTTTAGTAGCACTTTGGTTGCATTGCAATGAGTTCCACTTTGTTTTCTTCGACATCGCACAATTCACAAATAGTAGTACCACCTATGACTTTGTCAAAGGGGGGCCTAATAGATTTGCTAGTTTACTTATTCTTGTAAAAAGAAGTATGACAAGTTCTTATTAGATAAACTAATTATTAGTCATGGTCCTCAGGCAAATGAAATGCTGCATCATAAGGCAAACTTGAATGGGTATCTCTCCTATCAAACTGGCCAAAGTTTAGAGAAGATCAACCAGGATACCGACCGTGATTTTTTCATGAGTGCAAAAGAAGCCAAAGAGTATGGACTCATAGACGGTGTCATCATGAATCCTCTCAAAGCTCTTCAGCCATTACCAGCTGCAGCATAGGGTAATGAAAGGGTTAGCGTTTGAACTTGAGAGAGGTTGTTGCTTCATTGCCGAGTAAACCGTAGTGTTAAGTAAGAACGATCAATCTTCCCATGTTGATATCCATTTGAAAATGTGCCCAAAAGTTGAAGTAAAAATGAACTCCGGATGTTTTTTCCCCTCCTTCAAATCTTCAAGCTTTTATGTTCTGTTGTGATCATGTATCATCAAGATTCAATATAGTGTAATTGGATTATTTTTTTGGCTTATTGACTTCATTATTTGATTGGTACTGTTCCAATTACAATTCAATTATTACGGGAGGGTGATGAAATCTGGTTTTTGTCACTCCATTTCAAACGAACTTTTATAAATTTAATTTTGAATGTATTTGATTTTATAGGATTAATTTTGGTTAAATAAAAATTAAATTGTTTGACTAATAATTATATAATGGGAACTAAGTAAAATCTGAGATAGAGGATTCTGGTATTGGGTTAGTTATGTGTACTCGCCTCGCCTTTTAAACAATGATGACTAAACATTGTCTTCAACTAAGCTTCATCCTACTTTCCGGCGCAACAAACAAGCACCCGTGCTAAAAACTTCGTGAAATTATTAGAATGCTTTCCCCCAAGATTTCCTCTATTGCTGGTAATCTTATTTAAGTTTTTGTTTAATTCTTCCTTATTTGCCATTGTAGGTGATCTTAACTCGTGTCTGTAAGGGTTTTCACTAGTTACAGACATGTTTAGTGAAATTTCAAACATAGATCTTTTTCCACATTTCAAAATTTTTCTTCACAATTTAGATGGAAGCATTTTCATTAATGATGTGAAATTATATTTGATAATGTAGTATTGTCAATTTGCATCAAAAACCTTGTTTCAACTTTTTTTACCTATTCTTCTAAAGAACGTTGTTTATGGTCCAAATTCGACATTTCACATCATCGAATATAATTCCACATCATTAATAAATATAATGCACTACAAAAAATAAGTTTTAATTTGAATTGTGAGAAAAATAAAAATAATGTTTTAGTTAAAATAGAGATAAAAAATGTATTTAAATTGTTTTTTAAAAATATTTTGTAGCAAAGAAAATAGATTTAGAAATTTGATGAAAAAAGATGTGGCTATGTTAATTTATTAAAAACTTTAATATTTTGATTATTGCTAAAAGTTTGTGTTTCAAAGTTAACATTATATTGGTTTTGAATGTTATATCTTGGGTAAAATAATATCTCTCGAGCGCATAACTGCAGACATTAATCTCTTAAAGAAAGTGAGATTTATTTAAGGTGTTGACTTCTCTTAATATATGTTTTTTCAATCACACAGACTAAAAATCGAACCTCCAATCAAATAATTAAGAGACTCACACATATACAACCTGTGTCACACCATATTGGTTATGGTTGAATGTAGAGCTGTCAAAAATAGTCTGGGCTAGTGAGTTTGGCCAATTAGTCCACATTTCAGTACAAGTCTGGCCGTAATAAGATAAATGTCCTTCAACTCCCCTAATTTTTTTTTTTTTTTTTTTACCGGATTTTAACTTTTGTTATTATAGAAAGTTGGAATATGGCAGCGTATTTGGGAGTAGGGAAGCAAAATAAAAAAAGCAAATGAGAATTTACTCTTTAAGAAAGACATTCCAAAAACAAGATGGCTCTTTTTGCCCAATTCAATTAAACTGATTTATAAATAGAAATGAGTTAACCCGCCAATTAAAACAAAAAAGCAACTGCGTCAGACAAATCCACTAATTTGTTTTTCAATTGAATGCATCTCACAAACAAATTAATTGAGTTAGTCACAAAATTCTAATCCATTGTCTCTCACTCTGTTGTGCCCGACTCTTCTTTCCTTTCTCCTCTATGAACATCATCGTCGCATCGCCTTCCCACCACGACTCTGCGAGCACGCCACCTTTCCTTGCACAACATTCCCGTTGTGTTATTTGTTATGTGTTTATACATTTTGGTAGTTGTTGGTTCCAACTTTGCTCTAATTCTTACTAGTTATTATGCGGTGACAAAACTTATTTAATTAAATTGGTGTACCATTAATTTATGTAATGGCAACAAAGTTGAGCACTCAACTCAAGAGTCATGATAGCAAAGTAAACATAAAGTGTCACGATTGCCAAAACAAAGTAACGCTCTCTCCTCCATCAAATCATGCACCCAACAAAACCCACACCTCTTTCTGCTAAGTGCTAAACACACACACCACTACAACTCGTGAACCTCATTCTTTAGGTGATTCGTTAATCTAGATGCAAATAGCTTAAATAAGTAAAGTTTTGGAATTGGAGGGAATATATATAATAATAAGTAAAGGAGAAAAATAGAAAGATGCACGCCAAATTAAAAAACTAGCTGAACAATACACTATAGTTACATTTTTCTAGACGACACAAACACATAAAAAAGAACACTTGAATTAAATCAAGAAGGAGCAACAGGAATCCTTTCATCAGAAAAAATGCTCCTCGTAAAGTGTAAAAAAGATGAAGACATAGGCAACTCCTCAAGCTCATCGAAAAAGTCAAGTTCTTCTGATTTAGATGCTGACAAGTTCTTCAACTTTGCATAGCATAGAGGCTCTTCCTCTAACAGAATATCTATGTTTTTTTCTGTGTGTAATTTGAAAGGATCTTCTTGGTCTATTGGAGATTGCAAGTAATGATAATTTTCTTCATTTGTAATTTGATCATTGGTTATAGTGCTCTTATTATTATTATTATTAGTCATTTCTTCTTTTATATGTTCTTGGTCTTCAATTGTTTTGGTTTTGGATTGTTTTGGTTGTTGAAGTAAAGTTATGGGATCTGGATGGTTATGTGTTGAAGTATAAGTGATGATAAGCATTGAAGAATCTGTGCTACTTCTCTCTACTTGCTTTTTTGCTGAACATCCCTTTGATGTGCTGCATCTATAATATCCTCTGCAGTTTTTTGGCAACTATTAATATATGAAACTGACATAGACATCTTATGGCATTGATAGTGAAACAATGACACTAATAATTATTTAAAAAATAAAAGTAATTAAATATAATAATGTGTTGATGTGGTATTGGTATATGAAGTAATGAACAATAATTAGATTTAGAATATCTCTCAGGAAATTTTTTTAGTTAATCATTCTAAAATGGAGTACAAACAAAAAAATTATAATAAAAATTGGTGCATTTAGTTTAAAATTTTAGAAAAAATATATTATTTTTATATATTTATTCATATAATTATTGATATATTACAAGAGAGAAAAAGAAGTTATGTTTTTCAATGATAAAATTAATTAAAAATACTTTTGAGTAAAATAATTAACGTATCGTTAATTTTATAAAAAATCTTATATAAAAAGATTAAAACATCGGAAGAGTATCTTAGGAAATTTCTTTGGGTTCTCTTGCCACATGTGTTATACGACTCTTAGTTGAAAAATTAATATTTAGACTATAAAATTTGATACAAAATAACATATAAATATAATTATTTAAAATAAAATATAATTCTATTATATTTTATATGATATTGTATTTATGTTGTATTTTGTATTTCAATAAAATATATTTTATTTTGTATTTCAATAAAATATATTTTATTTTGTATTTCAATAACATTATGGAATTAATATATCCTAGTAATTAGATAATTCTACAAAGGGAGTTTATATGTTATACTCATAAAT
>JBBPBP010000003.1:56557433-56567646 GCA_037974735.1 Cicer chorassanicum | reverse complement strand
GTTTAAAAATATTTGATTTGTATGGTAATTACATTTAAAGTAATGGGCATGAATGGTTATGATGTGCTAGCAGTAAAAAATATTTCAATGCATACAAATTAAATTCATAATAAAAAATTATAAAAATTTAATTTTATTTCAAAGACTTTTTGATAAATAATATTTAGTTATTATAAATTTTTAAATAATAAAAAATAGATTTTTTTTAAATAAAATTATTATGTTAATTTAAAAACTAAATGTATCGATAGATCTCGAATTGCGGAATGTAAGCCAGAACTTCTCTTATGAAAAGTACTAAGCTCTAAATTGATCATTTTTGTTATTTTGAATTATAAAAGAAAATTCACAAAATAAATAAATAAATAAATCATTATGATCATGATATTTAGTGGAAAATTGAATGTATATAGATAGAGATACCTTGGATATGGGGAGCCTTTGATTGGCTTTTGTCCATATTTCCTCCAAGACCCAAAATCTGAAGGAAGTCCTTCATTCTTCAGCTTACTAACATTCTCTCCTATCCTCACACTCACAGCTCTTTTCTCAACCATTTTCCTGTCACATGCATTCACATCATATATAAAAACATGCAAATCAATTATTAGAATCTTTAAATTGTATATATATTTAATTTAATTTAATTTAACTCACCGTTTCTTAGATGCTTGAGATTCTGGTTTGAGTTCTAAATTAGATGCTTCTGACTCAAGTTGAGGGGCATCATTAATATTGTCCATAGCTTCCTCTTTTCAATTAAATCTCTTGATGTTACTGCAATCTTGATATGAGAGTGAGATATGGAAATAGTATTTAAGAGGAAAATAAGAAATTAATTAGATAGAGAAATTGTAGAGTAGCTAGGGAGAAGGACAATGAATGAAGAGATAATGGCAAAGTCACTTCTTTTCATTTCATTTAATATAAAAGCAGGGAACAACTATACACATATCAATGCCACCATCCCCATCAACCCCACCTTGCAACTTGCAATATAATAACATCTACGTAATTAAATGTTTATCTTTTATTCATTAATGAATTTTAATTAAAAAGACTCAATCAAAGTCGATATAAATTTTGATTGAGATAACTATTGAACAAATTTATTTATCTCTCGGTTAAGCTTTAAATTTATTTAACTTATATTTAAGAGTTTAGTCTTGTAATTTTAAAAAACAAAATTCAAATTTCATGCGTGACATTTGTATAAAATAATCATCTTGATTAATAATAATATTTCCTCTCCTACTTTTTATAAATAAATAAAGAGGTTAAATGATATGCATGTTATAAATTATTTTACATTCCTTTCAAAAAAAATTATTTGACATATATATATAATGAAATCATATTGAGATTATCTCAATAAATATCTATATAATAAAATTTGATTTGGTGTATGTATAAAAAAGTTTGATATGAATACTGCATAAAATTAGACCAATAACACACTATAATTATAAGAATGCAAATAATACAGCTATAAGTAAAGAGATATAGGGATGATGGCAGCATTAAGGGGACCAAAGTCCCTCCTTTCAATATATAATCTCATGTTGCCACGTGGATTTCAAATATAAAAAAAAATTATTTGTATTTAAAAATAAGCAAACTTTAACTAATTAATTTAACTATTTAATATTATAATTTTCAAAACACTCCAATAAAAAATACTTATACAAAATTAAATGAAAAAAAAAAATATTGGTTTGAAAAATGCAGTTACTTTTTATATTACCTAAAAAAATTAAATAAGATTAACAAGTATTCTTAATATGTATAAAATTAGTTGATTTTACTTATAATTGAGACTAGAGAGAGGATTTTGTAATAAAAGATTTAAATATAATTTTTGTCTCTCAATTTTAGTAAATCTACAATTTTACTCTTTATGATTTTTTTCTTCATAATTTTAATCCTCTAATTTTTTAAATATCAAACATTTTGTCTACCTTTTAATATGACAATCAATTTGATGATGTAGCAATTAAATAACGTGCAATGGACATAATTCAATCCAACAAAAACAAGGATTTCGATTCTAAGAAAAATATTTGGAAAAAAAAAATCAAGAACTTCAACTTTAAACCCATAAAATGAGAATTTCAACGGTAAACCTAAAAATTTAAAAACCTTAAACTAAGAAAAACGATAACTTCAACCCAAAAATTCAAAAACTCAAACATGAAAATAACAAACTTTCAACTCCATAAAACTAGAGATGAATCCATACCTTAAAAAGACTCGCGTGAATTTTGATAAATAAAAATATCTCTTTGGAACAAAAAGAACCATATTTATCCTAATAACTACATGTAAAGTGAACAAGTTCTCTTTATTTTTTTCCTTGACGTGTTTTAAATCTCATCCTTAAACCTTTTTTCTCCTATTTTTCATATGAATAACCACACCAAATTATATTATTCTCTCCTATGAAGGGAGGGAATCCATTATGCATATAAGTTATGTTAAGGGTAACGTATTTTAAATATAAGAAATGTAATTATTATTTAATACTTTTAGGAAACAGTCGCAACTCACAAGTGAGCTTGGTTCCTGCATTATTTTTGGGATATTTGGATTGGATCCAATTTCTGTCTCTCAATTTTTATAGGTCCAGTGATATGACAAAGGAATTCCATGAAATGATGAAATACTTTTGGACTGGGCTTTTTAGCCTTTTAAGAAAAACTTAAATAATTTTTTGATTTTTATTAAAATATTTTATTTTATTTTTAATCTATTTAAAAAATTTCTTTAAATAATGATCCTCAAATATTTTTCATCCACAATTTTAATTCCTACTTTTAAACCAATTCATGTGTATTGTCTGGATCTTTAAATGATTTTTTTTATACATAATTAAAACATTATAAAAAACTATTCTACAAAAAATTAAAATTGACTAACAAAAGCTAAATTAAAAACGAAATATAATATATTCATTGAGATCAAAAATTTATTTGATACAAAAAAAAAATCATGTGTTTATCCCCGATGCGATCTATCTGAAATTTCAGTCGGAGAAAAAAAAGAAGAAAAAAAAAATGTTAGGTGATTACTCATGCACTCCAACATCAATTCTAGAGCACGCATCTAAAAAAATTACTACGTTTTTATTGTTTGGATATATATACTTCTAAATAATTTGCAGTTTTAAAAAGTTTGTTTTAGTAACAGAGGCAGAGGAAACGGGTGCCTATAAGAAGGTTATGATTGTTGGGCTTTAAGAAATGATTGAACAATCTATGCTGTTGACAACAACAACAACAAAAAATATAATAAGAAATAAAAAGAAAACGAAATTCAACCTAAAAAAATAAATGAATCTACCTCAACATAGGACTTTCCACCTTTCTTTTACATCAAACAACTGCCCTCCTTTCAAAATTTAGGTTAAATAAATTTTTAATTTTTATAAAATTTCAATATTTTATTTTTGGTATATATATATTTTAACTTTTATATTTATAGAGACAAAAACATAATGCTTAAATTTTATAGAAAATAAAAATTTATTTAATCTTAAAATTTATAATCCGGTAGTTAAAACTTCAAGAGACATGAGACAACTTCTGCATCTTTGCATATGCTTGCTTCATTGTCTAATTTGTCAAAAGAAAAAGACCACATTACCCCTAATCTATCAAATTTGCAGCCAAAACAGCAATCCAAAAATACATGTACCAAACCAACGCGCAAAAGATAAAAAGAAGAATTAACAAATTTGATACACATATAAAATTCAATATATGATTAGTATCGTGGACACACACACATATGGCTAAGCTATAATTCACAAAAATTCAAAGACCACGTCCTACAAAACAAAACCTTAACTAAGGACGTGGCAACCACCTTCAAAAAATTCCTTTTTCCGGCAACTATATAGTTGTTATGTTACATTTATACATACACAATCAACGTTGAACTTCTCGTGGCTTGTTAATAAAAGTGTATCAATGTCTTAATTTGTTACATAGAATTTACAACCATATCATATACAATTGCTTCAAGACAAATTGGGTTTGGAGCACAAAACAAAAATGTTCTTCAATTTTGCAACTTCAATAAGTCCAAATGAGATTTTCTACCTCTTCACACACACACTTCTAAGCCTCCTCTTACCTCTCTCATTTCTTCTTCTAGCTAAGATTTCTGAAGCACAATATTATCTTCAACGCTTTAGTTTTTGGAATCAACGATATTATTACTCATCACCACAACATTTTTCCTATGTTTTAACACTAGCCCTTTATATCAACCCTTTTATTCTCTACTTTATATTAATTATTATCAACATAGTTTCATTAATCAATGCCTTCACCGGAAAAATTACTATTTTGAGTGATTCATCCTATTCAAGTACAAATTTTCAACCTCGTATATACATTGCATGGATTTTACTTTGTGTTTTCCAAGTTTGTGTTGGTTTAGGAATTGAAGGAAGCATTTTGGTGGGTTTATATGATTCTGATTCTAGTTTTGGTGTTGAAAGGAGTTTTTTAAGTAGAGTGGTTTTTTTGTTGGGGTTGCATGAGACAACAAGAGTTTGGGCTAGAATGGTGGTGAGGCCCGTTTTGGATGACACGGTTTTGGGGGGTGTAGTTAGAAAAGAAAGATGGGTTGAGAGGGTGTGTGTGGCTTTGTGCTTAGGAAGTTTATGGTGGTGGAAATTGAGAGATGATGTAGAGAATTTGGTGGTTATGTGTGAGGCAAAGAAAGAGCAATTGATGGATGTGGGAATTAATGATTTTGTTGGGTGGTGCTTGTATCATTTGACTGTAATAATTGGTATGGTAAAGGTTGTTAAGGGTCTTATGTGGATCATGGCAATGGTTTGTCCTTGTAGAAGGGAAATTGGGATTTCCTTGGCGGAACCTAGTGACAATGATGATAAAGTATAAATTAAATAATTTTTTTATGTAGATCAAGGATGCTCAAGACTTTTAATTAAATTAGAAGAAATTCAAACTATTTCATCTAAGTACTATAAATTAATTTGACCAATAATTTAATTGTATTTTTTTTATTTTTCTTATTTATTTTCCTCCACTTCCCAGTTTTTGTCATTCTTTTCTCTTGTCCAAAAAATGATTGCAATTGTAATAAACTCTAATTCAATGTTGTATTTAGACCCAACTAGAATTGTAGCCTGTTTTATATAAACAATCAACTTAGATATCATGCTATTGCTACCATAAGCCAAAACATTAAAGGACTCTTTTAATCTAATTATAGGCAACTCTTGCTGAATTGAAAAACACTAAAAAAGTACTAATCATGAAGTTCAGAAATCAAATTCTAGAAACTAACATAACAGACTAATTTACTAACATAATATCAAATATAAACTAAGATTCAAACAAGCCATCAAATGAGGAATTTGAAAAGCACTTAGCATTACTTTTCACAAATTAAGGAATGAAGATTGAAAAACTTCATATACTGTCACTCAATAATTTTGTCAAAGAAACCTCCAAGCTGAAATTGAATGCATTGGAGTCCCCTTCCATCCCAATATCAAACACTTCCCATTCTTTTCCACATTACAAAATTTCCCATAAACAAACTCTTTAGCCACCAATTCGCCTTGGTAAACACATGCCTCACTAAAACCACTTTCCACCATTCTATACCTTGCAAAAAACCTTCTCCAAACATCAATCTTCACATTTCTAACATTCCTTTCCCTACCTTCTGCAGCAACAATGTTTCTTATCCCTGCAGATAATATTGCTTCTGTCATCATTCTACAATCATCCTCCTCTTTCATACACGTTTCAACGGTATCGAAAAAAGCCGAGTAGTAAAACAACGCTTCCACGAATCGGTTCACAAAAGACGATGAATTATGATTCGATTCAATTTCAAGTACTATCATAATAGATGGTTTTATATATCTCAAAACCCTCATCAAATTCTCCATACAATCTTGTCTTGATATCAAAGTCCTTAGAAAATAAGGAGAGTAAACAGCAACAGCTTCATTCTCTTCAATCTCAAAATCACCTTCATTAATTTCCATCATTTCTTCTACTAAAACACATTTATATAAAAATGGTAATTTCAAAGATTCAGCAAAACTAGCTAAATTTTTACCTGTTTCTTCAATCTTGTTTTTGCATGAATTAAGTCCAACAGCAGTTACCTTAAAAATCTCAACCATGAAATCTTGTCTCTCAATCAATGCTTGCATCAAAGCTATACATTGGACCCCACTTCTTATATCCAAATCTATTAGATGAATTTTAGTATCATACACAACATGTTCCACTATAGCTTGTATTCCAGTGAATTGCATCACTTGATTAAAAGGAATTTTTTTATGACACAAAAGTGATTTATTTAAATCCATCTTCGCAAGTAACTCACTTTCTTCATTTTTCAATGACCCTTTTGTAAACCTTCCTGTTTCTTTCTCTATTCTTTCTAAAAGTGCTTGAGAAAAATGAAAGACAATTCTTTGAACAGAGTTTCCTGTTGCAGATGAATTCCATTGACAATAAAAAAGCAATTTTTTTGCACGTTCAAATTGTTGAAAACTTACTTTTTCAGCTGCTGCAAAGAGAAACTGTGAAAGTTCAACATCTTTATTTTCTTCCTCTGAGAAATTCCATTGATCAAATCCATAAGGGTGAGTTGGTATACAAAAACCATCATTCCAATGAGAAGAATATTGTTGAGCATATCTTGTTCCAGCTACTCTAATTATTCCTTCTGTTGAAACCTTTTCTTGTTCATAATCCAATGAAGTTTTTTTAGTATTTATTATGTTTTTCATGAATCTAGTTCCATGGTTTCTTAGAATCTCTAAGGATGATAAAGATATATTGTTTTGTAAAGGTTTTGTTGGAATTGATGAGAGTTTGTGATTGTGATTTTTTGGCCATGTTGTTATTGTTTCTTGAAATTGTTGTGTTGGTTGGTGAAAAGGGTCGAAGTTGATCTCTTCTAACATGAAATTACCAACTTCAAATTCTTGTTGTTGATTTTGATGATCATTGAACATGTTGAGTCCTTCTTTTTTCACTCTCCTTTGTCAGAGGATTAAGTATAAGACAAGTTGCTTATCTAGAAAAATATCGACAAGAGTTTAACTATTATTATTACTAGCGTATGAAGTTGCTGAATGTTGGCTCTTATCGATAAAATAATAGAAATTACAAAATTGAAAGAGAAAAATATTACACTAAAATTTAATATCATTTTATATTAAGGTATAGATTTTTTTTTTTAATTTATAAATAAAGGAAGGAACATGGAAGGTTGATGATGATTTTATCGATGTTTTATTTCATTGCAGTCGTCAGCCAGCAATTATAAAAGGGAGTGTTTTGATTAAACAAAGACACCTAGATTAGTGTTAATTTATGTATAAATTTGTCGTTATGAAAACAATGGTTAAAACCCAAACAAGCCATGAAATTGACACATTTCAATAAATTGAAAGGGAGGGATTTACATAGAGATGAAGTATGGTTTGGCTGCTTCTATAGTCTATAGGGACTTTGATACTCTGATTCAAATGTGGAACATCATTGTTATGCCTTATAAATTCCTTTTATAGAAATAAGTTATGCTGTCAATATAAAAGAAATTAATTATTATTATTATTATTATTATTATTATTATTATTATGACAAAAACTAGAGTTTCAAAATTGTGTTAATAAATCTGATCATATTAAAGCTCGTCAAGAAGTACTCGGGACTACGATCATTGGAGGAACAATACCTAAACCCGTGGATGCTCCAGAATCTTTTCGATTGCTCGTTCGAGAACTACGATCTTTGGCTCTGGTAGTATCTTTTCGATAATTGTTTATAATATTTTTATATAATACTTAAAGTAATTTTTGAATTTATAGTATGTCATTTTCCTCTCATTTTTATTGTCGCTACTTTTAGTTAAAATAATTTTCTATTTTTATGAAATAAAATAAAACGTTAATGTTAATATTGTACAACATATCAAAGATAACAAATGTAATTACATAGCGTATCTACTATAATTTTATATTTTCTTCTCCGTTTTAAAATAATTAAGTTATTCGATTATTTCACAAATATTAAAAAAAGTGTATAAATAAAAGAAATAGAATATTACTATACTATATTATCTTTGTTAGGTATTGATGCATTATCAATATCATAAATGCATAATAAAAAATTTATATTTAAAATAATGCAAATAGTATTAATTAAATGGTACAATTAAAAAGAAATGTATTAAAAATTTAAAGGATTAATTAATTTGAAAAAAAAAATTGTACAAATCAGCAATTATTTTAGAATGAAAAAGTACTATAGAATTTTATATAACACATGCTTCTATTTCCAATTTGAGAATATCATGTCAAAATAAGATTTTAAAGTATATAAAAACAATTATAATTTATAATTCATCAAAATCAATAATATGATTTTACAAAGTTTTTACTTGTACATTTCTGTCGATATCTGTTTTTACTATATTCGTTCAAATGGATAAAAATTAAATTGATTGAAAATACTATAATTTAAATTCGTAAAACTCGAAAAGAATAAATCTATGAATAAATTCGCAATATCTAAATTAATAGTATAATGTGGTAAATTAAAATATTTATGAATGTAACAAAATCTATAAAAATAATAAAATTGAAATGTTCAAAATAGTCATGTCTATGGTGCGGTATGTTGAAGACCCTAAAATCATTTATTAAATTTGCACTCGATCAAAATTGATATGTCAATCTGAATTAAAGAACATTGCAACAAGACGAAAAAACAAAACGCTGCATCAAAACAATGAATAAAAACAAAACCACACAAAGACGACGAAATCATGAAGAAAAAAAATTAAATATTCGTAAAATTCACTTATTTAAATAAAAGAGAATATAAAACGATTTTGGGAGATAATTTCTAACTAAAAATTAACTTAAACCACTCCTCTTTAGGTCAATATTATAACCATTGGTAAACATAAATCACTAATTTTACATACAACAAATATAAAATAAAATATAATTTTAGATGAACAGCCTACAATTGAAATTTGTTCTCTATATATAAAACAATGAAAATTTTAGTATATACCCATCCGCATTTAAACTATATCCCCACAAATGTAAGGAAATAACTTTTTTACCCTCATATAATTTTTAAATTTTTTAATTTTTCACCAATTTTACTGAAAAACTCATTTTAAGTTTTTTGGTGCACAACATATATTCCGAAAAACTTTTTCCAAGTTTTCCGATAAAAAAGTTACACTCTCCGGAAATTTTTTTTTCAAGTTTTCCGGTAAATAAGTTACATTTCAAGTTTTTCGATAAAGAAGTTACATTCCGGAAAACTTTTTTCAAGTTCTCTGGTAAATAAGTTAGACTCCATAAATTTTTTTCCAAGTTTTTCGGTAAATAAGTTATTATTTTAAAAAATAAAAAAATTTAAAAATTTGATGTTTATTAGAAAAACTTCTTCACAAGTTTTCCGGTAAACCTCTATTGTATCGAAAAACTTTTTAAAGCTTTTGTACCTCGGAAATTTTTTTTAAAGGTTTCCGTTACACAGCTTTTTAAATTTTTTACTCTTCTATACCGAAAAACTTTTTTAAAGTTTTCCGGTAGAAACCTTCTGTATCGAAAAATTTTAAAAAAGTTTTTATGTAAAATAGTAAAAAAAAAAAATCAAAAATATATTTAACATTTTTAAAAATTTGTGAAAATATAGGATAAAGTTTTCTAAAACATTAGGCCGCAGACTGTTCTCAAATGTTAACATACCCATGTCTTTGATAAAAAAAATACAGACCCACATCCATCCTTTGTTTCTATTTTTTTTTAAAGTAAATTCTATATCACGTCCAATTTAATAATATTCACAAGTGAAAAGAAGCTTCTAGACTGAAAAATAAAAACATAATCTATTTCTATTTTATCAAGTGAAAAGAAGCTTTTAGACTGAAAAATAAAAACAAATTTTATTTGATGTACTTCGTACAAACAAAAAATGAATTATCAAATATAATTATAAATAAAAAACTGAATCAGATCGGAATTATGAAGCCAAGAAACAATAAAATTGACAAATAATTTAAATTTTTTTATCTTTAATTTTTTTTATAATTCGACTGTTTATGCTATGATAGTATGATTAATAATAATTCGACTGTTCATGTTATGATAGTATGATTAATAGTTATTCTGCAAATTTATAGT
>JBBPBP010000003.1:56545801-56557004 GCA_037974735.1 Cicer chorassanicum | reverse complement strand
TAAGAGAAATAATAAATAAAAATATTTCACAATTTAATATATCAAAGATATTCATTTCCATTCAATTATTTTTTATTTAAAAATGTAAATATACCAAATTTTGTGTTAATAAGCAGATCAATATCATATTTATTTTAAGAGGGAAAAAATATATATTTGCATTTAGAGCGTTGCCGGAACATTTTATTTTGTGCCAAATAGTTTTATAACGTTTAAATTCACACCTCTTAAATATAAAAAACAAAAAATATCATATTTAAAGTCAAACATAATATATTATATTTTTACAATTATGAATTGAGTTATATTTAGAAAACGTCGCGTCCCAAAATTATCTAGAAAGAAATAGTGCATGAATATTGTGTCAAGCTTATTTAAAAAAACGCGTAACCGTTTCTTTCATTCATTTTATATACTCTCTTCCATTTACTCTTCTCATTTCGTCAAAACAATTTTGTGCATTCACAGTTTCATCAATGGTCTCCAATACCACAGCCTCTCCCTCTCGACCTCAAGTTTGTATCCTCTTCTTTTTTTCTCATGCTTTGCTTCATTCAATTTCATGTTCTTTGTTTAATTTTTGCATCAATATGACAACGGTTTCAAAGTTGGTAGATATTTTGCATCAATAATATCATTGGAAAAAAATTATTGTTCCTTTGTTTCCAATCAATTTAAATGAATTTAGATCATGGAGTTTATTGTTAATTTTCATATTTTTGGTGCTGCATTATTTATATTTTATTGTATGGATAGGAGCGACATGGAGGGGGAAATACACATGCTCATCAAACTTTGGTGAAAAAGATAAATCTGGTGAAAGAGCAGATCCAAGAGGAACGAGTTGAATCAATTAAAGTGAGTCCAATTTAGTGGTTGCTTATGTGAATTAGTATAACTTTGTGTAATTATGTTTGCTATGCAATAGTTGCTTTTATTTTCCACTATTAATTATTTAGATCTGAGAGTGTAAATATATTATCGAAATTGTAAAATGTCACTTAAAATAATTAGTCTATTTATTTTTGTCGTCAAAGATAATGATGACACATTGGATGTTAATCCTTCATCAATACTAACTCACTATAGACTAATAACTTATGAAATTTATGTTATTTTGGAGAAAAATTTGTCAATAATTATGTTATTAATTAGTTCTTAACTGACCTAAATTTTTAGGGCAAATTAATCTTTGATGTCATGACGTTCGTGTCAATAAAAGAGTTGTATATTCAATTAATGTGTTAAGTTATAATCTATAATAATAAAATTTAATAAATTGATTATTTTGAATAACACTTTACGATTCACAATTTCAAATTGCATATCAATATTTTCGTGCTATATTGAGTTAATTATTGGTTTCCTGTATATTTCTTTAAGCAAAGTTGAGATGGTTTTTTTGTTCACCTTGTTGATTAGCTATTATTCCTATGTGCCAACAATCTAAAGGATAGAGTTTGAATCTCCATGGGAGAATATGACATAGTGTCTTCTCCTTCCCTTAAAATAAATATTAATATCTCTTCTCCCCTTAAATAAAGCTTATAATCAATATTTATTATCTTTCCCCAGGAAAAGCTTCAAAGGAATGGGAAAAATCTCCAATGTCAGCTATCTAAGGCCATGTTAGTAATATCAAGAAATAATAACTCATCAAAAATTGAGGAAAATAATGGTCAAATGCTTTCTTCAAGAATGGATAATCCTTTGTGTAAGTTCAATGGTTACCATCAAGTTTTGAGAGAAGGTGACAATACCAACAATCAAGATATACCATTGGTGAAAAGTATCAAGCTCCCATACATCGAAAGGTTACCTCCATATACATTTTGGACACATATAGCCAGGTACGTTTTACTTTCAAATTTCAAAGATGTTTCATGAATAAAGATTTCAACGGATAATACGGATAGTTGAAATATTCATTTATTTTATTTGCGGATATATGATAAACTATTGACTTTGTGTCTCTAATGAATTTTAATACTCAGCAAGTTCAATTTTTTTGTCATCCCATGTCTCTACCTAGTCGTTGCAATTTTTTGCCAAAGCGAAAATATATGCTTAGATATTTGATGCCAAATTATATTTGATCAAATCTAGTTATGTACGCTTTATTTATTTTTTATTTTTGGTACAATAATTAATTATATGCACTTTATGTATTTACTACATTTTGAAAATATTTCATGCAAAACAGAAATGAAAAAATGACTGAAGATCAATCAGTTATTGGAAGAAGTAATATATATTATGATCAACATGGAGGTGAAACAGTAATATGCAGTGATAGTGATGAAGAGTTTACAGATGACGAGGAAGATAAATGTGACTTTTCTCAAGGTGAAGACAAACTTATAAGGTAAATTAAAATGGATATGATATACTTACACTTAGAATGCTATTTGATTTGTGTAGAATTAAAGATACAAAATTATACATATTGTGCATCATTTTTCTACTTTATTCAATTAATGGTTTAAGTTTCTCCTTTACTACTACTATCTTGACTATTAATTTATGAGAAATTATATTTTGAAATACTTTTTATATAGGACATACCATATTAGTTTTTTAAATGTTATTTTATCGGATTTTGTATATAAATAACACATCTCTTGATTTATTAGGATGGTGTTTGAGGAGCATGGTTCAACTGATCAAGTATCGAGTATTATTAGCAAAATTATTGGGGGTACTAAATCAGAAATTCAGGTATACGTAGAATAATTTACATACATGAATATACCTTTAATGGTTTATAATAGTACTTATTAAGTATGAGTAACTAATTTTATTATGTCTTGAACAAATCTTGTCAATTAAAATATGCAGGAACGATATAAATTTATCAAGGAAAATGACCAAAGTTGTGAAGAAGATTATGGAGAACATGAATCTTTCACTGAGATATGTTTGAACACAAGTTTGAGTGCAGCTTTAGATGATGTTGGCCACTTTTTATGTCGTCAATGCATGGTAAATACCAAAAATATACATTATTTAATTTTTTTCTTGTTCTATCTTTTTTCTTTTTTTCTTTTTGTGAGTGTGTTCAAATCTTGCCCAACACTAACAAAAAAAAAAAAACACTATGAATATTTTACATTTATGTCAGCACCATTTTGCCTATAATATGATCATTAATGAATATCTTGTGTGTCTTTGTTTTTGTAATTTCTTTGTAGACCTTTAATTGTTCTTTGCACGGTTGTTCTCAAGAAATAATATATCCTGTAAGTAACAATATATTCTACATTCATTTCTTAACATGTGTTTCCATTAATTAATTAATTAATTTGATGGTTTTCTTCTCAGAGTGAAAAGCAACCAGCTTGGACTGAAGAGGAAGGTGACACAAAACCATGTGGTGATCATTGTTACCTTTTGGTATTATTCTTCTCCCTTGTTTGAGGTTTTATGTAATAACCTGTGTTTTGATCTTAAAGCCATGGAAGAATAAAGAACTATATAGTGTTGTTAATTGAGGATTGTAAAAAATATAGCATTTAAATTTAACTATCTAACAATGATATATAGTACCGTTATAGCTATTATTATATTGAAAAATGTATCATAGAACAATAATAATTTATTTAAATTCTATTATGCAATATAATGTTGTATTGTTATTATAGCTGCTATTTAACAACACTAAAAATTATAAATTGTTTCAATTTTAAAAATATAAAAATTATTTTTACTCATTTGAAATTATTTTATTGTTTGCAAAAGTAGTATTAGAAAAAATTATGGCATCTCTATGATAAGTGATTTGCTTACATTGTATGTTCAGTATTTCTTTAAGGATCCATGCTTTTCAATTTGTTTTAAATGAATTATATTTATGTATGTAATTATAATAGCTAAACCTTAAAAGAAATTGACAAAAGCTACACGTTATTTATGTTTACCATATGTTTGATTGAGACAAAAAAAAGTGCAATTGTGAATTTGGCTCCCTTTAATTTTGTTGCAGTTAAAGGAGTTTAGTAATGAGAGTACTAAAGCTGAAGATGCCGCAATGAACATGGACCTAAATTTGGATGCTAACAATGAAGAAAAACGTGAAAGTACTTTTGAGTATTTGAAAAGTTCTGTTGAGAAGGAAACAAATTTTTCAAATTGGAAACCTTTGGAGAGAGACTTATATTTGAAGGGAATAGAAATGTTTGGGAAAAACAGGTATTTAAAATAATTTACTACATTTTAACACTTAAAAAGCATCAATTTGAGAAAAATAAATAATGAATAAGAAAATTTCTATGAAGTTATGGGATCTCTAAAATAATTTTAAATTAAGTTAAGGCTTAAACTAAATTAATTTTACTAGTCATGAATATCATATTTTATTTTAAATTTTGACTTATATGCAATTCATGCTATGCAATACAGTTGCCTTATATCTCGAAACCTACTTTCTGGGTGGAAGACTTGCATGGAAGTTGCAACCTACATGCATGCTGAAGTTTCAATGCCTCATGCATCCATAGACGAAATTGGAAAAGTTGATGCAATCTGCATTGTGAGCATTAAAATTCATTTCCCCATTTTCTCTGTGTTTTCTTTAGTATTGAATACGTGGGTCATACTTTTTTAGATTTTCTTTATGAATATGGTGAGATGGACATTAAATTTTTTCATATGCAATTAAGATGTGACGGAATTTATCGGATAAATTAATTTGAAATATGAAAATTAATAATTTCTTAAAAATTTAAATATATTTTAGTTTTCGTAAATATATCATTTTTTTATTTTTAGATTTATTAAAATTATTTTTTGTTTGTGGGTCCCTACAAATATACATTTTTTAAATATGAATTATTTTGCTAGGACAATGAGATGCCATCAAGGACGGGATCCCTGCGAAGAAAGGGCAAATCTAAGAAGTTATATACATCAAAATCTGCTGGTCTCCCATTTTCATGGAAAAGAATTAATGATGGAGAAAACCAAATCTATAAGCAGTATACACCATGTGAATGTGAGGGACAGTGTGGAAAGCAATGTTCATGTCTTCTTAACGGGTATTGCTGTGAAAAATATTGTGGGTATGTCAATTTTCATTTAATTACGTTCTTTTTTTTTTTTTGTCATAGAAACATATGCAATAATAGTTGCAAGATGTTTCATCTATCTCATAGCAATGTGTTGGTCCATTTGAAATGTTTTGTTAATATTATTTGTTGTGTATTTAGATTATTAAATATTTAATTCTAATGAAGGTGGCTGATCATATAATCAAATGTGGTTTCTGAATCTTATGAACTCGAAAAATGAAAGAAATAATGAATTCTAGTTATAGTTTCACATACAAGATTGTTTATAAAATGAATTTACGCAAAAAAAAAAAAAAATCCTTTGCAAATCTTTGACAATGCTATTTCAACTTAACTTGTGAACAATTCTTCAGACAGAGTAATTAATTGTTAATTAAATTTTTTTATATGGTTAATTATCTTTTCTATTTTCAGATGTTCAAAGCTTTGCAGAAATCGATTTGGAGGGTGTCATTGTATAAAAAGTCAATGTAGAACTCGACATTGTCCGTGTTTTGCAGCTGCGCGAGAATGTGACCCAGATGTGTGTAGAAATTGTTGGATTAGGTAATCTCTTTTATGTTAATAATTTGATTTTATGTTTCTTATAGTTTCTTCTTACATGGACTAAATTACACCACATTTGTTACTATAGTTGAGTTAGGATCTACCCAAGACATAACAAGATCTAAGGCAAAATTAAATATGAGATCTTTTAGAGTATACATAATAGTATTTTAATAAAATTACTAAATTTTTATGAAAAATTATTTTTTGAGACAATTTAATATAAATTTTTTTATCAAATTAATATAATCGATTTTATATAAATTTTTTTAATAGATAATTGAGACAATATTAATTTTAGATAAAATTTTATTATTTTTAAAAACATAAAACAATTACTTTAATGGTTTTACCCTTAATTAAGTCGACACCGGAACCAAATGTACGTCACTTAACTTTTGCTACTATAGCTGATGAAGCTAAACAAATTGAACTCTCCATATTTACTGAAATTGATTTCAACTAGAGGTGATTGAAACATTGTTGTATGTTGTAAATATAAAGCATTTAACTATTGTATTGGTATTGTGTATACAGTTGTGGTGATGGTTCATTAGGAGAATCGTCTCATCATGGAGAGAGTCAATGTGGAAATATGATGATTCTTTTAGGGAAAAAACAAAGGGTACTACTAATTCTTTTGCTTTTTGAATTATTTATATTTAATTCATGACTACATAAATGTCTTATATCATTTTTCTTATTTCTATATTTGTCAGATTCTTTTGGCAAAGTCTGATGTTGCTGGATGGGGAGCATTCCTGAAGGTTAATATATATTTGCACTTACTTTTTCTTTTTCTTTTTTAAATGTGAATATATTCTCATCATTAATTGTTAATGCATTTTAGAACCCAGCAAATAAAAATGATTTCCTAGGAGAGTACACTGGTGAACTAATCTCTCAACATGAAGCCGAGAAGCGTGGAAAATTATACGACCGTGCTGACTTTTCTTTCCTTTTTAACTTGAATGATGAAGTAAGTATTATACCAACTATAATTTCTTTTTTAAGTTCCACCTATTCTAGCATACATTCAATGAATTTTTATTTTTAAAATTTTACAGCATTTTAATCATATTATTGACGACATGTTATTCAGAAGTATAAGTTAGTAGTCCATCAATGTCAGTTCAATATAAAAACTATTGTGTCTCTTATAATTCAATTTGTCGAACCAAAATTAATTAAGCTATTATCTCGACCATATAAAGCCGTAGTTAACTTACTGTACTTTTGAAGAATTTTTTCTAAATTATGTTAAACCTATAATCTATCTATTTATTTTCAGTATGTTCTTGATGCTTTTCGCAAAGGAGACAAATTAAAATTTGCAAACCACTCATCAAAACCTAATTGCTATGCAAAGGTAAGTGAAACTTATCTTTTGATCTTGATATCGTGAATTTGATCAATTATGGAAATGTCATAATGAATGGCCTTTTTGTATAGGTTATGCTTGTTGCTGGGGACCATCGAGTAGGAATATATGCAAAGGAACGCATTGAAGCTGGTGAAGAGCTTTTCTATGATTATCGCTACGGTCCAAATCAAAAACCACCATGGCTTCTTAAACTTTTAAGGGATGATTCCGACAAAAATGATTCAACAACTTCTCAAGGAAAACCCAAGAAACACCAGTCTCAATAAATTGGCTAGAGCTTGATTTAGTATTAATGGTATTGATTATAAATTAGCACATAAACTGGAGCTTCCTGATGATTTTTGCAGCATATGTGAACTTTTTTGTGTTCTTGATGTTAATTTTGGCAATTTTTCATGAATGTCATAAACATAAATTCCTGATGATTTTTTTGCAGCATATGCGAACTTTTTTGTGTTTTTTATGTTAATTTTGGCAATTTTTCATGAATGTCATAAACATAAGCTTTCTATTGATTAAAAAAGATTGCATAATTTTAATTGTCTAATTTATATGGGTTTATCCATTGTTAAACCAAATGAATCAAGTAGCAAGCTGAGTCTTTGAAATAGATGTGTTTTTACCTAGAATTTAGACGAAATACATCAAATTTTTTTGACTTAGTTTTGCTTATATTTAAGGTCGGAGGAAGTATATGTTACAGGGAAAGGCAAATGTTAACAACTGAGACCGAACTCTAGATCTCTACATATAACTCCTTCATTGTCTTAACCCAAACTACTCCTTCATGGACCATATTAAGAGTCTAGAATTGCATTATGCTAAAAAGCAAGTGCACAAATCAATCAATTTCATGAAAGGGGAAAATTTCACAAGCTACATATACACATTTGCAGAAAAATGAAGTACTAGTTTGCACATGTCACCCTCATTTAATTTGTAAATGAAAAAATAACAATTCATTCCATGTATCTGGAACTCCTGGAAGACACCAATGGCTACAATCTTGAATCTTTGAGGATTGAGTTTTTCTACCATAAATTGATGGATGACCATCTATTCTAAATTCTGACAAACTAGTTATGTTCAACAATGTCACAGGAGTTTTCATCTGCTTTATTGTCTCTTCTATGATTATATTCTTTTCATTCTTCTCAAGATAAGTTGAATTTAGGGTTTCAGTAAGAGGATGAGTGGCCTCTGTACAATGTCCTCCTGAATTCCAATTACCTCCCCTGTTGCATAATGTATCATATTCACTAACCAATTAGCAAAACTCCAATCTAAGCATTTTGGATCCTAAAAAAACAAGTAAATACTCAAGTCGGTCCTTGAAATTGTAAGGTTTTATTAACCTAGTCCCCCATGTTATCAATATTCCAAAACTATCCAGAGAATTGCAAAATGTTAATCAAGATTGTCTTTGTCTAGATATGTTATCAAATACATCCCTAAGACTCTGACATTATTCGCTTAGTTTCAAATTCATTCCCGATTAAAATTTTACAGTTTCAAGGATCATTTTGGATTATCGATAATGTGAGGTACTAGATTAATACGGTCTTACAATTTCAATGACCAATTTAGGTATATACTCTACAAAAAAAACACTATTGTAGAATGGATGTGAGAAGCAAACCTGAAATGAGATGGTGCTGAAGTTCGAAAGAAAACTTCGGTTTTCTTCGAATTTATGTGTCTGTCGACCCATGATGCCCAAGTCGTTAAAGCTTTTCTAAAAGCTGTAGAAACATTTAGCCGCGGATGAACTACAGTTCCTTCTTGATAGTAATAAATCCTGTTATTCAACCACATGTTAGTATTTTTGTTGGTGAACGAAACCACATGTTACTAGTTGAAAATAGTACAAAAAAATTAGGATTATAAATGATAAAATAAAACTTGGTAATTAGGCTATGACAGCTCATTTTTCAAAACTAGCATGTGCAGCACATGCCAACTTTCTCTGCTTATGATGATGACCCCAATATATTAGAACAACCCAATTTTTTTCTACAAGACATTTAAGGCCCTCTTTTAGAGTGTAACTTCAATTTGGTCCTTGATATTTAATGTAAGATGTTGTCAGTGTAATCCCTTAAATTGAGAAATTGACTAAAACGTACTTGAAATTGTAGATTGCCGTCATTTTAGACACATTATTCTCTGATGAGCTTTTTCAGGGACACATTACCTAACAAATATAAAACCAATTTGATATTCATAATAAATTTTCAGGGACCAGTTTGATTTTAAGTATTCAACTTTAAGGACTAATTTGAAATATTTGCTACCTAAAGGTTATGCCAGACTACAATGACCGATAATTTACGATTTTAAGGATTTTTTTTGTCAATTTCTTAATTCCAGGGACCAACTTACAATTTCAAAAACCAACTTGGAGATTCACTTCCCTCTTAAAATTCAAGACATTTTATTTCATCTAAAGGGAATCATGTCACATTTACTCATTTCTTTAACATAATTAGACACACCAAAATGCCCTTTTTGTGAGATGAAAACATTATGAAAGTGTAAAATTCTAGAGCTTTGAAGTTTGCGCACATCAGCAAAAGTTTCAAGGTCTAAATTCTAATATTTCAAAAAGATAAAGAGAGGTGCTAACCCAGCTTTGGTTTTGTAATGTGACCACCAATGTGCTGTGTTGAAAACCAAAATATCAGCTCCTCTCCATCTCGACGAACCGTGATCAATGGCATCAATTCGCAACGTTGGTCTTCGTTTCTGCCCTACTCTAGCCTTGCTTTCATGAACTAAGAAATGACTGACATAGTATTCAACTGTACACTGATAATCCTGCAAGGTTGCAAAAAGAAAAAATATCTAATACTTTAGGACCAACCATATACTATTATTATACATTACAAAAACAAAGTAAGGTTCTGCAGAATTATTACCAGAAACCTGAAACTATAATTCCCCTTCTCTTTGGTAATTTTCCTTCCACGAGCCTCATACACCCTCTTTGGATCTTTAACAGCACCCAATAACATGCAAAGCATTGATTCCCATTGATTCCTATTAATTGAATCACCCACAAAAACTAGCCTTTTCCCTCTTATCAACTCCAACATTTTTGTTGCATTCAACCTTTGACACAAAAAACAGTACCCCAAAAAAATTAAATTAACTTTACTTTTGTAATAACTCCTAAGCATAACTAAACATACAAGATTAAAAAATAAAGTATTCAAAGTTCCAAAAGATTACCATCAAAGTAACGAGTTCGATTTCTAATTTTCTACTAAAAAATAAAAATACAAAACACAAAAAAGTGAAATTTGAGAGTACCTTGGAAGGTCACAACCTTGAGGTTGCCATCTCCACTTAGAATAGTTTCTATCCAATCTTCCATTTCCTTCACAATCAAAACCTTCATCTATAAAAGGACATGAATCTCTATTATAAAGAGGATAACTTTCATCAAAAACCCAATACCCTTTTGTCCAATCACACCCTTTCACTATCTTCTCCTTCTGCTCAATCTTCATAAAAACCGAAACTTGACTTTTACCCACTAAACCAACTTCTTCTACCTTAGTCCCATTACCATGCATTGAAGAAAAATTAACATTTGAAGCAACAACACGGTGGTGTTCTATAGCTTCAGATTTGAATCCTGTGAAGTTCTTTTGGCTTCTAGAAAGACGGTTATCAATTAAAGTTGGAGTTTTTGTAAGAGTTAAGTTGTTTCTGGTAAAACTAGTGAATGAGTGAACAGTTAAAGGTGAAGAAGTGTTGAAGTGAAGAAGTGTTTGGTGGTGGTGAAGTGATGAAGGTGTGGTGGTGGATTTTGTGAGCCAGATTGTGAATGTTGAAAGGAAAAGAATAGAAGAAAAGATTGTGAATGAGAAGAGTAAAAGTCTAGTGGGTTTGAAGGAGAAACTTCTTTGTCTCTCCATTGATGAATACTACTACAAGTCAATGGTAGCGGTTGGGAGTTTTTGTAGCAACATGGTTCATGCACGATTTTGATAATGGAATTGGGGAGTTGCAGGGGAATAATTCATTAATATGATAATGTATCCAAATATTGTTGAAAAAAATTAGTTAATAAACATGCACACTAAATAGTTTTAGATAGTCAACTCGGATAATTGATTAGTGATTATTTATTAAGAAACAATTACAATACATGATTTATAAAATTATTAAATTTTAATAATTGTTTGTGTAAAAAATATAT
>JBBPBP010000003.1:56525273-56545342 GCA_037974735.1 Cicer chorassanicum | reverse complement strand
TTAGAAATAAGACAATTTGAATTGAGATGATTCAATTCATTTGAATTGAGATGATTCAAATTAATTTTGAGTAAATGTTTATGGTGCCCATATCATGTCAAAGCGGGGACTGATTATGGAAGAGAAATTATTTACTCTTTTTAATGAATCAATGTCTATATTTAACAAAATGTTTTTGACTTTATAAGATAATTATTATTGTTTCCTAAAACAGATACACGTAGTCTGTAAAAATGAAAGATGAAAAAGTTGATAGAATTCCATAAAAGTGAATGAGAATTAATATGAAAATAATTAAAAGTGGAACAGAATAATATGAAATTTTTAAAATGTTATCGGGTGGTAGAATTAAGTCTGAATGTATGGAAAAAAATCTCACCATCCTTTTTTAGAAAAAAAAAATCTCACCATCCTTTTTTAGAAAAAAAAAATCTCACCATCCTTTAATTCATTCTTCACACATTGTTTAGACAACATAATAAATATCATTAACAAAATTAGGTGAATAAAAAAACGAACTTTTATTAAAATAAATAAATGCAAAAATTGGATCAATATGTCAGTCCAAGGGCATTTAAATTGGACTAAGAGATATAGTAAAGTTAAAAACACTACATAAAAATTTGGAGAAAATCTATACACACTCTAATATCTACAAATTTATTCAAATTACATATTAATCCTTCCATCATATGTTTTGGGTTTTTGTTAACGTGTCAACATTAGCGTGGGCGAACTGACGCTAGTGTCCAAATTTTTAAGATTTGAAAATCCAGAATTCCAAATTTTTATTTAAAAAAAATTGGAATATTTTTCTTAATGAATATTTTTGATAAAAAATAAAGGTCAAAAATAGAATTTATTATTAATGTAGTGGTGCAAGGTTTAAGTTTTGGAGTGATCCGTAGATTTCTTAGATATTTGCTATAAAACATGGTAATTCTAAAATAGGTTTTTTTTTATAATAACCAATTTTTAAAAAGAAAAATAAACACGAAAACACCGCTCTTAAAATTATGTATAGAATTACCCTCATTTTTTTATTAAAGTGAAATTGCCATATGTAAACGTCACTTAATGAAAAACATCACTATTTACAAATACGATCATGTGTTACTCATTTTTTTATTTTTTGTTATTATTTTTTAAAATTTTGATTTTAATCACCCATTCAAAGAACGACTTGTAGTGTAGTTATTGTTGTTTTTCTTTATTTTATTAAAAAACAAAAATAAAATTAATTAAGAATTATAAAATTCATTAAAACTGATTATATAAATAACAAATTGAAAAAATATAAATATTTATTAACTTTTTTTACAAAAGTTGATTAGAGTTATGATAACACTCAGACAATACTTTTTTTTAGTAGGATTAGTTAATCGACGTAGTCTATATTTTTTATATAAAATATATTTTTTATTTACGTATTTGCCCTTTAATTTTTTATAAAATATAAAATATCATATCTCATATATCATATATGTAGAAGTACCTTGTAATGGTAGTGTACTTAAACCTATGCATCATTTGATAATTGAAATGTTGAACAGCAAAACCAAACCTGCAATACCCCAGTTTTTTGCATATAATGTGTGGGACTTTTGCTACTACTATCTTTAGAGTAAAAAAAAAAGTTAAATAAATTTTTAGTTTTTATAAAATTTAAATATTTTATTTTTAATTTCTATAAATAATTTCCTAATTTTTTAATCTAAAAAAAAATATTCATTTGTATTTTAGGTTGTAAGTTTTAAGTTATTTATGTGTATCGCTCGAATACTTGCATAATTTTTTGTAGTCATATTTAGAAAATAAAAAATATGGTCCTTACAAAAATTTAAAATTTTTAAATTTCTGACCCATAAAAATTAATTATTTGATTCATCTTTTATTAAAAAAATTCTTAAAAAAATTAAGTGATATTCTTATAACATTTTTGCAAATTTGTGGATACTAAAAAGTTAAATAATAAAATGTTGAAATTTTATTAAGAATAAAAATTTTCTTCATCCTAAACAAATGGACTAAGACAATTGTCGGTACTCCAAATGGTACATATTGTATCTTGCTCCCCAAATTGATGAATTTGTGATGAAAAGATGTCTAATCTCATATGGTGAGTCCCTTTACCTAAGATAAATAAAATGATGAAGAGATAATGTTCATTGATTTTGGGGATTTTCATATTTATGGATTTTATTTGAGGTGAAAATGTTCTATGATACCTCAACACCCTTAAAAGAGTAATTTGATGACTAATGTGTTTCAATACGAGGGAGTTTTTTTTGCTATTACACAAATTTAAGGTTCTAAATTACCCAACGAACACAATGTTAATATCCAAAGTTGTGGTTTACTCAATAAAACAAAGAAGAATGTTAAGGACAATCTCTCAAATACACTCTACTGAACACTCTCTCTCATTAGATCATGTCACTTCTATTTTGAAATAATGTAACTGATACCGATTAGATTGGTCTCAAATATATTGCAAACTGAAAAATGTTACTAATAATCTATTTTCTCTCATGTTTCTGACGTTTCATTTTTAGTTATATTTTTGTGTCCCACAATCTTGTGTCTCCCTCTAGAGATGGTGTTGGTGCCAGTGTTTAGGCGAGAGGGTAGACACGTTATTATCTTTTTAGGTAGATGTCAACACATAAAAAATGCTAAGTATTATCGATTTAAAAGAAAATCAATTCCATTTTTGATTTGGATCAATTAATTGATGGCAGTCAAGTAGAGTAAATCCACAAGAATGTTACCTCACTCGTTTAATCTAATATCTATTTGATAAACAAAAACATATATATCCAAAATTGTTTATTTATTTTTCAAATCTATTAGAAACATATCCAAAAATGAGTCATAGATCCAAAAAAGCAACATAAAAAAAGTACATGTTTTGTATTGTTGAGATATAAACGGTGAAAAGAAATAGAGAGAAAAAGAGAAAAAAAATTCATTACAAGTTTTTGTCTTATTTTGCATAAGATGACATTGGCTCTTTTTTTCATTGAAGGAAGTGTTGTGTTTACCAAATCGGTAGAACCGGTTACAAAGTTTAGTGTTTTAAAATAACGGTTATGTGGCCCCAAAAAAAAAAGGGTTTAATAGAATGAGTTAGAGAAACTTTTATTAGCATTGCTCTCAAAAAAAAAAAATAGTCCATGAAATTACAGGTTCCTAAAAAAAATGTGATGGAATGTTAGCAGCACTAAAATAAATGTTAGGATTACTAGAAATGTTTAAGTTTTTATTTAAAAATAAATAAATGTCTAAATTTTTATCTTAAATCAAACAGTTATATAATATATATGAGAAGCAACAATGACAAACAAAAACAGTATCCTGTGTTTTGCGTATTACATTTTTTTAATTAAAAAATCAGGTTCAATAAAACTGGTCCAGTTGGCCAATCCAGTCCGATTCTAAATCCATGCTTTTTAGATTAGTTAAAATTAATTATAGATATGTAAAATTAATTTTAACATATTTAAATATAATTAATCTTATCTTTAAATTCGATTTTAATTTGAAAATTGAATTTGAATTTTGTCCTCTAATTCACTTTTACACAAATATATGTAAAGATAAATAATTTTATATTCAAACCATTTTTAAACAAAATTTTACAAAATCAATTCATTCAAATTTAAAATTAGTTAAGATAGAACCTATCGTACACGGTGATTTTTACTACTAAGGACATATACATGCCTCTGTTGGAATCTCACAAAATTCAATCGTAACTCATCTCTTGCATTTACAATTTTTAAATACAAAATTATTTTTATTCCATATAACCTAATTAATTTTAAAATTAACGTTGAAACCAACTATTCATTGACTAAATTAATCCAAATCAATACCCTGACCTTTATTTGAATTAGGAACCCAAATTACAAATACAACGTAATTTACTTTTAGTTATACATCACTGAAACCAACATTCTGGATCTGCTGATGAAATACAATGGCAGATGCAACAGTGAATCACAGTTTGGCTGTAGCTCAAGTATATATATTTAAATTGCACTTTGTCCATTAATCGGCTAAGATCCTTCTGAGAACACGGGTGACAGATGACAAATATCGTGGTAAACCCATGAAGGTATGATTTGGCAACTTGCCACCGTACTAGCAATGGGTTATTTGCTATAGAAGCTATTGAAGGAATCCGTTTAATATCCCATACTTAAAATGTAAGTATTCCATTCTCTCAAGTGGAGGGCATCTTGATGATCTGCCTTCCACATGCATCATTTGGATGCTTCAATTCTATTGCTTCCCATTACAAGATCAGATAATTTTTCTACAAAAAAAAAAAGTTCAAGGTACACTTCAATAAAATATAGGTGTGCTCAGTTCCAACTACTCTTCACAGAATTGGAAAAGTCTATGGCCAATCCTATTATTCAGGGATTTTACTTTTCGTCTTCGCAAATGTATCCTTATCAAGAAATAATTAACTTTTGGTTTAAGAATCTTTATTCGGATCTAGAATTTAAAGGTTGAAGAGGTTACCACAAGGATGACCTTGGCAGAGAATGAGATTCTTCATGCTCCAGATCAGATACTTCTTTGCTGCCCCCTCCACTGGCTGCAACTATGCTTTCAGCATCGATGGTTCCTTTGCTAATATTTTCTTTGACTGTGCCAGTATCATTATCTTCACCTGCATCGGAAGTATTTGAGACGCAGTATTTATGCAGCCACCTACCTGTTTCCCAAAGAACATGCATGATGCTTTCTCTGGCAGAATAACCATGGCTTTCATAAGGCAGAATCACCAGTCGGCTAAGAGCACCATGACCCTTCAGAGCGTTGAAAAACCTGTCTGACTGCATAGCAGCACAAAGGATAGAAGCAGCAAGCAATTGGCTAAAGTAAGGCTCCAAGGGGGTTCTTTCTTTTCAAATACTGCAATAGTCAATTAATGACGGTTTATAAGAATAGTAGAGGTAGAAATTCCTCTCTTACCTGCATGGTTAATGTTCCTGGATTATTATCCTCTTCCCCATGGATAAGCAGGATAGGTTTCTTAATTTTATTAGCTGACATGAAAGGACTCATCTCTACATAAGTATTAGTGGCCTCCCAAAGTGTTCTGTCTTCATTCTGCAGAAGAAAGTGGTGTATAAGATGTAAGATCTTCATTTCTAAAAGACATCTATAAGGTATGCCAGTCAATTCAGAATTAAGGTGTGAAAGGAGATTAAAAGAACTGTGGGACAAAAGACTATTTATGGAAACAGTAAGCCATTGGAATAATAAAAATTGAGCCATTATATGTAGTACCTGAAAACCGAAAGGAGTAAGCGTTCTGTTGTAAGCACCAGAACGAGCAATTCCACAACAAAAAAGATGAGGTGCATGTGCCAGGAGATTGGCAGTCATGAACGCACCATAGGAGTGTCCACCAACAGCTATCTTCTTTGGATGAGCTACCTAGATGGGTCAACCCAAAAATGTTTGATTCAAATTATATTTCAATCGGGCGACAACTTTATAAAGTTTATATACTACATACGTAAAAAGAAAAGCTTACCCCACGCCGGATAACTTCCTCCACAGCAGCCTCTGCACTTGCAACTAGTTGTTCTACATAACTGGTTTGTAGATACTTAATCAGATGAACTTTTTCTTTAAACACAATCAGATAAACTTTAACTGCTTTATTAATTATGGGGTATGATTACTTCACAAAAATTGGAATGTGCTGAAGAAGAAACCCACAAAAGAAGCCAAAGCCTCACAAGAGATAGGATACCAAATATTTGAAACTCAAATTTGAAGAGAAATTAGACTTAGATGAGGAGATTTCTCTAGGTGCTTAAGAACAATCATTCAGTAGTAAGTATACAGTAAAGATCCCACAGCTATAACAGTACTGCTATCAACTTACCTATCATTTGCCTCTACTTCACCCTCACCAATAATTGGAATGGTTGGCCCAGATAGAATTGCAAACCTGCAGTACTTAAAATTCATCAACGAACAGTCCAGCTAATTTTACACACAATATACTGAACCGGAACTAAGTAAAATAATCCCAAATCATCAAGAACCAAACAACATGGATAATTGCGAAAGATATTCACACCTTCTAGCCAGCCAAAGAAGGGCAGATGTGGAACCTATACCAGCAAATTCATTAGGAGAACCACGAACTTGGCCGGCAGCATCTTTGCTCTTAAATTCTCCAGGGTAAGACCAAACCAAACATGGCAAAGGACCATCTGTTGATGGATTGTAACCTGGTGGCAAGTATAATGTAGCAGTAAGTTGAACTCCATCTTTTCTTTGATACCTGATCATCTCTTTCTGCAATGATGCCAGCTGAGGGTATGGATGAGGGAAATTTGTAAGCTGAACTATTTTTTTATCTGGCCAGCTAACAAAGTAATATTGGGTATTTTCAGTTTTTGACTCTTTCGAAGTCAGTATTTTTAGCCTATCTAACTGCAAATCCCCTTCTTCTTGATCAGACATTAGAGCAACGACAGTCTCAAAATACTTTTCCTTATCGCTCTCCCAGATTCGTTCCTTATTACCTGTATTTCTGTTGGTTCAAACCAGCATAAATGAGAATCTATAAGGGTATACACCGGAAACAAGTGATTTAAGACACTTACATGTTAAAGAGATCAAGGAATGGGATATTCCCTTCTGGTGTTGCACCACTTCCATTCAGTATGATATATCTTCCTTCATCACTCCCCTTCTTTATTTTGGCAATAATATATGTCCCAGCTTTGGTTCTCCGCATCATGGGAGAGCCAGGATCAGAATACACATCTTCTGAAGATCGATCGAATAGGATGCGTGGAGTCACATCTTCAGATCCAGGAGAGACTACCCATGTTTTTATTTGCCTTGTTTTATACCAAGATTCATATACAAAAGCCAGTGAATCATCACACCAAGAAATCCCTCTGTAGATACAGAAAACAAGAGCATCAACTATGAACCTGGTCAGGAGTTTTCCTAAAAAGTGCCATATAGATGATCATGGCATATGAGGGACATAAATGTCTGACTGCAAGCTTGCAAACCAAATGATGGTCATGATTATCAGGCATGTAAATAGATATGAACAGCAAGCACAACATAAGCATAGGATATTTGAAAATGGTCAAACTCAACATGAAATCACAATGTCAACTGCAAACCTCAGCTTTGAGTAGCACATTTGAAATACTAAGAAAGAATCAGCAATTTTAGAAAAGGATCTAATAATGTCTAAATGTGTCGTTAGTTAAATGTGAATCAATAAATTGTGTTCATACCCATAGCGGAGATCAAGCTTGTGTAATATCACTGGTTGTTCACCTTCTAGTGGTTCAGCAGGCTGTGAGTAGATTATATCACGGGGAGAAATTTCCACTTTTGCATCGCCTCCATCTTGAGTTTCTACCCTAGAGACCTCAAATGAAGCAATTTCAACAGAAAGAAATCACAAAACAAATAGACAAATAAAAAACGGGACTAACAAAACAATATAGAAATGCAAGGACAGACCTATCTTACGTAAAATAAAGGAAATATCAAGTTTGAATGTGAAAGAAACGTTAAATTATGAGAAGTGCAAAGGACGAGAAAACCAAAACCAACCGTAAAAGGGGAAAGAAAATGAGATAAGCCAGTTGAAGAAAAGAACAGTAGGTAATCCAGCATTGGCTTGCCAATTGCAATGAGTACTTCAGTAAAAGAAAATAACGTAAAACAAGAGTTGAAATGCCTAAACATAATATTCCACGAGAACAGACTCCAAATACTGTGATGCAAGATCAACAACCTCCATGCTCTTCAGGCAGAGGAGGTTAGGCTGTGAAAATTATTTCCTATAATCATATGTACACACCTATATACAGTATAATACAATACTTATACACTCAACCAAAGATAATAAAAAAACTCCACAATAACAATTTATAGATCCAGTCTGTGTTTTGTATCCTTCAAGTGGATAACATATGTGTGTATGGATACATGCATACAGGCATGCTTCCCTGTCCACTGAATGATTGCTCTTATAAACTGCATGCTAAGTACTATTACATGCCATGGAACTTCATTATCAAAACACTCTTAGGAAGTTTAAGTTTTCAAACACTTAAAAAGTGAGAAAAAATAATAAAAGTAATTTCTACTGCATATATAAAAATGTCTAAATTAAAAAAAGAATGCATGCTTTATAAGCTTACTTAAGTTATAGTAATTTGTAATGTTGCTGAAGTATATGCCTAGGAAGAAATATAAATTAAAAACTCAGATCTATACCAGTAAAGTGTAGATGGCTTATCAGCTCTCCAATTAATAGAACGCATCCCTTTTCGCACACTACTGGATGTAATTGGAATGTCTTCGGCAAGGGGCAAGTCACAAAGCTCCCTGACAAATTTTCCATCAGCACTCCATAACTCTACCTTCTTTGGAAATCGTCCACAAGGTACAATGAAAGAGTATGGCCTGTGAATTGAACTAATCATAATATATTTCTCGTCTGGGGAAGGGTCCATAGAGGTATAAACAGCTGGTGGTCCAAAATCCTTTGTAGTACCATCCAAAGATGCTAAAACAAGCTGAGAGGTTGCATAGTAATCAAACAAATCTTCATCATACTCATCCTTCAGCAAATCCTGGAAAGTTCTTACTTGAACAATATTTTTCTGCTCATTAGATTGGATTTTCGGGCCACCAGGAACCAAAGGTTTCTTTGGTGGAGCTCCACGCGATAATGGAATGGTGCAAACTAACAATGTAGAGTTATCTACCCAAACATAGTTGTCAAAAACTGCATTCAAATGTACATCAGATGACTGAAACAAAGGTCTAGCTTTCCCTGTTTCCACATCTGCAACCCATACTCTGAGTTTACTACTATTGTTGTCCTCCTCATTCACACGAATGCTGAAGGATAAATGTCGAGCATCAGGTGACCAAGTAACAAAATTTATCTTCGCACCTTCAGGGAAACCATGTATCTCAACCTCCGGTCCTAATGTACCATCAGGAAGAAGTTGATGGATCCCTAAACCAGTGTAGAATGACATGCGACTCCTTGAATTGCAGTATCCATCTATACGTAAGCCAGCCAACTTTTCCTCCGGCCTAGCTAATTCAGTCAATGGAGGTAAAGCTCTTCGCTTGAGAAAAATAATTTTGTCTCTATGTGGTGAAAAGGATATTGCAGGAACAGGCGGAGCATCTACGATGTCCCTAATCTCAGGTGGAGGAACACGATACCCTACTCCTAAAGCTGAATCATCTAACATTAATAAACCAAAACATGCATCAGTAATGTAATCTAAACATTAAAGTATCTGTTTGTTCTATTTCGATCATAAGCTATCAAAATACTAAACATTAGAACTAATAAGTATATAACTGAAAATGATAAGAAACTATTCACTTAACCTGTTTGGCTCCACTTTTGGAGCATGCAAAATTGAATCTAGAGGTCTAGAATTGATTTTGACATGTTTAGTTGTATCGAGTAAAATTGACTTTGCCTCCATAATTCATTCTGAATTGAAGCTAGAATTTGTAATTTTTGCCTTGGATTTATCACTCAACTGACTCTCACATGAATGTATCTAAACATAAATCATTTTATATTCAACTCCCTTTTAGTCAAAATCAATTTTCGTTGCCATAAACCAAACACAAACTTATGCAAACTTTTCAGGAGCTTAAACTTTAAACGTGCTAATGCAAAACTCTACACTGTGAGTAAAAAGAAGGCGAAAAATCATCCGATTAATAAACTATTTCATTAGCGGTTAAAGATCTAAACTACTTCAAAATAAGTTAATCAATCATCAATACAGATAATCGTGTGTTAATAATTGAATTTCTAGTAAGATGGAAAACGAAGCAAGAATATTATATGCACAGTATCGCGAAGAAAGATGATAGATTGAATTACTGAGAAAATCAGCGGCGTTGATATTATTTTCATTTCACACGGTATATATAAGGAAAATCCAATCAAGTCGTTAATTATGCAAAAAAAAACATGTGGCTAACGGTGGAGATATGCATAGTGAGCAAACCTTCGTATTCAGTGAAAGTATCGGCGGTGGAATAGGAAGAAACGGAACCATTGGAGGTTCCGGCGGCGCTGTTTTCAGCAGGCACAGCAGCGAGAGGTGCTAGATGGTGAAATCTCGAGGTGGACATGGAGGTGAAGTTCGGGGAGGTTCGGCGACGGAGAGTGAGGAGGAGGGGAGGAGCGAGAGGGAGGAGAGAAGGGTTTGAAGGGATAGATAATGGAGAAGAAAGGGTGAAGAGAGTGAGGCGATGGTATAGTTTGTGAAGCCGCATCTTCTTTTTTCTGATAAAATAATTTTATTCTATTCTATTCTATTCCTCCTCTTTGATATTTTCTTTCTCTACGGCATTCACTGTGATACTAGTATTAACGTCCCTCATATCTAAGGACTCACTAAATTACAAGAATTACAAAATAATTGTTATGAAATAAACTAAAATATGAGCATAAATAGTCAAATATAGCATTATGGAGATTAGAGAGAAAATTAGTATTGCATGATGTAATTCAAAATGTATACACTGCGATGCT
This sequence comes from Cicer chorassanicum, assembly GCA_037974735.1. Taxonomy (NCBI): domain Eukaryota; kingdom Viridiplantae; phylum Streptophyta; class Magnoliopsida; order Fabales; family Fabaceae; genus Cicer; species Cicer chorassanicum. The sequence continues at coordinate 56,534,745 of JBBPBP010000003.1, read as the reverse complement.
ACACAGTCTTATTTATTTTTTAACTAGCAAGTACTATAAAAATTGTTAGTATTCGAATCTTAAAATTTGAAGTATTTCTTCGGGTCTTTATATGGTGAGATATGTAAATTTAACTCATGTTATTTTTAAAATTGATTTTATTTGAATTATCATTATGATTCATCATCAATTTACTCTTATTTATCATTTTCAACTTTTTTTCAATGAGGTAATATCTATTATTCACCTCTCAAATTGGTTTATTCAAATGTATCATATCCTTCGTGAAGAAAATGTATTATATCTTTCGCGAAGAAAATTTTTATGCAAACGATTTGACTTTATCTACTAAAATTCTATTAGATTCAAAACTTATTAGTGTTAAAGTTTTGACGGTTTGTTCTCTTGTAGTCATAGTCTTGACTTAACTTGCTTTTTTAACTTTTTCTTTATATTAAAAAAAACTACTAATAACTTATAGAGTCAATAGCAATAAGTAAAGTCAATCACCGATAGAAGTTATAGATCTTGAGAGGCTAAAAGGAAATAGACATGTCTCGAATATTTTGTAGGCATTTTTTCTATTTATATTTAGGAACTCATTATCCCATTTTTTACATTTTTTTTCTTGTTCTTACCATTCTCACCTCAAAATCATCCTTTATCATCGCTGATTTCAACAGATTCATAGAAGTATATTGAGAAATTGACTCAACTATGCATAATCGCATCTCTGACTACAATCATGATAAGACACCATTTATAGGTATGACAAATTCGATACCAAAACTTGATCCACCACTTGAGCCTTTGGGCATGCATGTGATTCTAAATTTTATATCTGCTCCACCCCATGATATTCGAGTTTGATCTGTGCTTACCCAAAACTATCAAATGCTACCCATAATTTAATTGAATTGTTTTGGACAATATTGACGTCCCATTTAACTAAATAATGTCATCGAATAAATAACTAAAAATTTATTTCAATCGGATTCGAAATAAATATTTATTATTGATCAATTAAGTAATTAAAAAATATATTTCTTGAATTATTTAGTTAAAAAATAATATGTATTTCATTAGTAGTACATCTTTTGAATATCTTTTACATGAAAATTTGAAGAAAAATTATAATGCACTACTTATAATTTTTGTCACCGTTGCAATAAAATGCAAGTGTATAAGTATACACAATCGTGACAAGTAATTGAAAGTAAAGTATCATTATCATGAGAATTGATGTGACTGGCTTTTAGGAGTGATGTTGTTTGAACACAAAATATGACGCAAATACAATACCGTATAAAATATAGTGGGGTCAAGTTTTGTTTTTCAACGAATATCACATTATTATATTTGTGTCAAATTTTGTATTTTAATAACATTACTCAAGTTCTAAATATTCCCAAATTTAGAAGTTCAATTAGTCAAGATCCAAAGTAATAAGTAATAAAGATAATCATTTTGAGCTGACAATAAAAAAGTAAATTTAAGAGTAAAAATACAAGAAATAATGAGAGAAATTTTGTCTAAGATTTAGAGGATAAAGAATAGTTAATGATACAACTCAATTAATTTTCATGATGCTACAACATGCTATAGCATTTATAAGACCATTTGAGATTTTCCAACTGAGTTATCATGGTTTTTAAGTACACTAATGTCATTCTTAGATTCATGTTCATGTTTAACCATGCGACATTAATAGCTAAGACTTCCTTATCGACATAAATGTTATTTATAATCATTTAACATCAATATCTTTTCAATAGTAGTGTGCTTCTTGAATTAATATATTCTACACAAAAATTTGAAGAAAAATTAAATACAATAATTATAATTTATGGTTTAAATGTACACAAAACAACTTTCGTCATCGGTCAATTAGTTAAAAAAAACTGATTTCATTAATCAATTAGATAACAAAAGAACATGTATTTCATTAGTGGTGTATCTCTTAAATTAATGTTTTCTACATCAAAATTTGAAGAAAAATCAAACACAGTAATTATGATTTATGGTTTATATTGTACACGAGACAATTATTCTTCATTGGTCAATTGATTAAAAAATGGTATTTCTCAAATTAATTAATTAAAATATATATATGTTTTATAAATAGAGTGTTTTTGAATATCTTATATATAAATTATAATTTAATAACTTATTACAAAATCTATACACGAGATAATTATCGACTTATAAAATAATCCTTATTCATGTGACATGTGCAAAAGTATGCATAATTTACTAGTTAAGATGAAAATTATCCAACCAGAAATTGATTTTAATTATTTTTAGAAAAGTATATCTAAACATATATAATTTTACAATAACCTTACTTTTAAATAAAATTAATTTTATAAAATAAATGATTTAAAAACATTTTTTATCACTTTAAAATAAAAAAACACACAATTAAAAAGTCTGTAATCTCCTCCATAATTTTCAATACTTTAAAATAAATTTAAAGAATAAAACCATTAATATTCATATTAACAAATCATGAATTTATAATAATAATAATTATTGATTTTCCAGATTTGTTAATTTTAGAGTAAAATTTGTAATTTATTTATTTTAAAGTATACTCTTGTTTGTGACAAAATATATGTGTGATTACATGTGGAATATCATAATTGGTTGCAAGCAGATAAGAAATATGCGTACATAAATGAGCAGGAACCTCAGTATATATCGTAGAAATCTCTACACTATGATATCGATCTTCATCATATCTACTCTCCACAGATATCAATCATCATAAAACAACAAATCCAACACATAGAAGAACAAAAATGGCTACAATCGGTACACTAAACCTTTCGAACCCCAAGCTTATCTTCAACTCATCCAAATTTCCACAAGCCATCAAACTATCGTCGGCGTCGCCACTCCAAACCCAGATCGGGTCGGGTCGGATGACGAAATTCCGATCCATTCGCGCTGCACCGGAGAAAATATCGGAGAAGGTAGAAGAGAGCATAAAGAATGCCCAAGAGACGTGTGCTGGTGATCCGACTAGCGGGGAATGCGTTGCGGCGTGGGATGAGGTGGAGGAACTCAGCGCTGCGGCGAGTCATGCGAGGGATAAGAAGAAGGATTCTGATCCGTTGGAGGATTACTGTAAGGATAACCCGGAGACTCTTGAGTGCAAAACTTTTGATGATTGATTCATATCTAAGGGAGTCTATGTTGCTTAATTGATTTATATGATCAGTATCAGAATTTGATTGAGCACTCCACTTAATATTGTGTGTATCTTTATGCATATGTTTATCTTAGCATCATCTTAATATAGATTCTTAGTAATTAATTAATTAAATTATGTCTTAATGATCAACTAGCACTTGTTTTAATTTTTGTGAACTTCAAGATGATAAGGAACATTAGTACATTATGAATGGAATGAATGCATACTTTGCATTTGAAGAGGGTGATTCCTTTATACACACTCCTTTAGAGATGATAATTGTCGAGGCGGTCCTTGTAACGAGATTCACGGATTACCGTATAATGTTGATCCGACGGTGATCATCGGATCCAAAGGTCGACTAGGCTACATTGCACCTATATGGACCTATGCAGAAGCTGAAGAGAAAATTTCACCTCGTACCTCCATTTTTATTCTTATACCCCATAATTTTTTTTGAAAATATCAAAAATACCCTTAATTTTTTATTTGTTTTTTACAAAATCCACTGTCACTTCCAGAAAACTTTTTACGAGTTTTCCGGTACAGAAGAATGTTTCGGGAAAACTAAAAAAAATATTTCCAAGGGAAAAATGTACCGAAAAACTTTCTCCAACTTTTCCGATAGAGAACGTGTTTTCGAAAATTTTTATCGACATCACTTACAAAATTATTGAAAATTTTGGGATGGTCGTGGGTACTCTAATGAAAATTTTGAGATGGTAGTGGCCACTATATGTCGTAATGAAGCACGTAGCTATAACTTTGCCGTCTTTACCTCTATCCCTACCCACCTAAAAAAAATATAGTTAAAATCAAATAAATTAATTAAATACTAATATAATAAAAAAAAAATCTTTTACTACCGAAAAACTTGTGGGTGAAGTTTTCCGGTAACTTCCGGAAAAGTCACTAACAAGTTTTTCGATAGTTCATTATTTCTGGAAAACTTGAAAAAAGTTTTCCAGAGTAGTGTTATGTGTCAAGTTTTCCAGAGTAGTGTTCTGTACCGGAAAACTTGAAAAAAGTTTTCCGATAAAAATAAAAATTTTGACGTAATATGTACGAAGGTATTATGGTATTCTCACTAGTTTTTTGGGGTACAGGGTTAATTGTGGGGATACGGGGTCAAATTTTCAGCTAAAGCAAGGTGTAGTGACTTGTTGGGTCTAAGGCCCAAATCGCGCACGCAATAGTGTAGGCTGGATCAAAGCCCAGTCCAAAACAAATTTGTTAATCATGTTTGGTAGACAGCCTAATAAAATATCATCCAAATAAGAATAGATTATACAAGTGGTTTGATGCTATATATTTATCTAAAATATTTAAGGACTTGTTCGGGAGAGAGATTTTAAAAAGGAGGGGAAGATATTTTTTTTTTTTTAAATTTAGCAAATTATGAAATATTTTCAAAAACAAATAAATTGTGATTGAAATATTACATTATTGTATATTATGCTGTTTTTTTCACATAAATAATTTACTTAAACATTAAAATATAGATTTAACGTTATGAAAACTGTCCAAGATCTTTCTCAAACAAACAAATTCTAAGAATAATGATATATATACGAGGGTGATTGTTAAGACAAACTCTCAAATTAAGTTTTGATGAAAACAAACAAAAGATTAATTAAAGATATTAATTATGATTCTAAATGTTATGTTAATTTAATATGTGCTTTTGAGTGTTTTTATTAAAGATAGGAACCAAGCAAAGCAAAGAAATAAGTCATGATCATAAACTATACAAAACAGAGAAAGATCAGCAGAATCAAGAAAGATCGTTACAGCCACTTCACCAATCTTTCTCCAACACTTCTACATTGATTATGCTTGAAATCTTTATACCAATCTCATCAGCACATGGCAAGGAACAGATAGGAATCAGTTTTACTCAAAACGATTCTCGGATCATTAAGAAAATTCATCACGAATCATTAAGAAAATTCATCACGAATCTAAGCATATCAAAAAACGGACTGCAACTTTCTCCAGTCTGGAACTGTCAAGAAAGTTGAACAAAACTGAAATTCAAGATTGAATATAAGTACTCAGTTTATTCAAAAGTCTATCAGACAAGATTGATTATCTTTCTCCACCTATAATCAACGTTCTCCGTTTTTGAGAAGAACAATCTCTGTTTCTGCAGAAGAAGAATTCTCATTTCTGTAGAAAAATATTCACTCTTTTCCAAACAGTTTTGGATCAAATTAAAACATCCAAATCGAAGCCCAATCACTATCAAATATTATCAAAGCTTAATGGGTCATTAAAGCACGCAACAAGTCTGTTTTAGATCAAGCAAAAGGCCCAAAACAGAAAGCCCAAAACTGTCAAATACATGGAGCTCTATTTGTCAACAGATTCCTTGCTTATGTCAGAAGAAAAACAGAGCACTCCCAACAGCTCTTTCTGACCAGAATTAATTGCTCAAAACATCTATAAAAGGAAGGCAAATTCGCAAGCATCAACCAGATCTTCAAGTACCAAGTATTCTCATTAAATCATATTCACTTGCATTCTTGAAGCCATCTCATTCACAAAAGAAATCAGGCTGAACCAAATACATACTTCCAGTTTTATTTTACTGAGTTCTTTCTCTGTTCTGAATCCTTTTTCTCAAACAAGAGTTGAGCAAAATTAGATTCAAACAAACCTTTCAAATTATTATTGTATAAACTCATAACTATAAGGATTGTTTATAGTTTGAGTGTGATTAAAAGAGTTAACTTCAAAATCCTAACAGATTAGTTAGGTGACCTGATTAATCCTTTCTGGGTGGAAATGAAGTGTAGTTACAGATCAAGATTGATCTCTAACTGTGATTGTTCTCCCTTTCTCTTTGAACACATAGTGAAAATCTCACAGTTGTGAGGAATGGACGTAGCCCATGTTGAGTGAACCAGGATATATTCTTGTGTGGTATTTCTTCCTTATCTCTATTTACATTCAGTTATTGTTATTATCAAAATTAAATAGAGAAACTAAAACTGTGATTTTAACTAATCAAGAACGTTCTGCGTTTTCTGTGTTAAAACCAAGAACGTTCTTCGTTTCTGTTTTTATAACCAAGATCATTCTTGAGTTGTTTTCTTAAGTTTTTAACAGGAAGTTTTAAATAGTCAAGATTACAATTCAAACCCCCCTTCCTTGTAACTTGACATTGCTACTTCAGTGATCACTTATATGTTATCTATATGCCATTCAAAAAAAAAATGTTCTCTATATGTTTGTATTAGTATGTAGAAAAAAAAAAATATTTTTCAAAAAAATAGATAATTTGTATAAAACGTAGAATATGAGTATTAAGTGTTAAAAGTTATAGGTAGTGTTGCGTGAATTTAAAAATATTGAAGTTTTATTTAGAAAGATATTGCACATTAGTAGTTTTTATAAGAAGGAGAGATACTAATTTTGTGGAGAAGAGAGAATGCACTCATATCGATTATACCACATGTGTGAGCTATCACTTGGGTTGGATTGAACTTGAATTAAGTGGTGTATTATTTTTTAAGTACCCGAAAAAAAAAAAAATTAGCGTGGCGTGCGTTGTTTTTTCTCCACATTTTTCTTATGCCCTCTACCGAGTCAACAACTGATCTGATATGCGTTTAATTATCGGGTCAAGTTTTCTGTTTCACTCGGTTGCAGAGTTCCTCTATAAGTAGAGGATTCCGCTTAGTTTGTATACCGCACCAAAACTCCAAACTTTACGAGTTCTCTCTTCTCACCTTTCACTTTCATCTCATATTCTTCTGTCCCTTTACCAAAAAATTGTCCTTCAAAATTTTTAGTGGTCGTCATTCCATATTTTCAAGTGGCTTTAACCTTTATATTTAGATGGGGTAATTTTAAAAAACATTTTTTTACGGTGTAGTATTATAATATCTGAGTTGTTTTATCATGAGAACATTATGATTAATCGCCTGCCTTATACAATTTTAGATAGTATTGTGAAATGTCTTAAAGAAAACGAACTAGTTCTCGACTTAATCCAATAATATCTTCATGATTGAACATTATTTTTCAAAACTCAAAACCCACGAGAGCAATAATTGATTTGGATTTCTTGTTCAATAATTGGATTATATAACAATATAGTCTCATACACTGACTACCTAACAACATTGCAATCGTAACCACGTATGTGGAAACAAGTACTGGCTTAAAATAAAAATTGTGTAAATTGAAATAACAAAGATGAAGCCATTAACCACATACGTGGAAACAAATACAGCTGGCTTTATCACAACGTTGTCAACTCATGTAGGTTTTGGGTCTCTCACTATAATGGGCTTCTTCAATCACTGTACAAAGGACGCAATTTGAAAGAAAGAAAAAATTGTGTCAAGGACATGTCATGTAAAATTAACCCACATTTTATGAAGAAAAAAAAAACTAAGAAAATGCTCAAGCGCTTCCTTAGAATTCCAAGAGTGAAAATGAGTAAATTGCACTACATGAAGCGTGTTTCCGAGTATTTATGAGCAATCACCAAAAAACTAACCCACATTTCGCATGAAAGAAGCCATTGTGGTATTTTTCTTGCTGAGGTTTTAACTTTTATGTATAATTATTTTTTTGTACAAAAACTTTGAAAATGGAAAAATAAAACTTTGTTAAGTTGAAGCTTATGGTCGGCCCTCCAAAACATTTATAGTTGAGGGATTCTATGTAAAAAGTATACATTCCAATATTAATTTCTGTTTAATTTTTAGAAATTGGTTATTTTGATTTTTATAAAATCTCAATTATAAACTATATCAGACACTATTAAAGTAAATTATCTTTGTCAAAAAAAAAAAAACTAAATTATCCAAATACATATTCGATCATATCCTTGGTATGTTAGTATATTTTTTTTTTTAAAAAATTGACAGATTCCTTGCTATGTTTAAATAACATACAAATACATGGTATATAATTGGTTTCTGGTCTCTCTTCATTTTCTTTTTTGAGGAAGTTTCTGGTCTTTTCATTCTCAACAAAAAAATTGGTTTGTGATATATATCCATTGCGCAGCTGTAGTTTATATAATTCGCCAGCCAATTTATATAAAAAAAAATATGACACTAAATATTTTTGGTTTGCCTGCAAAAAAAAAAAATCGGTTGAAGCTATATAATTTTTATAACGACGGATTGTATTTTATTTACATTTTTATTGTGAATATAACTATTTAATCTACTCCCTTTACTTTATTTCATTTGGATCTAAATTATACCTTCAATCATAACGTTAATCATGATGAAACGGACCCTACAAAGAACTAGAAACCTGTAATTCAACAAGCCAAAAGAGCGTCATGAAGATTGAAGAAAGACAAAAATAAATACTTATATAAATTATAAAAAGCTAATTTCCTTGACGCTTATAGTTTTTGTAATGTGCCGAAAAAGTTGTGATGTCTATTTCAAATGGAAATGAGTTTGGGGTTAGAATTGTAATGCTACACGTACATTCACATGTATCGTAATATCGTGCAATATCATATGTTTTTTTTCTTCTTTTTGATTAAATACATCATATGGTATTTCATGAATCACTAATTCTTCATGTCGTATATCATAATGTATTTTCCAAAAACAAAATAATTGCATTTTATGAACCACTGATTCGGTAATTGAAGCAGGTACAACGTCAAAAATATATATGTGGTCGTATTAGCTAAGGCATCACTGCATCAGCACCACATTTAATCTTTGTCTCCAAATAAGCTTTATCACTTATGGAATCAAATATATATATATATATATATATATATATATATATATATATAATTTTGAATATCTTAATATCTCGCGTTTGATTTAAAGCAAGAAGTAAACTTTACGCCTACTCCTACTTGTCAATAAGAGTTAGGGTTGGCATAACACACATCAAGACATAAAGAAAATTCAAAAACACCACTTTGATAAAAAAAAATGAATAAAGACTCATTTTGATTCATTACAAATTTTGAGAGATCCAATTTAATTTTTGAGAAAAATAAAAACACTTTTTAGTTTCTAAAAAAATAAATCGATCCAAATTAGTCTTTAGTGTAAACCACATTTAGAAATTTGAGTTTTTTTTTTTGTTGACTTGTTCGATAACTCATCAACTTGATTACTTCACATGTAATTTTTATAAAAGGGAACAATTAGATCTTTCATGATAATAAAAAAAAGTTAATTAAGTCTCTGAGACTCTAAGCTTGTTCGTTTAATCCATGTCTAGACTTATTTTTAATCATTGTCAACAGTTTAATTGTTTCGTTTTATAGAAATTACATGTGAGATAATCAAGTTGATG
>JBBPBP010000003.1:56488498-56522046 GCA_037974735.1 Cicer chorassanicum | reverse complement strand
TTTTTAACCCATATATATGTAAACAACTAAACATTGTTTTCTCAATGTTTGTTTCAATTTCAATTTTTTTTAAAAAATTTGACATCTCATCACATTAACTTTTCATGCAAATATATTCATTTTTTATCACTCACAAAAATATTTATGACGACTAGATTTTCAAATTTTCCAGCCTGTATGTATTAATTAAACACGTATTAAAATATGTGTGGTAAACACTCAAAATTAAAAATTAATTATGTTCATTATCCCTTGCTTGTCACATGCTCGAGACTACTTAATTATAAAACCTAAATGGGAGATATTATCTTTACGACAATTGAAGTTTTCAACCCGTTAATTGCAAACAAAAGTCCATATGCATCTTCATCTACTGAATAAGTTGGCGAGAATCACTTCATTTTGGCCGAGACAAAACTAGGTTTTTTTATAAATATATAGTTTAAAAAAAAAACTAACCATTATACTCCCCATTTAAAAAAATATATAGTCTATTTTTTTGACTTTTAGGAAGTAGGATCTTCAAATGATAGATATTTTTTACTTGAACTTCAAATGATAGATATTTTTTTACTTGAACTTATAAACTTTAATTATTTTATTTTAATAAGAGGTCGTATCTTCAAATGATAAATATTTTTTTACTTGAACTTCAAATGATAGATATTTTTTTACTTGAACTTATAAACTTTAATTATTTTATTTTAACAAGAGGTCGTATCTCGTGGATGCGGCCATCTATAAATTTTTATTTTTATTTTTTTTTCTTCAAGTAGTCGCAGGGTGAGGATGGATCTCCTGAAGATAAAAAAAAAGACATTTTTATTATATATATATTTTTTTTAAAAAGATATAATAGTTAAAAAAACTACAAGACTACCAAAATAATCTCTCATGCACCTATTTAGTCTCACCTGGATGCGTTGATGAGATAAATAAGTGTTATTGTTACACATACCCACTAAATGTGATATTGTTAAAATCTTATAAATTTGTTAGGTCCTTTTTTTACAACACAATAGTTAGGTCTATGTCTAAAACATTTATCTTTGGAAAATTTTATCTCCTCGGCAAAATTTTGAGGCTGAAATCAATTCCCTGTCTTCAATTTTAGTATCTCTTTTAAAATCAAGATAAAAATAACTCATTAAAGGATAACTTGCCCAAAAAAACTTATGAAAGGATACAAATATGCCGCTGTTTCATAAACAATTAATTATAAAAAAAGTGGAGAATGTCTCGTGAAAAATCAGTAACAAAAAACTACAACCAATAAAACCTCATTGACTATGATTTATAGGTAAGGATAAACTACACGAAATAAGATATTTTATAAAAATTAAGGTGTGGTTATATATATAAAAAAAATCTTTTATATAATTTAATTAAAAATTATTCGATTTATAATATAAATTATAAGAAAAGTTTGAAAGTAATCAATTGTGTTTGTTTAAATCAATAAATTAACTAAAATATGCAAATAATAATATATTAATATATAAAAAAAATTATCGATTTTACTCGCAATAAAATAATGTAAAAAATAAAATACCACATGTACGATACGAGTATTAGTATCAGGTAAGTATTTATACAAGATACTTTACTATTTTAGAAATATCTATTTATGTTATATTTTTAAGATAAAAATAATGAAAGTTAAAAATATTCATGCAATTTTTTAATTAATAATATATAATTTAGTGCTTGTATAATAACAAAAAGTAAATAAAACACAATTGGCCCATTAGCTCAGTTGGTTAGAGTGTTGTGCTAATAACGCGAAGGTCGCAGGTTCGAGACCTGCATGGGCCAATTCTTTTATTTTATTTTTATACTACTTTCTTTCGAGGAGAAAATCTGCAAGCAATAGTATATAGGAAAAGCTAGAAATTAATTACCTTACTAATTTCACATATTAGAGGAGCACTAATTGAGATTCACTGAACAAAAAAAAGAAACAATGGAAACACCACCACTGGACCACAAAGCAAGAAGAATGAGAGATCTTCTCTCAAGTTTCTACTCTCCACACCCTTCAATTTCCTCCGACACCCCCAACACATCTTCCAAATACACTTCATCTGATGACATCAACTCTTCATCTTTCGAACCTGATTACTACATGAATGCCCTGGTAAATTTGTTTTTTTATATCAAATCAAAAACGACGTCGTTTTGTTTACGTTATTGAAAATTATTTACGATCATTTAATTTCTTATGAAGGTACATAAGTTGAATTTGGAAGGGTTACTTCATAGGCACGTTGAAATGGTTACTGAAATTAAGAATCTCGATACTGATTTGCAAATGCTCGTCTACGAAAATTATAATAAATTCATTTGCGCTACAGATTCTATAAAGAGGTACATTTATATATTGTATAGTTTTTTAAATTTTGATTTTCATATTCTATTTCTATTCCACCATGATATTTGTACACATATCATTCTTTCTCTAGGTGTTGAGTGGGTGTTTATGAAATATTTTTCATTTCTATTCATGGTGAACCTTAGCTGCGTCTCATGCAAAAAAATTCTACTTCTTTTTGGTGCATTTATTTTGTAATCAAATATTTTTGAAGAAAAGCAATGACAAAAATATTGTTCAATAGGATGAAAAGCAATATTTTGGGGATGGAGGGGAACATGGAAGGACTTCTTGATAAGGTAAAGCATTATTATTATTATTCAATATGTTTATGTGTTCAAGAACGATTCACATTTACTCCTCTCCAATGCAGATAATGTTTGTACAGTCAAGGAGTGACAATGTGAACACTTCTTTATCAGAAAATAGGGAGCATATAGAGAAATTGAATAGGACATGCAATCTTCTTCGTAAAATTCAGGTATTAAATTAAACTTTCTAAATGTGCATTATGTTTTAAAGGTGTTATCCACTGGTACATATTATACAAATTTTGAGTCATGTGCTAAATGGGGCTAATAATTGAATAATTGTTTGCATGTTTTGATAAAATTCATTTGTTATTTTTGATGATTTAACTTGTATGTTTTACCCTTGTGGAAAAACAGTTCATATATGACCTACCTGAAAGACTAGGCAAATGCATCAAAGTTGAGGCATATGCTGATGCAGTTAGATTCTATACTGGTGCAATGCCTATTTTTAAGGTTATTTCTAGCTGATATCTTTACTAAATCAATCTCTTTGATTACTTTTACATTTACAAAACATACTTAGACATATATTTTCATGCTAATACAACAATATATTTAGGCCTTAGATTCTTTTTCCCCTTCTATTAGGCATATGGAGACACATCCTTCCAAGATTGTAAGCAAGCATCTGATGAAGCAATAGCTATCATAGTAACAAATTTGCAGGTATATATAGCTTGATATATATGATAATGAAACCTTGTTAGATAGCTATATCCTTTCTTATTTGTGTATCAAACTTATGACAAAATTAGGTATGCTTAGCTAGTTCTGTTCATCCTTTCTTATTCGGTTTCCTAGTGTTTAGAATCATGGTTGAGCCCAAGAAAGAGAGAAATAATTAAAGAGAAAAATAAAACTTGAAATGATTATGTGAAGAATTATTATACAACTAGAGTATGATGCACTTTTATATAATGTTCTTAATGTAACTAACCTAACAAATTCTACCTAACCATAAGTATCTTTTAACTACCTCTAACACCTAGACAGTCCCACAAGTTTATATAATACACTGAACTTGAAGTCTCCAACCTATGTTGAACAAATAATTGATGTTAATTTTGTTTTCTTGTGAAGTTTGCTTTCTTAATTTGATATATTTTTCTTTAACCAGGAGAAACTACTTTCAGATTCTGAATCAACTCAAGTGAGAGCTGAGGCTGCAGTTCTCCTTAAGAAGTTGAACTTTCCGGTTCATTTTCACCCTCCTTAAAACGACACTTTGTACAAATTATTGAGAGTTGAGACATGTTGTACATTAGTCATGTTGTGAGAGTTGTCGGCATCATTCATGTTTCAAACTCTCTCCTTTTCCCTTTCTATGAATGGAGATAAATATAACATTGGTAACTTCTGTGTAATTAGTTAAGGACATGTGAATATTTGATGGTAATTTTAATATTTATTGGTAGGTGGATAATTTGAAGGCAAAGTTACTAGAGAGGTTGGAACATTTACTTATAGCCATTCAGTTGATCCCTAAAGTAGTAGAGACTGCTTCGTCCTCTTCTCATGAGGTGAGTTGTGTTAGGAGAAATACTTGTATAATCACAACCTCAAATAAAAATCAACTGGGTACGCACATTAAAAATATACATCATTTAATTATTTAAAAATACACATTATTTAATTATTTCTTCTTCTTTTTTTTCTTTCTTGTGAATGTGCCTAAATGTTGTGACTAAATTGTGTCCACATGAGACCTTCTCGTTGTGTCAGTGTATTTTTCTTTCGCTTAATGCCTTTTTCTCCCAAAAGCATATATATGTGATTTTGTTTGTTATCTTGTCTTTGTTTATTTGGGATTTTGTTTTAAGTGCTAGATTGTGTTTCTGACTCTGGTATGTAACTTGCTCGTAAATTCTATGCTTTCTTGCCAACAAAAAGCCTAGTTAGATGCAGATGCTTTGGTGAAGTAATAAGTGATACTGATTAATTAGATAAATGCGACAAATATAGTGTGGCACACTATTTGGGAAGATATTTTTAAATGTGGAACTTAATGATAGAAGACTCATCATTCATGTGATAGAAAAAGATATCAATGGTTATAAACGATTGAGTTGATAGTTGCTTTAACATCTACTATCACCAGTATCAAAATATTTTGTCATTAAAATGAGGCAGAGATGAATGAAATACTCGTTAATATAAGATAAATGTTTCAGTTCATGGAGTTGTATTTCCATTTAGTGAGATAAGGCTTACTCATTGTACTATTGTAGTTCAATTCATTTTTTTTTTGCGGTTTATGCTATTTTATTTATAGTCTTACCTATATTATATTTCCTATTTGATAGATATATGATTTGGAGACTAATGAATTGAATATGTGTTTCTACTCCTATTTCTCAACACAGGAAGCCTTTCATGAGTTTGTGGAGGCAATTCATGCATTTCAAGTAATATTTCCCGATTCAGAAATGCAATTAGTTAAACTTGCTCACGATTTAGTGAACAAGTTAGTATCTATATTTACAACTTAGCATTTTAAATTTTTTATTAAAGTATAATAAATTTCCATTAAATGCAAATTAACTTTTTAATTGCTTTCTAGGAACTTTAAAATTATTGAGGAATATGTAAAGACACGAGTTTGTGCAGAAGATCTACTCGGTGTTCTTCGTAAGTTGTATATCTAGAAATTTACTATTTTGGTTTTGAATAATGTATTAGATGTAAGGTGAAACTTGTGATCACGTCTATTAATTGTAGATATACATGTTTCTACTTGATGCTATACTATATCAAATTATCATGCTTTTAAGTCACTATTTAATCACTACAAATGTGTCCCCAGAAACTATTTTACACGAAATATTAATCTATACAAATGTTTTTCGATCTGATCATGGTTTACACAAATGTGTAATTACATTTGACCTCCACACAGGAGTTGTTTGGAATGATGTGCTCCAAATGGATGAAGTCTTAGAAGAAGCATCTCTCTCTAATCATTCTATCGAGGTTGGCTCCAATTTAACTTTGACCAATACATGAAGCTTTTCAAGCCGTTATTACCTCCCTTTTCTTCACAATGCAATCCTAATGAAAGCTCGCGTTTAAAATTGGATTTTCATCGAGTAAAACTAAATATTTTCAGGCTGCCAAAGTTTCTGTCAAGCTGTATGTTAACAGTACATTTTCTCATCTAATGCAAGACATTTCAGGTTAGTTCTATTGCATTGTATAAAGCTTATGATTTTTAATTTTAGCTTAGAAGTTGGACACGTTCACCTTCCACACTATCGGATAAATAAAGACATAATTTGTATACAATATGATCATGTTTGCAAAAATGATCAGAAGTGTAAAATGAAGAACATTGGGTTTCAAGAAGTCTAGTAAGTTAGTTTGAATGTTTAATATATTTGTTCACCTGGTTTGAGAAAGCTACAAAAATAGTTGACAAACAGTTCTGTCACTAACTGTGCTCTGAGTTAGCTTCTGTTTGGTAGATTCCCTCTTAAAAGTATTGAAAGGGGATGGAGCAGAGAATCACTTACTGGAAGCTGCTCTGGATGTTAGCACAAAAACAGTACTTCAAGAAGGCAGAAACTTTTTGCTAGTAAGCACATTTGTGTTCTTAGACTAACAGATACAACAATATTATATTTATGCATGCACAAATTTATATTTATACACCTTGATTTTGTTAAAAATTCCTATTGTTTATGATTTTTATAGTTTCAATTTCTCTTTCTCTTTTTTGTTCATTTCAGGATGTCCGCAAAATTCTCGATGACAATTTAGAGATCCTAAATAAACTAAGAGAGTTGGTGATTGATTGGGTTCAAGAAGGATTTCAAGACTTTTTTAGGCAACTTCATGTTCAGTTCCAATTGTTTTCAAGAAGAGACATTTATGCAGGTACTCAAAATCACAGTTTTGTAGAGGGATCACAAGGTGACAAAGCTTTTCCTGGTCTTGTCCTAGTGATGGCGCAACTGTCTGCTTTCATTGAACAGACTGCCATCCCGCAAATCACCGAGGCAAGGATCCACTAAAGTGACTTGTAATTGATATCTATTTCCTTAGAACGGATAAACTTTTTGTTAGTTTTCCTTTGATGTCTTCGGTGTCTTAAAAAATTGCCTTATGATGTTTAGGAACTAGCAGCTTCCTTTTCTGGTGGTAATGTTAGAGATTATGAACATGGATTTGGCTTTGTTCTTAGAGAAATCTCTCAAAAGTTTAGATCAGCCAGTGAAAGTTTCTTACATATGGTATATTTTCAAGTTCACAATTTATTTTAAATAAAATTGCAATTTTTTATGAGTCAGTGCGTAGATTTTTTCCTTTTCCCTTATTCCACTTCCACCCTCATTTGTGTTTTTATTTTCCTTGGCAACATATAGTTATATACAAGCCTGTTTGATATTTTGAAGTTTAGTCTTATTAATGTTTCGTAAAAGAGTATTTCCCAGCATGGTAGTCATATAGCTTTGGCTATTTTTTTGAGCTGTTTTAAATTTTTTATGTTGGAGCACTATTTCTCTGGTGCAAGTTTTGGAGATTGTTATTCTTCATTTTATTCATAACCCTTGTTTCTTTTGTTCATTAATATTTATGCTATAAAAAAACAATCTACAATTCACATATTTTTTATTTGATTATTTCTAGTACATTACTATGAGAACTCAACGGATATCACTTCTCCTAAAGAAAAGGTTTACCACACCTAATTGGATAAAGGTCAGTATGTTACATATATTTGTTTTAAAAATAAAAGATACTAGTGTTAATATTTGAAAGAGCTGAATATATTGTGGTTTTGTTTTGCCCAGCATAAGGAGCCAAGAGAAGTCCATATGTTTGTGGATCTGTTTCTTCAAGAGGTTGACATTCGTCTCATTTAATTTTTTTTCCTCTATGGAGTATTATGTATAAGGATTTATATCTTTACTGGATGATAATGTTTAGTAATTTATTGAAGCAATATATACAAAGTTGCATTTTTGATTTATCTTATTTGATGTCCTAGCTCAAAGTTATAGGTAATGAAGTGGAGGAGATTTTGCCTCAAGGTATACAGAAACACCACAGAACTGATAGTAATGGCAGTAGTGCTTTATCAAGAAGCAACTCCCTTCCTGAGGAGAGATTGAGTAGATCAAATACTCAAAAGGGAAGGAGCCAGCAACTTTTGGAAACACATCTAGCAAAACTGTTTAAGCAAAAAGTTGAAATTTTCACAAAAGTAGAATATACACAGGTATTGAATAACTATCATATACTTGTGCTGCAAAATTTAACTAATTGGTTGCAAATGATATTTATCAAATATTTGCTTGCAAACTGCAGGAATCAGTCATTATGACCATGGTTAAATTATGTCTCAAGAGTTTACAAGAATTTGTTAGACTCCAAACTTTTAATCGGAGTGGATTCCAACAAATTCAATTGGATATTCAATTCTTAAGGACTCCATTAAAAGAAATAGTTGAAGATGAAGCTACAATGGACTTCTTGCTTGATGAGGTTGGAAAAACAAAAAATCTCACCCTTAATTCTTACCTTTTCAAATTGGTGTTATACTTCATTTATGCGAAAACTTTATTTTTACTTCCGATAATTTTGTGTGGCACACTCATGTCTCTACCTTCTCCCATCTTTCATTATTTTTAAAAAAAATAGGTGATTGTTGCTGCTACAGAACGATGCCTAGATCCAGTTCCATTGGAGCCCCCAATATTAGACAAACTTATACGAGCAAAGCTGGCAAAAACTTGAGAACCAAGATATAGTAGTGTTTTTATAAACATGTTAGGGAAGGGCAGGGTATGATCATGTTGACCTTTTTGTTTGAGATATTTTCCTATACTTATTTTTAAATGAATTTGATATTCAAAGTCCAAAATATAAGGAAGAATATAAAAGAATGCATCTGATGCTAACATCCTTATAATATTTGTTATTTGATTGTTGTAGTTTTAACAAATCTCTTGCAACATACTGATATGTTAGATATTGATTCGCGTCGTTGATTGTTCCACTAGTGATCACTCGTCCCCTTGGTTTGATTGTGTTTGATGACACATATTGATATAATAAAGACATAAGCAATAAGAGAATAAATTGATAAAAGTGAGAATTGTGGTATTCAACAAACGCTAAATAAAGTCCAAGGTGAAAATATAATTACAAACTAAATGGTTGAGCTAACTCAACCAACTAATCAACGTACCTGATCTCTTTGGTAACCGCACTAATAATAATGTGTGATATTATGTTACTCTTTTGCATAAACCAATGTCACTTATCAGTTCACAATCTGCTTTGATTTTCATGAAGTCTGGTATTTTGTCTTTAAAATATGTATACACTACATTGGTGAAAAATGAAAGAAGGAAAAGCAAAGGCAAGCGCTCTACGAGTCTTTGGACTTAATTAGGCCTATTGATCCCTCAATTTAAATTTATTTTTTTGCCATTTCTCAATTTTTGTGTAAGGGAGATGATGATCCACCCCTACATTTCTCTATATCTTTTTTGGATTCTAAAATTCAGTAGTGAAAAAACTCCAACCAATAGTAAAAAATGAGGTTAATGATGTTATCAAAAGCTCGAATTCGATAATATTGGGGATGGATCAACAATCACCTACTCGAGAAGAGATACTAATCTTGTTTAAATTGTCCCAAATCTAATTTTACAAGGGACAATATATGAAGTTACATGGTTATTATATAAAAAACACCGAACTTATTATCTATGTAAAATAAAATAATTTACTTGTTTAAAGTTCGAGGTTGACTCACGTTGACCCGATCGGCTGGTCCAATATATCATAAGTTGGGTTGGAGTGAATATTGTCTCTATTTTTTCAATTACTATAATTATGCGTATATTTTTACACATTTTTAGAACGAGGAATGTACCAGCCACCCCCCTCCTGTACCTCCCACCCCCCCATTTGCATGGAAAAGACTGAATTGTCCTTTTGTACTAAATTTTTTACTAACTATAAAACATCAAAAAAAATTTACCATTCCACGCCCCCACAACTGAAAATCACAAAAAATCTGATAATTTTCGAAACTTTGAAACATTCGAAATTCAAAAAGTAAGATTTAATAATATTTTCGAAACTTTGGTTAAAATGAAAGTTTCGAAATTATGTTTTTCGGAACTTTATTTAAAAATGAAATATTCGAAATGAAAAAACGTTGAATTTGAAATGTTCGGAACTTTGGATAAATCCTAAACTTTCGAAACGTATAATTCCAGGTGTTTTGAATATATTCGAAAGTTTGGTTGAATTTGAAAGTTTCGAAATGCATTTATTCGAAACTTTCAAATGTTCGAAATTCATTTGTTCGAAGTTTTTTTAAAATTCTCGAAACTTTGGTTGAACATGAAAGTTTCGAAATGCAATGTATTCGAAAATTTCAAATGTTCGAAACGTTAAATTTCGAAGCTTTCATAAATTCGAAGCTGACCGTTTCGGAACTTTCATTTCCAGGGAAAGTTCCGAAATGTAATTTGGTTTTTTTTTTAAAAAAAAATTAGGGTTTTTATTTATTTATTTATTTATTAATATTATTATTAATTAAATTGTTTAATCTTTTTGAAATTAGGTATGAGTAGAGTTGAGGTTCCAGCTTCAACAGTAATTGTTGATTCTACAGCAACATTCACCACTGATCAGGTATTACTATTGATAACCCACCACCTATCAAATTTTGATTATAGATATATATTTGATGTTATATTTGAAACATATGTTGCAGGTATTTCCCTCTCGAGAAGCTGTATTTGAATGGGCAAAAAAAGTTGGAAGGCAAAATGGAATTTTAATTGTTATCATTCGATCAGACAAAGCAACCGGAAAGAGGGGAAGAAAAGACAAATTAATTTTGGGATGCGAAAGAGGCGGAAGATATAAATGTAAATCTAAATCAAAATCAATAGTAACTTGTTCTCACAA
Organism: Cicer chorassanicum; assembly: GCA_037974735.1. Lineage (NCBI taxonomy): Eukaryota > Viridiplantae > Streptophyta > Magnoliopsida > Fabales > Fabaceae > Cicer > Cicer chorassanicum. Next base: position 56,511,429 of record JBBPBP010000003.1, on the reverse strand, counting down.
GGAAAACTGTCCGTTTAAGCTCAGATGTATACCGTTGAGTACCGGTGAAGGATGGAAAATTACCGTTCGTTGTGGAACGCATAATCATGATTTAGTGGATGCTTTAACCGGTCATTCATATTTGGGGCGTTTAAATGAAGAAGAGAGAAAATTTGTCAATGACATGACAAAGTATAAGCTTGCACCAAGATTCATTTTGAATGCTTTGAAAGAAAGAAATAAAGATAATCTCTCAATTCCCAGTCAAATATATAAAGCAAGGAGTAGTTATCGAGCTTCATTGAGAGGCTCGTACACAGAAATGCAGCATCTGTTGAAGTTAATAGAACAAGAAAATTATGTGCATTGGACAAGAAGACAGGAGAATTCAGATGTTTTAAGAGATATATTTTGGACGCATCCTGATTGCATAAAGTTGCTAAACACGTTTCATTTTGTTTTGATATGTGATAGCACATACAAAACAAATAGATATCGGTTACCGTTACTTGAGATTGTCGGTATCACTTCTACTAGTTTGTCATTTTCTGTTGGGTTTGCATACTTGGAACAAGAGCGACAAGATAACTTTATCTGGGCATTTGAAAAGGTAAGACAACTGTTCGTATCTGAGACTTTAATTTCTAAAGTTATTGTGACTGATAGAGATCTTGCCATGATGAATGCTATTAGAGTTGTGTTTCCTACTTCAATTCATTTGCTATGTCGTTTTCATATTCATAAAAATGTTGGGGCAAGATGCAAACAATATGTGAAAAAAGATAGACAAGACGAAGTAATGGATTTATGGAACAAAATTGTATATTCGTCTAGTGTGGAGGAGTATGATCATCACTTGCAACACTTTGAGCTAGTGTGTGCCGACATTATCCTTTTTGTTGATTATGTGAAAGAGTCTTGGTTGACACCTTACAAAGAAAGATTTGTCACGGCTTGGACCAATAGAGTGTTGCATTTGGGGAACACAACATCTAACAGGTATTTTTAAACTATGATTTGTATTGTTTTAGAAAATGTGATTTACTAATTTATGTGATTTGTTTTAATTTGTGTTATTCAATTTTTTTGTAGAGCTGAGTCTGCTAATTGGAGATTGAAAAACATGTTGCAAACTAGTTTTGGTGATTTGTGTAAAAGTTGGGAGGCTGTGAATATGATGTTGAAGAACCAAATCTGTATCATTAAATCGTCATTTTACAAAACCATCAATGATGTTGAGCACGGATATAATTCACCATTTTTTCAAAATCTACATCACTGTGTATCAAGGAAAGTCATGAAAGAAATTGACAACCAGTTACAGAGAGTGAAGATTGTAGGTACCGACAAAACAAAGTGTGGTTGCTCAATCAGAACAACTCATAGATTACCATGTGCTTGTGAGTTGGCAAAGTTGCAGATATCTGGTAATATTATCCCGATAGATAGCATTCATGTATTTTGGAGAAGTTTAAGCATTGAGCATGAATTGAAGGCTAAAGAATCTTTATCAGATTATGACTTTTCAGAAGAGTTGGAAGCAATGAAAGCGTACATGAAGAAACAATAGGTGTATCTAAAAATTTACCCCGAGGTGTGATATGGAGAAGAGTAGCCACATCGTCTAATGTGATGGTCATCTCTCCAAATGGCATGTGAAATGAGCTGGTCTCTCTATACCACCTTTCAACAAAGGCAGATACGAGACCAGCATCAGCCATAGTGAGATAAGCTGAAGAGAGGGGCAGTAGTCCAGAGTCCCGAATCCAATGCAATACAGGATCTGATATAAGAACCTCAACAAACTTCTTCAGCTTCAATCCATGTGTAATAACCTTCAACGACCCACGATCCTGCGAGTAGTTAAAGAACATAACAATAAATATTTGTTCTTATTTAAATAAATAAATAATTAATTAAATATAATGAATATATATACTAATAAATATATATATTACTTAAATATAATGATTATAATTAATTAAATAAATACCTCTCCCTCCCATATCTTCCGAGCCACGTGGTGTTCATATTGTGTCAACACAGATGTCACCGTCGGTCCTCCAGGGAATCCGACCTGCTCAGACGCATCATCACCATCAATAGCATCATCACGTGCTATCTCAGTAGACTGATCCTCAACCTGCTCCATCTGTGCAGACTCATCCTCAACCTGCTCCATCTGTGCAGGTACATCATCGTCCACATGCGTAGCATCAACAGCTTCAGTGACAGTGACATCATCCTGTCGTCGACGACGCTGCCTAATTGGACGGTTTGCTTCTTTCCGTCGTCTGTTTGAAGCTGTTGGTGGAATTCTGTCTGCGACATCACCACTGTCACCTCCCACACTTCGGGCAATGTTGCGGATGATCTGCCCAAATGCACCCCTCATTCTAGGCACTGCAATAGATTAATATATCAATATTAAAAAAAAAATGACAAAAAACACCTAAATAAAAAACACATTTCAAAAGTTTCAAAAATCACCAAAACTTTCGAAATGTTTCGAATGTTTCCCAAAGTTCCGAAGCATTTCGGAAGTTTCAGTACATTCCAAAGTTTCGAGATGAATGTGTCGAATCTTTCAATGTTTCGCAAAGCATTTTCTATTTCGAAACTTTCATATTGAATGAAAGTTTCGATGAACACGTTTCGAAACTTTGAAAGTTCCGAATGATATGCTTCGAAGGTTTTGGTTTTCTGGAAACTTTCGAATGTTTTGTTTCGGAAGTTTTGGTTTTTCAGGAAAGTTTCGAACATTTAGGGGTGAAATCTTACTTTTCTATTTCGGAAGTTTGAGATTGTTAGAAATATTCGAAATGTTCAAAATCTGAGTTCGGAGAATTGAAAGGTTCGAATGCAACGGTGAAAAATGGAAGTGAATTTTTTTTCCAGGTTTTATTGGTTTATAAAGGGGCAATTCAGTCTTTTCCATGCAAATGGGGGGGTGGGAGGTACAGGAGGGGGGTGGCTGGTACATTCCTCTTTTAGAACATATGATTACAGTAATAGGTTTCAATTTCTTTTAGAAAATGGAGAGGATGGTTGGATTGGGCCTTAAAATTTGTGGCATAATAAAACTACGGGTTAGTCCAGCCCAATTATTATTATAATAACGGTTTTGACAGCGGCACACCCTGGAAGTACACTGGATACGACACACCAGATCACAACTTATCACGACTCATGAGGACGCTCCTTTTCCCGCCAAAAGTCCCTTCTTCGTTTATAGCTTGGCGCCCAATTCCGACACTCACTACCTCACTTCACCCTCAATCTCTCTCTTTCTCTCTCCCTCTCTCCGTCTTCGCCAAGTTGAAGAACCATGAACACCAAAGGCGTCGATTTCGCCACTGACAAAGGTAAACCATAAACCTTCATTTCCCTCTCAATTATTTATTTTCCTTTTGTTTTTTATTCAATTAACTCCTGTAATTTTCGTCCAGTTCTGGCAAGAGAGTTCCTCTCGAACTTCGCAGACGCTAATGGCGAAGCCAAATACTTAAACATCCTGGTCAGTTCACCATTCGAATTCGTCTCTCGTTCATTTCATCTCTCACGTCGAACACTAAAGTACAACAACGCTTAACCCTAATTCATTTTTTATTTTTTATTTTGTTCCAGCAAGATGTTGCAAACCACAAAGCCCGTGCAGTTCAAATTGATCTCGAGGACTTAATTAATGTAAAATTTATCTTTCACTATATTGCATTTGTACATTTTAAAATTCTAATTACAGTCAATGGTTCTAATTTCTAACTAATCTGTTTGATTTAGTACAAAGATCTAGATGAGGAATTTCTGAGGCGTGTTACTGAGAACACTCGAAGGTATATTGGGATTTTCGCTGATGCAATCGATGAACTCATGCCGGAGCCAACTGAGGCATTCATCGACGATGATCATGATATTTTGATGACTCAGAGATCTGATGAAGGTACTGAAGGTGTTGATGGTTCTGACCCGCACCAGAAGATGCCTCCTGAAATCAAGCGTTTTTTGTAAGACTCCCTTATTTGCTTGCTATTCAATTTATAGGGTTTTTGTAATATGTGATTTTGCCCTAATTTGTTTCGCAAGACCAATAACGTGTGTTATGTATTACTTGGTGGTTTTTTTTATGCCTTAGGTTTTATATGAAGTTCTAATGTTACCTTGTGGGTTATTTTGCAGTGAAGTTTATATTAGAGCCTCTTCTAAAGGAAGGCCATTTACAATTAGGGAGGTGAAAGCTTCAAACATTGGTCAGCTTGTAAGGATAGCTGGTATAGTCACGCGTTGCTCGGATGTCAAACCATTGATGCAGGTGGCTGTGTACACCTGTGAGGATTGTGGTTTTGAAATTTACCAGGTAATTAATGAAAGTACTGCAAGGACTGCTTAATTTAGATGCAAAGAAGGTTTAAAAAGGGAAATGAAAGGGTTCCTTTCTGCTATTATGATTTGTTGCCAGGATGTTAAGCAATGATGTTTTAAGTTTTATGTATAATTTATGATTTATCTATAACTATCTATCAAACCTTGTTAGGTTATTGTTGTGGACTATTTTTTTCTTTTGTTAAATATGGTATGGCTAGACTGTTTTGGAGTTTATGTGCCCAAATATTTTTGACATTGTTGTTTTCTCCCTTCACTAAACAGGAAGTAACAGCTAGAGTATTCATGCCTTTGTTTGAGTGTCCGTCAAGGCGCTGTGTTATGAACAAAAGTAAGGGTAACATCATCCTTCAACTGAGAGCATCGAAATTTTTGAGATTTCAAGAGGTTTGTAGTCTACTCTGGTTCAGGGGTCGAAGTCTAATACATGATTAATTACTTTATTTTTGCATTTTCAGTACACTTGCTTATAAACTTTGGAATGAGGAGATTTTGATATGGTTAAATTGCAGGCCAAAATTCAAGAACTTGCTGAGCATGTTCCGAAGGGCCATATTCCACGTACAATGACTGTCCATCTTAGGGGAGAACTCACTAGAAAGGTTCGCTATTCCCTGCCAATAGCATTAAAGTAACAATTACTATATCAATTGTTATCAAGTATCTGAAATTGTGTCAATGCATAGTTTTATTCCTATAATATGGACATGTCCTCGAGTACCTAAAGTTGTGTCAATGCATAGTTGTATTCCTTTAATATGGACATGTCCTCACTTTATGAATAAAGTTATCGCATTAATACAAGGACATGATTAATAATTACAATGGTTTTGTGACTGGCTAATTATTTGCTACCGTTTATTAACTTATGGTGAATTATCAGGTAGCTCCAGGTGATGTCGTTGAACTATCTGGGATTTTTCTTCCTATACCTTATGTTGGTTTTAGAGCAATGCGTGCCGGCCTCGTTGCTGACACATACTTAGAGGCCATGTCTGTGTCTCATTTTAAGAAAAAATATGAAGAGTAAGTTACTTTTGCAGATATTTCATAATGACGGCCCCCTTTTTGTTACCCTACTTTGACTACAGTGGTGTCTGGGTTTTTTATTATATTTGCTACTTGGGTATTATCGTGACGTGTTTGCACATGATGAAACTCATACCTACTAGTTAATTAATTAATCTTATTAAAGTAGTTTGGGGGAACATAGAAACTTTCTAATCAATTAGTTTTTTCATAGATATGAATTTAGAGGAGACGAGGAAGAGCAGATAGCACGTTTAGCAGAAGATGGTGATATCTATGATAAATTGGCACGGTCACTAGCTCCTGAAATTTTTGGACATGAAGATATTAAAAAAGCACTGCTACTGCTTCTCGTCGGAGCTCCCCATAGGACATTGAAAGATGGGATGAAGGTAATAAACTACGTTTTTTTTTCTGAAACGGCCAAAGTTAATAATGATTTATTATGTTAGTATTTTTTTCCTTCTTCCGGGTTTGAATCTGTGTCCTCCAATTCCTTAACCCTTAATTCAAAACAATTGAGTCATCCATCCACCCCTTAATAAACTACAAATTAATTGAAGCACACATGTTTAATGGAGTTTAAACTATGCATAAAAATAATCATGTTGAATTAGTAAGGATAAAGACTTGATGCCATTTATAAAATTACAACGATACTAATGATTTGTATAAAATTTTTGTTGTCCTTTTCCTCAATTTTGCTGTTGTTTGTTGTGTTTGGTTTGATTTATGTTGTGTGCATGGAATGCCTTATACACAATTGAAGTACTAAGTATTTTAATTTTCATTTAATTGCAGATTAGAGGAGATCTACATATATGCTTGATGGGTGATCCCGGTGTTGCCAAGAGTCAGCTTCTTAAACATATAATCAATGTAGCACCCAGGGGTGTATACACTACCGGCAAAGGAAGTAGTGGAGTTGGTCTTACTGCTGCTGTTCAGAAAGATCCGGTGACAAATGAGATGGTTTTGGAGGGTGGAGCATTGGTAATGGAGTCATTTTTTTTAAGTGTAGCAATTCCTTCCATCCATTTTGAGCCTGTTTTAAACTTCAAGTTAAAAAAAAATAGAAAAATTAGGTAAACAAATATATGTTGTCAGCACTTGCAAAATAAAGATGGGAAACAAGTAATGCATCAAATTGCTACTTTAGCTTCTAAATCAATGCAATCTAAGTCAGTTGAACTAGTAGCTTCCATGTACAAATAGAGATTTTGACAGAACATTTTGAATTTCAGGTGCTAGCAGATATGGGCATATGCGCCATTGATGAATTTGACAAGATGGATGAATCAGATCGTACATCGATACATGAAGTTATGGAACAACAGACTGTTAGCATTGCCAAAGCTGGGATCACTACATCACTGAATGCAAGGACTGCTGTACTTGCGGCAGCTAATCCAGCATGGTATTATTTCTTTTCACCTTATTGATGGGATACAAGATCTCATTGGTTTGCATACCGTGTTTCCAAATCTAATTTAAACCATTTTAACTCTGAAGGGGAAGATACGATCTAAGAAGAACTCCTGCTGAAAATATTAATCTTCCACCTGCCCTCCTATCAAGGTTTGATCTGCTGTGGTTAATCCTTGATCGAGCTGATATGGATAATGATCTTGAAATGGCAAGGCATGTTGTATACGTTCACCAAAATAAAGAGTCTCCTGCTTTAGGATTCACTCCTCTTGAACCATCTGTTCTTCGGTAAGAAGAGAATATGGATTATTCTAACTGCTTTTCATTTTTCCAAACAAAATTTGAGTTTGCTGCAAATGCATCGCTGATTAGATTGCATGCTTATTCTGACTGGCTCATATAGTTTCATATAGGGTCTGTGTCAATGTTCTGTCATTTGCTAGAAATAAATTATTAAAAATTAAATTGTGTTGCTTCCATCTAGTGCATACATATCAACTGCTAGAAGATTGTCTCCTACTGTCCCAAGGGAACTGGAAGAGTATATTGCTACTGCTTACTCCAACATTCGTCAAGAAGAAGCAAAGTCCACCACTCCACATTCCTATACAACTGTCAGAACATTGCTCAGTATTCTCCGCATATCAGCTGTAAGTGTTTATTTTTCTTCTCTCATTTTACCTGTTAAGATGAGGTGAAGGAGGGTAATTACTATTTATTAGGCATATAGGTGGCTCTGCTTCAAGTCCACTGTGAGAAGCTGTATGCATCTGAATATTACTTATATTATCTAAGCAATTAGAATTTCATTTGTGATTTCTAAACAGGCCCTAGCAAGACTCCGTTTTTCTGAAGCTGTTGCTCAGAGTGACGTGGACGAGGCATTGAGATTAATGCAGATGTCGAAATTCTCTTTGTACTCTGAGGAGCGGCAAAAATCTGGTCTAGATGCTATTTCTGATATTTATTCCATACTGCGCGATGAAGCTGCTAGAAGTAACCGGATGGATGTCAACTATCGCGATGCATTGAATTGGATATCACGGAAGGTGAGTTCTTACGTCATAGTACTGCCTGAAGTTGAATCCCGTCCTCTGTAGTATGTAGTACTAGTAGAAAATTATATTTATGTCAAACTTAAGAGACTGAACTGAAGGTTGACTGCTAAAAACCGTAGGTTCAACAATAAACACGATCATAAACAATCAAACGAAGAACCATAAGCTCATTAGTATTGGCCAATATATGGCCAAACTTAATTAATGCTGTTCGTGAAATTTTTTTAGGCTACCTTTTATTTGAGTGTATACAATTACTAATTTTTACACCGATGGTTTCTTGATCCTATCTGGATTTAATTACCGACAATGCAATACCTGCCTATCAACTAAACTAGATGTATTAGCATTTGGTACTTTTTTTTTCTCTCGTTCAATTTTGTTTGAGAAATTACATTTTTAAGTCTCTTTATTGTTCAATAAATTTATGCCAATTTTTTTATTGCCCAATAAAGCTTTTTTTTGCTTCTAAATAACTTTTTTTTTTCTTTCTATTTTATATTTTTACAAATTAAACTGATCATCTCATTTTAACTAGATACATGTTTCATATCCTCACATATAATCTGACCGCCGTTCTCCTTTTGGAACAGGGGTACAGTGAAGCCCAGTTGAAAGAGTGTTTAGAGGAGTATGCAGCGTTGAATGTATGGCAGATACATCCTCAAACCTTCGATATAAGATTTATTGATGCTTGAAGGCAATCTGGTTTCCGGAAGCTGGGATAAGATTGCTGGTCGACCGTAGGGGGAAATCATAGTAATTTCATTTTCTTGTGGTTTGGGTTTATCCAGGTCATGTGGATTCTTTGTATTGTTAGCTAGAGAGTAGAAATGCTTATGTAATAGTAACTCTGAAGTCATTTGCGCATTTAATTTTTATATGTTACAGATAGAACTGCAAATTTGAAGTGAGCAATGAGTTGCTTATTAATGGAGAAAATCTTTTGTAAAAGAAGGGTAAAGCCTAAAAAAGGAACACTTTTTTTTTTTTTGACAAAACGGGAACAAGTTGGGCGCTGCATTATCTTTAACCATGGTACCATAATCGTTTAATAGAAACGAGATGGAGATGGAAATGGGAAAAAATTGTTCCCCTGTAGGTTTCAAATCGTTTGTCCAGTTTTCCTTAACTTCAAAAATTACTTTAAAGTTCAAATTAAAAATGATTACAGAATTAACAAATTTTATATTATTTTGAATACTGTTTTCACAATTTTAAACGATTTAATTATCAAATTTGCATTTATATCGTTGATCTTGGGGAAGTATGGTTGCAGTAAAATGAATGATATTTTTTTTTTTGGTTTCGCTACATAAATTTTGAAGATTAAACAATAAAATGAATGATTTCATTGTAGAGTACATGCTGCACGTCACGAAAAAGCTAAAATTACTCCATGTCAACTTAAAATTCAACTCTTATTAGAAATACTCATATTAGGAAAAAAGATTCAAGTCCACAAATCTTACTATGCCCTCTGGTCTCCTCCCATCTCCTCCATTCTTTCTTCATTCTTCAAGGCCTCCATTTTCAGAGTGCCTTTCTGGCCACCAACAGTAATACCTCCACCACTATTTAACTAATTTCTTCGGCCTCTACAAAACCCTGCAATTTATTTTTCGATCAGATTAGTTTTATTAAACTGCTTTTAGAGGCCGTTTTCTAGCCCTCCCCCGACTCCTCAACGTGAACTTCTGTCACTTACCATACCATTGGTGTTGTTGCTGTAAGTGTCCAAATCACAAGTAGTAATTTATTAATAAGTCCAATTTTATGATTGACTTTTGAGTGTGCGTGCACAAACTTGTTTGGTTTAGAGTTGAAGATAGTATGCAGTAGTTCTATTTGATATAATTGTCAGAAGTAAACTGATCTATCATAGACAAGTTTAATACTATCCCGGTTTAACATCAGATGAAAGTAGAATAAGAGATTGATATAGGAAGAAGAATGCCCAAGAGGAAGAAGATGAAACACAGCAAAATTAGTGGTTTGTGTAAATGAGTTTTACTTTTGCTACCATAATTCAATTAACTTCAAGGAGATGGTATAATATCATATAGAAAAGATGAGGATATCCCAGAAAAAATCAGAGGAGTAAATTATGCTAATAGTAATAATATAGGGTCTAATTTCTAGACATTTCTATATAACAAAATAAAAATAAAAATGAGTCGAGTAATATTTAGTACTAAATAAATTAAAATACTTTGTGAATAATTTTTCTCATATTGTGCTATAGAGAAGTAACTATTGACCTTTGTGTTTTACCATATTTATCGGTTATTGATGTTGCAATTTTCTGTTATTACTGTTGATTGATTGATTAGACTTGAAATTGAAAAGCGTGCGCCGACCACTGGAATCTGAATAAGCTAGGGCCGTTAATTCCCGCCATGGGCGAGAAACATTTCCCGCTAATTTCCGCTACCTTTTAATATTACCGTTTGTTTCCTCACTCACTCACTCACTCACTCATTTCTTCAAACACACTGACAACAATGTCTTCCTCCCGTCGCAATATCAATGGCCGATCACCCCTCGTTAATCCACAGCGTCAAATCACCGCCTTCTTCACCAAAACCACTTCCCCTTCTCCTATTCCTTCTCCTACTCTCTCCAAATCCAACACTAAACTAAACCCTAACCCTAACCCTAGTCCTACCCTTACTACTCCTTCCCCTCTCAATCCCAAACCACACAAACCAAAACCCCTTCTCATAATCGGTGCTTCTCCTTCACCGCCACAACCTTCTCCTCCCCCCTTTGGTGAACAAGTCATTGGCAAAAGGATCAAAGTTTATTGGCCTATTGACGATGCATGGTACGAAGGTTTCGTCAAATCATTTGATAATCTTACCTCCAAGCATCGTATTCACTACGACGATGACGAAGAGGAATCCATCGATCTTTCCAAGGAGAAATTCGAATGGATTCATGAACATTCTTCGAAGAAGCTTAAACGGCTTCGTCGCGGTTCTTCCCCTATCAGAAAGATGGTGATTGAGGAGAATGTTGTAGAAGAAAGTCCTAAAGAGGTAACAGAAGAACATGATGATGATGATAATGATGATTCGGATGATGAAGATTGGGGGAAGAATGCTGTATTGGAGGATGTTGGTGATGATGATGATGAAGAAGAAATGGAGCTGGAGGATGAAAATGATGTTGTTGCAGAGAGTGTTAAAGGAAAGACTAATGGCAAGGTTGAACCCAAAAAGCGGAAACTAGGTGGAGCGGCGAAATCAGAGCCTGCGAAAAAGAGCAAAAGTGGAACTGAAGTTAATAGGGTAGCTGTTAAGCTCTCACCATTGCAGCATATGAATAATTTGGAGGGTAATTGACCAAGTTAATCCACCCCTCAATCTCTGTCTCTTGAAACCATGTTTTGATTAATTCTCTTCCTGTTATTTACTTATCATAATATTGATTTGAATGCATCCTAACACACACATTCCTTATTGGTGGTGTGGACATTAAATATGTTGATTTTCAAATCCGGCATAGTAATAAGTGTATTTTTCCATCAAATGAAGATGAAAATAGGCTTAAAAGAAAAAGGAAATCAAAGACAGCAGTTAGGTTTTACTCTAGACCCAAAACAGACACTTACATGCTGTCAGACAAAGGATATGCCTTCAATTTAAAGTGCCAGTGCTACATAGGTTAGGTTGGATAAATGAGATGCAAGAAGCCATTATCCAATGCTATATGCAAGATTACATACAAAGTTATTAGTTATTTATGATTTTATGCGATTTTTTTCTCTCACCGGCTTCACTTTCATGATGCATCTTCTCATTCATTATGCAATAATTGAAAACAAAGAATTAAACCATCTCTTGCATTTTGCAGTTAAAAAGACATCTGATGGTGCTGACAATGTTCCAACTGGTGATGCCTCTGAAAGATTTGCGTCCCGCGAAGCTCAGAAGTTTCGCTTTCTGAGAGAGTGAGTGCTGCTGACTGTACTGATAGTAGTATTTTGTGAAAATCTTTCTAAGCCAAAATTAACGTCTTATTTATTGAATGGACTTGTATGACATACCACTTTGTGTACACACTTATCAGCTGTTATTGCCATTTTCTCAAGCATTTAATTTGCTGGTTTATATTTTTAATTTTTAATTTTATGGCTCGCTGTATATATGTTGTCATGGTACAGAGATCGCAAGGATGCCAACCGAAGACATCCAGGAGATGAAAATTATGACTCAAGAAGTCTCTACGTGCCTCCAGATTTCTTGAGGAGTTTGACCGAAGGCCAGGTAATTGCTGCAAAAGTAGTAGGGTGAAACTCTCAATTTTAATGTTGCATGCAATTTATACATGGTTTGATGAATGCAGAGACAATGGTGGGACTTCAAGTCAAAACACATGGACAAAGTTTTGTTTTTCAAGGTTTTAATTTGCTAAAGTTTCTTAGTGCCCTTTGTCCATTCCATACAAGTTACAATCAAATAAGATTTCTCTTTCCCCCTTTTATTGGAGCAGATGGGTAAATTTTATGAGCTTTTTGAAATGGATGCACACGTAGGAGCAAAAGAGCTTAACTTGCAGTATATGAAGGTTAGTGTGAGTACTCAAAGGTGCTGTATTTGCTTATGCTGAATGATGCATATTTATTGGTTCAAATGTGACTGTTTTAGGGAGAGCAACCTCATTGTGGATTTCCAGAGAGGAATTTCTCAACTAATGTGGAGAAACTAGCTAGGAAGGTTTGTCACATGAATCACTTATTTTTGTTATTGGCCTCTGCTACTGATTAATATGTCCTACAAAGCAAACTTCAGACTGGTGAGGAACTTACTGAATTGCCTCGGATGAGCAGGGTTATCGAGTTCTTGTTGTAGAGCAGACTGAAACACCTGAACAGCTAGAGCTTCGTCGCAAGGAGAAGGGCTCTAAAGATAAGGTCCGATTACACCTCACCTTTATTGTACCCTTTTTATTGATACTGTGACTTCTATTCATTTTGAATCTTTTTTATCTTATCAAGTTATTTGTCTTTCTAACCCTAGTGTTGCTAGTGGACCAATAATCTCTAATCTCTAAAACTCAATGTCTTCTAGGTTGTGAGACGGGAAATATGTGCCGTGGTGTCAAAAGGCACATTAACGGATGGAGAGTTCGTGTCAGCAAATCCCGAAGCTGCATATTTAATGGCACTGACTGAGCACCATGAGAACCATCCAAATGAAATGTCAGAGCGCACCTACGGTGTTTGTGTAGTTGATGTTACCACAAGCAGAGTCATTCTTGGGCAGGTGTGACTATGTATTCTAATTCTGGCAAAAAATTGAGACAAATAAACTCATCCCAAAATTGTTGACGAGATCAGTAAATATCATGAAGCTTTTAAGTATCTAATTCTTTATCACGACTGGGAATGAAAAGAGGAGTTTGAGGTGGTTTTGGTTTTGGGGATTAATTTTTCAAGAATATGCGTGGGTTAATTAAATTTGTTATAAGTTTGCTCAAGATTTCAATATTTGTTACAAGTTTTTGCTCAAAATTTCAATATTTGGTTGGTTGCTTCACTCCTTCCTCCAAATTGTTTTAGGAAACTGTAACATTTTGTTAACATTCATACTACTGAACATGCACCTAATTAATATTCTAATTGCTTATGTTTATTGCTTATATATGTCAGTTCAACGATGACTCGGAGTGCAGTCACTTATGCTGTATCTTGTCTGAGATCAGACCGGTTGAAATTGTTAAACCTGCTAAACTACTCAGTGCCGAAACAGAAAGGGTACTGCTGAAACACACCAGAAACCCTCTAGTGAATGAATTAATTCCAATTGTGGAATTCTGGGATGCCGACAAAACTGTAGATCAATTAAAGAGAATTTATGGGCACAATAATGATGTTTGTGATCAAGATGGTGGATTAGACTGTCTGCCAGATGTTTTACTGGAGCTTGTAAAAACAGGTCATAATAGCAGAAGTGCACTTTCAGCACTTGGTGGTGCTCTCTATTATTTGAAACAGGCTTTCCTAGATGAGCAGTTGCTTAGATTTGCGCAGTTTGAGTTGCTTCCATGCTCTGTTTTCAGTGGTTTTGCTTCAAAACCATACATGGTTCTTGATGCAGCAGCCCTGGAGAATCTTGAGATTTTTGAGAATAGCAGAAATGGAGAGTCTTCAGGGTATAATTTTCTTTTGATTACCTGCACTCTTTCTAGATGGGTATTATATGTCTATATTTCACTGAAATGGTGATTCTTCTGTAGCACGCTCTATGCTCAATTAAACCAATGTGTTACGGCGTTTGGGAAGAGACTGCTAAAGTCATGGCTTGCAAGACCATTATGTCACGTGGAGTCAATTAAGGAACGCCAGGAAGCTGTTGCAGGTTTAAAGGTAGATTCCCTTGCCATGCATTTCGTTTTTTGATTCTGATGTTCCTTTAATTTGCTCCATTATACACTAGGTAAATCAAGCAGAACTCCAAAACTGTTGGTTTTTTCCTTCATGTCAGCTATATTTATTTGTTTTCTTCTATTTTGTTTCCTTTTAGTCTATCCCACTACTGATTGCTCTGGTTTTAAACTGTTGGTATATCTTTTTGGACTTACTAGCACTGGTCGTGGGGAATTATGCTTTTTGTTATAAAATAAATAAATATGTAAAGCACCGTTCATCTTGTTCTATTTATGTTATTGAAACAATTAGCTATTGATTTCTTTTTGGGAAACCTAGCCCCCTCATTCTATGTAGATCCCAGACAGTTTGCTTTATTTGGTATGTTCAGCAATACAAATCTTCTGCTTTTCTGTTTGTGTTGCTTTTGAACTGATATAGACAGAAGATTTCCTGTCATGTACAGTTTTAAGTTTTAACATCTACTAAACAATACTTGCTAGATTTAACCTATCATTTTCCAGATACTAAATCAGTACATTTTGTCAATCATTTTGATATACTATTACTTTCAAGGGAGTTAATCTACCTCACGCACTAGAATTTCGAAAGGAACTATCAAAGCTACCTGACATGGAGAGGTTGCTCGCACGGGTGTTCTCTACTAGGTAAAATACACTTGTGCAATAACTATGCATGATATTATTTACAGACCATAGGGATTGTCATTGTCTTCTGAAGTATTTATGCTCCTCGATTTTCGTGATTGTAGTGATGCTAGTGGAAGAAATGCTAATAAGGTGGTTCTGTATGAGGATGCATCAAAGAAACAACTGCAAGAGTTTATTTCAGCTCTGCGTGGTCTTGAAGTAATGGCACAAGCTTGCTTGTCACTTAGTGTCATTTTGAATGATGTCAAATCTAGACAACTTAGTCATCTTTTAACACCTGGTACAATTATCTCATTAAATAAATATATGCTATGAAACCACTCTGCAGCTATTGCTTGATGCATGGACTGTTCTGAAATGTAGGTAAAGGTCTTCCTGATGTTTGCATGGATCTGAATCATTTCAAGGATGCCTTTGATTGGGTGGAAGCCAATAACTCTGGCCGTATAATACCTCATGAAGGAGCTGACATAGAGTATGATTCAGCTTGTAAGGCAGTTAAAGAGATTGAGTCCAGTTTATTAAAGCATCTCAAGGAACAGAGGAAATTACTTGGAGGCACATCAGTAAGACAGATGCCCATAATGGAAACAATTGAAGTTTGGTCTTATTATAGCACAAAATATCAATTTTTGAATGTTCTTATTTGTCTATTACAGATCTCTTATGTCAATATTGGAAAGGACACATACCTATTGGAAGTTCCGGAAAATTTGTGTCAGAATATTCCTCGGGATTATGAGCTGCGTTCATCCAAAAAAGTAAGAAGACCATGCTCTGAAAATTGTATGGATTGAATGCAAGGATATACTAATATGTTTGTCGCAAGTGATTAAAAATATAATCCCTGTGAATTTGTTGGTTGGCTCTTGAACAATTATAGTCAACAATTATGACTTTCATTATAAGGGAATTTACCCTCATTTTCTCCTCTGGCATTTGCAGGGCTTCTCTAGGTATTGGACTCCAGATATTAAATCGCTTTTGAGAGAGCTCTCGGGAGCTGAATCCGAAAGGGAGTCCTTATTGAAAAGTACATTGCAGAGATTGATTAGGCGTTTTTGTGAACATCACACCCAGTGGAAGCAGCTGGTGTCTGCAACTGCTGGTAAGCCTGAACCATTTCTGAAGTATATGCTCCTCTATTCTCCTTTGTTTAATTCCTGCTGTTAAACCCTATATTTCTTTAGCTGAAATTAAGTTATCTTGTTTTGGCCTTTTACCTTGATTCAACACATGCCTTTCCTTAGGAATTTTTATAAGTTGAATTTGTTGTGCTTTTTAAATAGAAAACCTTAAGTTTTTTTTCCTTTCACTTGGCTTAAACTGGATGTTGCATTTACATGTTGCAGAACTGGATGTTTTGATCAATTTAGCTATTGCCAGTGATTACTATGAAGGACCAAAATGCAGACCAAGTTTTGTTGGCACCTTATGTACAAATGAAGCTCCGTACCTCTATGCTAAAAGCCTGGGACACCCAGTTATTAGGAGTGATTCCTTAGGAAAGGGTGCCTTTGTACCTAATGACATAACAATTGGTGGTCCAGATCACGCCTCCTTTATTCTTCTTACAGGTCCTAACATGGGTGGGAAGTCAACCCTTCTTCGCCAAGTTTGCATGGCTGTGATTTTGGCCCAGGTGAACTTTTTAAGTCAAGTTACTTTTCTCATTAAATATTTTTCTTTGTTATGAGGTTGAGGGAGATTATGTAGAAAACTGGAACCCCGTCCCTTTGGCTTTGAGGCTTGTCTTGAGTGAGCTTATCGTTTCCCTTTGGAGTTATTGATTTTAATTTCTTGCACAGGTAGGGGCTGATGTCCCCGCAGAAAGTTTTGAGTTGTCTCCTGTGGACCGAATTTTTGTTCGGATGGGTGCCCGAGATAATATCATGGCCGGCCAAAGTACATTTTTAACTGAGCTTTCAGAAACTGCAACAATGCTGGTAAGATTGTCCTTTGAGTATCGCTTCACTTTGTATCATTTGTAATTTGGGTTATGCAGGCATCTAGTCATAGACATGTTTAGAATCTTATCTTTATTGATTTAGGTCATTTTGTCCACTTATTATTGGCTGCTAAAAAAGTTACTAGACAGCAACTTTGAAAAAGCTATATAAGTTCTATTTCTTCTGATGAACATGAATGGGTTTGTGTGGTAGATGATAGACAATTTTCCCTATTACATATCAAGCAATGACTCAGCATGGAAGAAAACAGCTTTCCCCTTTATGTTTTTTCTTTAGAGCTTAGTTGTGTGAGGTTATGCCTGTGTACTTGGATAGTTGGGACTTGGGTGTGTTTCATGTCTTTGTATCATGAAGCTTTATAATCCCTTTTATTTGGCCGCCAATGCATTATATTTGTATATGCATACCCCACCTGATTAATGGATACTTCCATTCTGATTATGTACTTTTTGATGGTGGGTACAGTCATCGGCAACTCGAAATTCGTTGGTGGCTCTGGATGAGCTTGGGCGTGGGACCTCAACATCTGATGGACAAGCGATTGCGTAAGTGTTTGTTGTGGGATTGCATCTGTTCCCCAGTGGTTTCATCATTCATGATTGATTTTCTGACTACTGGGGAGTCCATCTCATATTCTGCTTTGTGCTTTCAAATTTTGGCAGGGAATCAGTATTAGAACATCTTGTACGTAGGGTGCAGTGTCGTGGATTGTTTTCTACACATTATCATCGATTAGCTATAGATTATCTCAAAGATCCCAAGGTATACCCGGTTTTTTATTCTGTATAATCATCAGTGGTATATTTAATTATCCTCCAATGCTTGTAAGAATATTTGAATGCTCTAATTTGTTCAATGTACTGCCTATAAATCACCTGTCACAACCTATATAGATATCATATGCTATATAAAGTTTACATTCTATTTTGGCTAGTGTTTAGAAATATAATTATATTTGAGTTTCCTTTTCCTGCCTTTGTGTAAAGGTCTGTCTCTGTCACATGGCATGCCAAGTTGGTAGTGGAATTGAAGGTTTGGATGAAGTCACCTTTCTTTACAGGCTGACCCTTGGTGCTTGCCCCAAGAGCTATGGTGTTAATGTTGCTCGATTAGCCGGTATGTTACTTTTTTGTTTTGAGCTATCCTAAAGGTTATTTCACTTAACATACAAACATCTGCGGGTTGCATTAATTTTTGGTTCATTGAACTATTGCTATATATATTTTAGGCTTTCTATATTAAAGCTTAAACTTGGGCTGGCAATCTCACCAAATACTGTTAATGTGTGATATGCTGATCATATTGTTTGTTATGAATATATAAAACCTCCCTATTTTTTTTCAGGACTACCGACCTCTGTGCTTCAGAAGGCTGCTGCCAAGTCTAGAGAATTTGAGGCCTCTTATGGTAAATGCAGAAAAGGATCTTCTGAAACAAATTCTTTGAATCAAAGTTGGGTTGATGAGATAATAGTTATCATACAAAAATTGAACAATACTGCTACAAATTTGAGTTGCCAGGAAACTGTTTGTGATCCTTCCCTAAGAAAGCTTCAGCGTAAGGCGAGAAAACTGCTACAACGATGCTAAAACTATTTCAAGACATTATTATTGGGAAATCAAGCAATAGGTAAAAAAAGGTTATATGGCCATAATTTTTGTTGATGGTATCAATCTTGAAAATAGTACATATGTTAGTTATCAAGCAGATCTGTTCTGTTGGTTGTAGTCTTGTAAATAGTTGCAGTGAAAGTGGTAATAGAGAGATTGAATACTACATACGGTCGGGGAAGTTTTGAAAATGTACTTTTATCAGGATTTCATTGTGTATATTTTTGAAGGAAAATTTTGGAATTGAGCAAGCATCATCATGATACTCTCATACACATTGAAGTAAAAAACCTATTAATGTATTAAATTTTCTTCGTGCTGTGCTTCATTTCCATCATCAGAAAGGGATGTGTCGTAGTAAGAATCTTGATAGCGTTGAATGCTATTCTGGATGGCTCCGATTGTCCTATAAACTATGTACATGGGTATAATAATTCCACAAGCCTTTAGTATAATGACCTACAACAAAATTAGTTCATAAAATACCATTAGTTCAGTTGTCCTAGTGCATTATTCACAGCGTTTATGTTTCTTTTTTCATTAAAAATTGAAATATAGTACTACTTACAGTAAACAGTGTAAATGGGTACTCTTCTGTTCCACATGTAAGCACTACAAAAAAATGTCTTACTAGTAACCCAAGTGTAAACTGCAGAAGAAAAGTTGTAAGTTATTTTTCAACATTTCTACATTAGTACATGTAAATTGATTTAAACCAGTTAAAATTTGATCAAGTTCAATATCTGTTGGGAAAAACTCCTAACTGCAGGTTAAATTTGGGAAGTCGCCTGTAAATAGTTATTTATTTTAGAAGTAAAAGTATATGGGTGTTTGTGGGATGGGTTATGTTCATTCTTCACCCTTCCCAAATTTTGACCGGATTAATTTTCAAATCTGAACTTGTAAATAGACCAGGTTCAACTAAAGATAAGATCAAGTTGATCCAAAATGTGAGGCTGTGAGCTCAATGTCTGTAAGTAATCATTCATTATTTATTAAAATGTAAATACAATCTTTTATTTTATTTTTAAAAAACAATATTCGTTTATGGCTGAGTCGTGTACCAGGAAAATCTCACAAAAGGGTCAACAAAATCTTTTTCTTAACAGAGAAAATTTGTTTTATCAATTCTTCTCATAGCCCTGTATTAGGCAACTGGCATTCCAGTTGGCAATGGCAATTGAAATCAACCTGACTCGTTATTTTCCACAAGTGCAGTGCAGGCCACTTTATTTTGTTTTAAATGCATGATTATTGTACGACAGTTACAAAGGCTGCATTTTGCATTTTATATAATGTGAGGTGTAAGATAAATTTTAATACCGAGATTTTTTTTTGAAGTCTATAATAATATTTCAATAAAATTATTAAAAAAAAAAATTAAAAAAACTATTTGATAGACACTTTAAAATAATAAATTATTTGTTAGATTAATATAATTGATTTTGTATAATATTTATTTTTCAGTTAATAATTAATTTAATATTTGTTGAGACAATATTAATTTTAGATAAGATTTAATTATTTTTAGATTTAAAATATTATAATATTATTAAGTATAAAAAAAATTTGGAAATGTTTTTATTAAGTGAAATTTTTTTAAGCATAAATAGATTGTTTTAGTGGTCTTCCACTTAATAGATTGTTTGTTTGGGTACATAATTACGTATAATTAATTATAAGAAAGTAGAGATATACAGTGCTTACAGCTAATGCCAGTGATCGACAATGAGACGCGCTTCTATCAGCGGTAGAGCTGCATTCAGAGTAATCACTTTCTATTACAATTCCTTCCACCACATTTTCTCTTCTTTCGTTTGAAGCTTCTTGCTCCTCCCTTCATAAGTAGTATCATCAAATTTTATTTTTTTAAATTTGAAGGATAGGGAGTAAAAAGTTTTTAAAAAACACAACTAATACCCAACACCCCAAATCTATAATATAGTTGCTTTCTCATGTGTAGCTAATACTTTATAATGTGAAATGATTAATTAAATTAAATTAAAAAATTAGTTGGAAGTTCTTTTTAATTGAATTAAACGCGGGAAAGTACCTAATAGACATTGCTTCATCATTAATCTCAGACTTCTGTGGAGGACTTGTATATCCAGGTTCATATTGCTGCAAAAAAAAAAAATCAATTTTCAATTTTAGCTCACCAAAAACACCCATATTTATACTTATGCATTGCAATATTGAAATGAAGACAAATAACTAAAGAGGCTATAGTTATGTTAGTTTTTCTTCATGAGCAACCAACAAACAAACAAACCTTGATAAAGACATATAGTATACTAAAATGGATAAATTTTAATAGTAAGCTAAGCTAAGCAAAAGACAAATACTAAATAAAAAAGAAAATCATCATCGTTTCTATAAAGTCAAAATCAAATAGGGAAGCCTAACCATAATTCCTAACGAAAGCAAGATACGTGTCCACATAGATAACTCTTCCTTATTTTTTTAATGAATAGAACAAAAAAATTGATTATTACCATTAACATTAAAAAAAACAAAATTATTACAAATTAACGGAAAATGAAAAGAATGTTATGATCAAAATTCATAATCAATCATCATACCTGGAGACATATTTCACAAGTCGTATTTCCTTTCTCGTTGCACCATCTTTGTATGCAATCTCTATGAGCAAACTGAACCATACAAACACAAAGCACTTATTGATTAAAATTAAGAATATTCTAAAAATTTAACAACTAAATACTAACGAAAATTAATAAAAGCAGATTTTGCTTAACAAATTATGTTTTTTTTGTTTCTCACCTTAATTGTTCCAGAACAAGAACAAGGTGATTCCAAGGTTTTGGAGCTTTCAAATTCTTCTTCATGACATATTCTACAGTGAAAAGTTCCAGAAAGTAACTTCAAATCATCCACTAGCAACACAACTTCTTCCATATTCCTCAAATAGTAACACCCAATTCTCTATTTTTTCTTAAAGTTTTAGACTTTGTTTTCAAATTCTGTATCTTGCTCTGTTTTTCTCTTTCTTTTATTGTTCTCTCTTTCTATGTCTTTCTCGCGAACATCGACTTTATATATACGAAACAAAGAATAACTTTGGAGTTCCGATACTACCCCTGTATCATTTTTCAACAAAAATAAATAAGTATTAATATCACCTAATTTCAGATGAACCTAACCATATACTTTCTGATTTGTTGTTGGTAAAAAAATTAATAATAATTTTAGTTAAAAATAAGTTAAATAAATAAAATTAATTTAAATATTTTGTTAGTCTATATTACTATGTTTAGAATCAAAACCTTTGAATCTCTATTTAAAGCTATAAATCATTTCAAGGGCAATAACAATTCCATTTGGTAAAATTTACGTATGTCAGTTAATTTTATGATTGAAATGTTTATACATACCATATGAATTATATCTATGGAACATTTAAAATCACTTTTTATTTATTGAAAAAGTAAATACAAATATGCACTATATTGAGACGAGTAAGTAGTTCAACTAATTTGAATTAAAGATTAAAAAATGAAAATACTTAATTTTAAATGCCGGTGAAAAAACACAACAATTAATTATTAATTAAAAAATGCACTAAATTTGGTTAGAGGGACTTAAGGTCAAATAAAAACTTTGTTTAAACTTGATTTAGGCATAGTAAGGTTGTAATTTAAAAAATAGTAATTTTAGTGGGATTCTTTGCTTATATCTACAATATTAAAAATGTAACAGTAGTAAGTAAGCTAGCACAAATTGAAAAAGGGAATAGGGAAAAGGAATGTATCTTTCACTAATCCTTGGCAAGGAAAGCATATACATCTTGGAATGAAAAACCTATGAAATCACAAGATACTCGTGTGATTGTTTTTTCGAATTTGAAATTGTTTAGCCAATACTCCATCATATAGTATATATATCCATTGATATTTAAGAGTATGTCTCATTTATGAAGCGATCTTTTCAACTTTCCTGTTGTTTGGTCAGATGTGCTTGCGTTGACAATAAACCTAAATCCTACTCTGCACCAACTAACCATTTTTTTCATCATAAATGTTCCCTTTTTCATCATTCGTTTCCTCATTTCTCTAGTTGCAACAAATAATATATATGAATGGGAAATTGTTATAGCTATGGCGGGTGCTATTGCTAATTTCTTTTACAAATACTTTTAATCACATCTTTCTATGTAAATATTTGTTAAAATGTTTTAGGAATTAGCATAATAAATTGATACTATAGTGTATTTAGAGTTAAATATATTTTTAGTTTTTATAAAATTCTATTTTTTTTAATTTTGATCGCTATAAAATAAAATACAATTTTTCAATTCTTACAAAATTATTCAGCAAACACTAGTCCTTGTTCGAAAAAAGTATGTTTAATAGTCATTTAACTTTAATATTTTTAAATGATTTTTTTTTTATATATTTAGAACATTATAAGAA
>JBBPBP010000003.1:56455067-56481546 GCA_037974735.1 Cicer chorassanicum | reverse complement strand
CAAACTACATATATTTTAATAATTAAAATGAAACTTCAACTTTATCCTTTAATTTTAGTTATTTAAAATACTAAAGTGTGGCTTTTTAGTTTAAATAAAAAATGTGTAGGTTGTTAATTTACACATTCATAAAAAAAGAAGACCGATCATATATATATATATATACAACAATATTAATTCATATTGATTTGTATGAATTTTGTTTGCATGTGCTACAACTGATTAAAAGTTTATCACTTCAAACACAATTAATATTTACAATACTAATCGTGATAGTTTATGATTTGTCAATAGCATAAGTTTCTTATATACTATTGTATATTAAATTTAAATTTTATCTCTATTATTTTCCATTTAATTTGATTAATATGATGATGATACAATTTATATTTTAAAATAAAAGCCTCCGTGCAGCACGGGTTTTAAACTAGTACATTGACAAAAATGTTTAAAAAGCAACCAGTAAGACAAGCCAAAACTAACCCCAATATTCCCCTTTTTTTTTGGTGAAGGCCCAATTTTCTCTTCTTTGCTTTGACTCGCATTTCATTTCATTTAAAAAAAATCCTATAAATACGCACACAAGTGACACAACACATAAACAAGCATCTTCATTTGTTGTGCCAAAAACACACTCCATGGGTAACACAAGTTCTTTTTCTTGTATCCCTAATTGTGCTAGTGTTGAAATTTGTAATAATAACGGAGTAAAAGGTATTAAGAAGAATACGGCAACGCTATTTGACACTAACGGCAACATTCGAGAGATCAACCTTCCCGTTAAATCCGCAGAGCTCATGATTGAACTAATCGGACACGTCATCACTCCGGCGGATGAGATCATTAGAACGCGACGGATCACGGCCTTGGGAGCCGACAAGGAACTTCTTCCGGGGAAGGTTTACCTGCTGGCGCCGGTGAGTCGGGTTAATTCAAAGGCTTCGGAGTTTGAGATTTTGATTGCGGAGAAAGGGAGTGGTAAAGGAAGGAGAAATAAAACGGCGAAAATTTCACCGTCACCGAAGTTAACGGCAACTGAGGGTTCCGTTAACGTTGCGTGTCAAATTCCAAGAGTAAGAAATCAAAGACGGTGGAATCCTGTTTTGGAACCTATTTTTGAATGTCCTTGATCAGATAATAGAATTTGGTTTTAAACATTGCGATGGAATCATGTTATAGTTTTGTTTTTGTTTTTGTTTTAAATTTGAGTTAAGAACGATGGTATTTGCAAATTGCAATTACGGTGCTAGATAGTAGATATTGTGTAAAGTCCCCTTAGTGAAGAAACATTTATTAAAGAATTAAAAATAGATCGATTATATGATGAAACCACACCATTTTTTTGGGGTCATATAACATGTCAATTTCTTATGCATCTCACTAAACACATAAATACTACGAGATATTAAAACTAAAATTCAAATTTTAAAATGATACAATAAATTAATATCCTTCAATTTGAATTTAAAATTTCAAATCGTATTACCATAACATCCTTTATTTATGGCTTGCATTTAATTTATATTCCTCGTAGAATTCTACAATCGTCGTATCCTTATTATCCTTATCCTATATGTCAATAGTTTCAAAAATTAGGAAAACGATTCAATTGATTTGATTTTAAATTAAATTCATTTCAAAACCTACACGTGTAAAATTATTTAATCATACATTAATGATAGTTAAAATAGAAATAATACAACAACCAAAATAAAATAATAATTAATATTATATTACTTTATTAAAAGTGCAATGATTTCAAATAAAATGCACTAAGTAAATAAAATTGTAGGACAGTTTTTTTTAACGAATGTAGTACAAAATTTTAAATTAGGTTGAAATGATTTTTTATTTATTTATTAAAAAATAATATTCATACATTCAAATCAATAGATATTTCAATCAAGAGTAATACAATTTAAAGTCTCTAAAATTGAAAAAGATAAATTTGCGAACAAATTTGTAACATTCTAATTAATAGTATAAAACGACAAAATATATACAAATGTGACAAAGTCTACAAATATAATAAAATTAAAGTGTCTGAAATACTCATGTTTCCATAACAACTGAACATGCAAAACATCATGGATTGAATATGCACTGCCACTTGATTGAAACTTGATTGGTCAATCTAAACCAACTAAAATCAAAAAATGAAACAACGCAGGCGACGAAATACGAAAGAAAACTAAATATATGTAAAGATAGTTAATTTAGGATTAAAAGAGATAACAAAACAATTTAAAAGAATGATTTTGGACAAAAAGAAATTACCCCGAGTGTCGTTTAAATTTTTTACACACATATTAAGAAATACAATAATTAGAAGAAATAAAAAAAATTATTTTTTCAAACTATCCATCTTAACAATTCGTGAAATTTTTTACTATTATCAATACAAAATATAATAATATTTTAGAAGATGTATATAATAATCATTAAATAATATTATAAAAAAAATAATTAAAATTGCATTGAAAATTTATTTTTGTTATTTAAGTAACACTCATTGTAATTTAGAGAGAGTATAATTACTATTATGTTATAGTTTATATTTTTTTCTAAATCAAAAAGAAATTTTGTATATATTTGCTGTACAAATTACACGACTAGTACTGGTATAATAAAACAAAAAACACTACTACTACTTTATAGAAATCTTCATTGGCTATTTGGCATGTTGCTATTATCTTTGTGTTTTCTACCTTTAGGTAACTTTAGGCACAAAGAAAAAGAAAATCTAGAGGAAAAATAGAGAAAAATCATGAGAGAAAAAATAAAAGATATTCTAGAAGAGATAAAAAAAAATTTAGAGTGATTTTTCCTTCCTAAGGTAGAAAATCTTTATCAGTTTTATTCTCAATGGATTCATTATGATAATATACATGCATTGAAAATCTGAAATGATATGATGCGGGCATGGGACATATCCTTACGACTCTAATGATTTGTCATCATTCTTCATTTTCTTCGAACGTTAGTAAAATTTAATTAAGGTGCTAAAGCCTAAAACAAAATATTGGTTTCGAATCTCTTGCCTTAGAGAATGTCACATTTAGATGCAATAGGTAATTTCAACTATTAATTTAAAATCGGACAGTTAAAAACACACTTGTACCTTTACAAACAATTTTAAATATTGATTGAGACGGACAGTCAAAAGTAGGCAATAACCTCATAGATAATCTGTTTCCCAAAATATCACATATATGTTGAGTTTGTAAACATAACAATTTTTTTTTTATGAATTGCAAACAAATTTAACTAGTGATATTTTGGTTAACTCTTTGGCCAATATCGAACTAAATCTTTGGACTTGAATCCCTAATACTAATATTATTAGATAGTTATACATAACCATTGATTTGAGATTGGGCAATTTAAATTACACAATTAATGTTAAATCATCTCCACCTTTAAAACACTAATCCAAATCCTAAACCTTTAGAAATTGGATTACCTCCTTCAATACTTCTCTCCAAATCGTTGTGGGCTTTTATATCTTTATAATTATCCATTAAAATAACAATAATTTCTCCTTTTTATGAAGCTTTTATCATAATTTTTCCAATCGAATCACACGCCACCCATGATAATAATCTGATTAAATTAATTAATGAGGTTGTAGATGAACGGTTCCTTGAATTCCTTTTCCTGTTAGGTAAATAGACTTGGTAAAATCAAGACCATTCTAACTAGTCTTAAATTCAAGGCCATCCTACGTTAGCCCATTTTTTTATGAAACATCAACCAATATTAAATCTAAATAAGTATCCTAACGTGTCTCGATTTTTTGACAAAAAGCATGAATAAATATTTTTTTTATTATATATTTTTAAAGAATAAATTAAAAAATATAGGAGACAATTACGGGTGGAAATATGTTCAGGACGAGGTTAAGTAAACAAATTTAAAAAAAAAACCAAAATTTAGATCATCAAAAAATCTTTTAAATATAAAAGATAGAATTATATAAATACAAAATTATGCTTTTCAAAAGTTGATTTTGTATACCTGATTTTTTTTGTATACCATGATTTAAATTATATACTTAATAACCTTTTAAATAATTTAACTACATAAATACATGAATCTATAATTTTTTTTGGGATAAATTTATGACAAATTTAAAAGAGATTATCATGTTGATCTTACTTTCTAAAATATTATACTATATCTTAAAAATATTTATATCATATAAAACTATGTCCGATGACACTTAACATACATACAAAAAGCTTAACATATCGTACCAAAATTCAAAAAATACAAAGCTACACATAAAAATCTATAACATATAACAAAGTGAGCTTGAGAACCTTATAATTTTTCTAACATACCAAACATAAAGATTATTTCCACCCATATAGAGGGACCAATTCATAAGTCAAAAATTGTGAAGTAGTAGTGTACTTGTTATAGTTGTATCTCATGTCAGATCCAACAACCAAACCAAATCAAACTACCAAGTCCACCATTAAACTTTTCACAAGATGGAGCGGTTTAACAAACACCATTTCCCTTTGCATACATTAACCAATTTACTCACACCTCTCTCTTTCACAACACCAAACTCTCTCTCTCTCTCTTGAGTTTCTTCATACCTTGAAAATTGAATCCTAATATCCTCTTATGGGAAACCATATCTCATTTCATTCCACCACCAAAATCATTCACTATAACGGTTCAATTCAAAAATTTGACCAACCATTAACAGTGGCAGAGCTCATGTTAGAACACCCAAAACATGTTGTTGTTGATTTTCATTCAGCACTTAACCAAAAAAGACCAACACCATTACCAGCCGACAAGAACCTAGACATGAACAAAACATATATAATGGTTCCCATGAAACCCGGAAAGCCTGTCGGATTAAGCTCCGAAGAGTGTCGTCGAGTTCTTTCGATCGTTGATTCTTCGATGAATTCCGATTATTTCATGTGCTCTCAAGGCTTTCTTCCTTGGCTTGTAAGGTTTTTGAAGAAAAAGAGTGTTGTAATTGGAGAATGTGAAACAACATTGAAGATAAAGGAAGAAGAAGAAGATGAAGAAGAAAGGTTTGATTTTTGTGAGTTTTTGCCAGAGATGATGGAAGAGAGAGCAGAGTATATGAGTAGGCAATTATCGGGTAAAGGTTGGAAGCCTTGTTTGGATACCATTAAGGAAAATAAGGTTAAGAAAAAGCTACCTTGTTGGTTGTTTCTTACAACTTTTACTGCTACGAAGAGTTGAATAAGGTTTAAGACAAAATGTTGCTTTAAGTTAATTGGTTTTAATTTGAGTAGTTTTATTTATGAATTTGGATTTCTACGGAATCTCGAATTTATGCATTTGAGATGTTGTGAACGGTTAGATTAAAATTGATCTGTTCAAAAAAATGCATATTTTAATTTTTATCTTGTAATTATAAATATCAAAAATATATATAAATCGTATGATTCCAATCCAACGATAAATAATACCTTGATTTCGTGTATGTAATTATACTGTGTTTCTGTTTTACATTTTACTTTATCTTTTACTACTTTTATCACTTTCTTCTCTGGCATCTCTCTAATGAGCCATAATTTTATGGACTTGTGACAACACCATTTTCCTTCCATCATATTTTTTTGTGTAGAGTTCAGTTTTAAGTTAGTAGATATTTTATTAAGTTTTTATATTGTATTTAAATCATTTACCTATTTTCATCATAATTTATTAATTTCTTGAGCTTCAATGACATCAAACAAAAGAACAGGCTTCATTTCAGACTTTCACTTTGACAGCTTTACTTCCTGTAACATTAGTTTCTATATGTTTTTATTTACCTTAGCTTTAGATTCTTGAAAAATTGAGACAAAGAACCCAAGCGGCAAGTGCCGTGTTTTAAAAAAAAAAAAATTCAACTTAGTCCTTCATAAAATTATGCGGATCTAATTGAATTTGGATGGACAATTTTTTAAAAACAGAGGAGGGGTATAGTTGTCAAAAGTTGAAGGTGGATATAACAATGCCCTTTTATTTAATTAACAACGCAGTTTGACAACCCACTTGGATGACAGACCCACGATTGTTTTATCATATACCCTACATTTTTACTTATACCCCTGCAAACTTTTAAAAATGTCAAATATATTCATGATTTTTTTTTACTATTTTAAAAGTTTTTCGTAAGTTATCGGAAAACATTTTAAAAAAATTTCGGTACACAAAAGTTTACCGAAAAACTTTTCTATCGAAAAACTTTAAACAAGTTTTCCAGTATAAAAGAGTAAAAAGGTGTTACCGGAAATCTTTAAAAAAGTTTTTCGGTGCAGAAACTTAAAAATGTATACTAACAATAGGGGTTTACTGAAAAACTTTTTCACAAGTTTTCCAGCACACATCAATTTTACTTGGAAAAAGTTTTTCGTAGTGTAACTTTTTTACCGAAAAATTTAAAAAAAGTTTTTGGAATATATGTTATGTAACGGAAAACTTAAAAAAAAAGTTCTGTAAAATTAAAAGAAAAAAAATCATTCACTTTTTACTGGAAATATCCATAAAAAATTACAAATTTTAAGATTTATACAAAAATGCATTTATGAAAGTAAAAATTAAATATGGGAATATAGGGTATAACCATCCAGACCCATATATCGCAGTATTTCACTGCCCACATAGTTTCTCATTAAACGAGAAATAGTCGAGCCTCAAAATAATGGAGACATTTTTCATATTCATACACCTAATTCTCCCAAGTCCCACCCCACAAAAATTGAAATGGATAAAAATATTTCTAGAATTTATATTTTTCATATTCATAAACCAAACAATCATTCAGCAGTAACTAGTAAAAAAAAGTGTCAATGCGCATTAAGATTAAGAGTAAGATCTTTAAAGAATAGTTAGGGATGGATAGTTAAAAGTGAAAAAGAATATTATGACAATTTTAAAACTTTGTGGGGGTGAAAATACTATGTGTAGAGAGGCATCGAAAAAACTTGAAATAAGTACTGTGGGTCTCATTGGTCCTTCAATTTGATTATTTGCAAGAGGCAAAAGAAACGATGTGAGTAGAAAATATCTCTTATTATAGAAGTAATTTGTTTACCCAAAAATATGAAAAACAATGCTCCAAAAAGTTGTTGGTACTTGGTAATTTGAGGGCACCACCTGTTCTTGGTTAAGTTATTAATTATGGACAAATTAAGAATGACAACAACTCAAAACATGAATATGTTGTGTGGGCATTTTGTCTTCAAGCAAAAACTGATCTTAACAACATGGAAGGGGACCCATTAGCTTAGTTTGCTTCATTTTTACACAAGTTCTCCTTTCTAATACAATTAGGTACAAGTTCTCCCTTGTCAACCTCTTATATATCATCTATTATTTGGATTAGAATTTTATGCATTCACAACTCTATGCAGTCGTGTAGTTAATATATTGATCGTGTGAATAACATTAACACTCAATAATTAAAATTCAAAACTTTAAATTTTACAAAAATTAAAATTTATTAGTTATGGACTATTCGAAATTCGACAACCACCGATAGACTGACTACACAACAACATTAAATTGTAAGTGCGTATAATCAAAATCTGGATTAATTCCATAATCAATTCGTCCTTGATTGATCTTTATCATATTACAGGGATACGTGATATCCCATTCCTGATGGACTATGAAGTTTCATTCATTTCAGTTTGAGGAATTATGGTTGACGTACCACAAACCAAAAGACAACAACAACAAAAAAAGTAATTATTGAATTATTTCAACTAAAATTTTAACGTGAAGTGAAATTTTTGTTTATCAATTATTGCCGATGGATTAATATATTACGTCTATTCTCAAGTTTTTTACATAGATGCATCAATCATACTATTGGATTTCATTTGTTTCAAAAGTTTATATATTTGCAATATTCTCATCAACCACAATATCCTCATCTGCGACTAAACTATATATTTTATCCATACCTTCCAAAAACTTGGAGAGCATTTTAATATCACGAATAACATTGGGATTTTATTTTATAATATTAACAGGGGAGCTGAAGTTACTTTAATTGTTGAGAGACATGATTTAATATGCTTTGCTTAGAATTAGGAACATTGGTTCAGTTCTTTAGTCATGGTAACTTAGATCTCTTTATCGTGAATGAGTTCAATTTAGAAATTTATTTTCTTCTCAGTTCTTATCTATTTTATTTTATTTTAAAATGAGAAATTTTTACAATAACTTTTGTGTTATGTATATCAACTTTTGAAACATAATTAATAAATGGAGAATTCATAACACAATTACCTTGATTATTTTGCTCCACTCTATCAATAGAGCAATCTCATAACAATTTTTTTTTTTAGAAAATATGAATTTGAAAACAATTATGTTACTAGATCAATTCGGTTCAAAATAATGTGTAATGTATCGATTTTGTTTAGTATGAATTTTATCGCAAAATGAATAAATTCAACCTAACTCAATCTATATATTTTTGCTTGGCTTGAATAATAGATTTACAAACCAAACCGGCCCACCATCAACCTAAAAGTGTGGACCACATGAAGTCTTGAACCAACCAAAAATTTCTTAAGAAATCATTTCTTTCCTTTCCTTCAAAATATGGAAAAGGCTTCATCAATTATTATTATTGTTTTTCATTATGTTAGGATTAAGAACCCAAAACAGAAATCGATCGATCACTAAATTTAAACAACAAATGAAACAGTAATTGTTAGACATGGAGCAAAGACTTTACTCCTAGCAATTTAAAATTGGTCAAGTGGGTGAAGAAAGCAGACAAAACTTTTGCAAACTGCAAGACATTATGCTTATGGGCATCTTCCCAAGAAAACCTAACAAAGCTTTTGTTTGATTAATGATCTTTTGTCAGAAACTGACCACACTCACACACAAGTGGATATATTTTCATAATTTATTCCCTTTCTCAACCCGGCCATCACAACATGTGCAGACCATAATGTTGTCAAAATTTATTTCATTTTGTGATGTAATATTTAAAAATATTTGAATTATATGGTAATTATTTTTAATATAATAAATATGAATTATTACATGTGAATTAAATTCTTAAAAAAGTAAAACAATGAATAAATATGATACCTCATATGACGCTAACCTAAGTAGTAAAACAGAAAATAAAATAAGGGTCCGGTCAACAGATAATATTGAACATCATCAACACAAAAGTAATTGGCCTTTACCCATTCAAGGGAGATTCTTGTTCGTTGCCACCGAAAGGTGAAACTAGTAATGCCATGCTCTGTTTCCACTACTTCTTAAACAATGTATTTTTATTTTATAAAAGGAATAACAAATAAAAAGCAAAGTTGTTTACTCTTGCAATTGTTAGGGTTAGGAAGAGATAGACTAACACTTGAAAATTGTTCAATTTTTAACAATTACTGTTGGAACCTCTAAGCAAAAGATTAAAGTTTTCTACATTTTTACAATATATTTAATTATCAACGTTGATTCGACAAAAACGATAGAAAATATAATAGAAGATTCAAAAATTTGTTTATTGGGGACAAAAAAATAATTATAATATTTTGTAGAAAAGAAAAATATAGAGTAAAGGTTCATAGAAATTAAAAACTAATAGTCTATAATATTACTATAAATTTTTATAATAAGGTGGGTGAAAATAGTCGTGTATTAACCATAACATTTACAAACAAACAAAAAGTGGTTAAAAATAATCTATAATATTTTCACATAAAAATATTTGATCATTTAACAAAATATATGGAATTTTTATAAGATGTAAGAGAAAAATATAATATAAGCGGAGATGAATACAAATTAGAGAAAGTATGCCGAGAGAAACATTATTTTTTGTTATATAAAATAAAATATTTAAAAACATATTAAACTCTAAAAAAATAAGTTAATAAATAAATAAAACCCAAAAAATTGTGGAGGCAAGAGCCCCTAGCTTATGAATGGGTCGGTTGGTGAAAATAAATATAAGTTAAATCTTGACTCTTCAGATACTAATGTTTGTGTTTGATGTTTTTTTTTTTTGTCAAATAGTATGAGTTAGATCACCGCCTCTATCTCGACCCTTCATTAAAAATGAGCTCCTTCTACTTAAATCCACGTTGATGATTTTTGGAATTTATTATAAAGTGATATTTTCAAACATTAACTCATTGTAAACTATATACACTTTCCACTCTAAAAGCCACTTAAGTTAATGCCTATATTCTTGTTTCGTTAAGTAACACTTTCTTTTTTCTTCTATCTTTTGTTAATGCAACATTAAGTTGTAACCGATGTGAGATATGATATGCACTATGACTAGCTCTTGGTTTTTTATATCTGAGCCTTGAAAGTTGAAACCTCACTTCTAAGTGAAGCTACACTCCAGCAACAAGCACTTATTCTTATGCATATAACTTATAATACTATTAGATAGGGGCTGTTAACTTACTTGATCTCTAACAACTTGTAATTCAATCAGTGCTCTCTTGAGGAAACAGTAATGTTACATTTAGTTCAATTTAGTTATAGGAATTTATAATTTGGTTAGTACTGACTACATTTTAATTAAAATTTGTTAGTCTCTCGATAATTATTTTTTTATTATAACTCTACCATGCTTCTCAATAAATAGTTTAAGATTTCAACAAAAGGGTAGGTGCATAGTGTATTTGAATTTTGCTATTAGGAATAAATATTCGTCACTTTCAAAATTTATATTCAGCCAACTCTAATTTATTGATCTACAACTAGTTCTTGTTACACTTAACTGATGAACTTTTTTTGTTTCTCTTACTTTTTTAGTTAGCTCATGGGAATAACGTGTGCTATACTCAACTCATTTTATAGAAGTTCCTCACTAACAGCTTAAGGTTGAAAACTACAAGCTTAACGACCACTCTTTATTATTCTATGCAAAATGATTTTATTACTATACAAAATTGAAAGCAATTAATTGGTGTACAAGTTGTCCTACATATGGAATGTTTGCACTTTGCATCTGACACAAACCACAAAACAGAGCAACGACTTCAATCACACTCTTTTGATACATGCTGCAGCGAGGATGTGAAGTATTCTTTACATTTTAGATATTTAGCCGTAAGAAGATTAAATGAATCAATTAATTGCATTTTCTATAAAACATTAGTTGTTAACTGATACTACATAAATTGGTGATCCTTCCTGAAATTCAACTCACTACATCCTCAAACTTTTTTGTCTTATTTAAAACAATTGATTAAGAAATCATAAAGTATTTAATATTTTAACAATATCAAATAGTATTATCATTTAAAATAAAGAATCTATTTCAGATATCAATTAATTAACATTAGCTTCTTTATTTTGCCACTCCAACTTTTGGCCTCTTAATATCTCAGTGAACCTTACGTCACCTAATAATTATTTTAATCAAAAAAAGTTTGTGCTCGCCAGACATATATATATATATATATATATATATAAAGTATAAACAGCATTAGAGATTACTGGAAAAAAAATTTAGTCTAAAAACTTTGACACCAGACACATATCACAACTAGTTATATATGAACGTATATATAAATTAAAAATCTTACTAATAAGTATTTTAAATATATTTTATTAACGAAGCAAAAGTACAAATTTTGTATTGACAAGATCAAAATTTTGATTTTAAAAAAATTTAAAATATTTGATATTTGGATTTGTGAATGACCCTTGTTAAAATTTATTATAAACTAAATCCATTTATTATTATATGATTGTTACATGTTGGTATGCATTTTCCTATCATCAATCCGATTCTGAATTCCCAAACCCGACCATGTCTGATCCTATGTTTTTGGTAGATTTCAAACTCGTGAGATAAAAACAAAAAAAAATAAAGTGTTGAGGATGTTGTAAAATTAAAAGTATCTAAACATTATTGTTGTTTATTTGGTTTATAAATTATTATGAGCACCGTGTGATCTATATTTTTTTAATCTTTAATATTACTAACCAACTTTATTGAAATCTCACCAGCCAGGCAAGTTGGGCTTGAATGTAATGATAATAAAACAGTTAAGAGAAAATAATATTATTAATGTACTCATAAAAAAAATAAAGAAAAACTCAATGATGAAAGTGTGATTTAAACATCACCCCCTCACCCATTCTAATTTGCCACTACTATATAATGTTCCCTCCATCCCTTCACTCTTCAACTTTTCATTACATTTATTTTATTTTTTTCTTTCACCCAAATGGCTCCTTCACTCTCACCTTTCATTACTCTCTTCATCGTGGTTCTCCTCCACCGCACATGCGAATCACGTGATACATTCGCGTGCGACCCAAAAGATGGCTCAACAAAGAACTTACCATTTTGCAGTGTGAAGTTGACGATACCTGAGAGAGTGAAGGATATAATTGGAAGGTTAACGTTGCAAGAGAAAGTAAATTTGTTAGTGAATAATGCTGCGGCGGTTCCGAGATTTGGAATAAAAGGTTATGAGTGGTGGTCTGAGGCACTTCATGGTGTTTCAAATGTGGGTCCCGGAACTAAATTTGGTGCTCTGTTTCCTGGTGCTACTAGTTTCCCTCAAGTCATCACCACCGCTGCTTCTTTCAATTCGTCTTTGTGGGAGGCAATTGGACGGGTGAGATTTGTTTTTCTCTATAACTAACTTTACAAACCACTTCTCAACTACACTTTTTAATTCTAAGTTTTTTTTTAATGACTGATAATTTGGCTCAAGAATATAAAATGTGTTTAGTATATTTTTTTTTTGGGTATATGTTATATGTATATCTCCACAATAAAGTAGTACTTGGCTTTTACTTTGCTTTTTTTTTTTTTCAAGATCTGTTTTGTCTTTTTGTTTTTACTGATATTCGGTTCAATGTAATCGATACTAGTATTTAGCTACCCGTACACAAAAAAGTTCTGGTTATGGATAAATTAATTATTTTCACAAAGTTTTATATGTTTGATCCCTAATAGTTAGTCTTTGTCCCGTATTAATAGTTTTATATGTTTCACAAAATTAATTAAAGAAATATTATAATTCAAGTATTTAATTTCAAGTATAGATACACATTTTTTATCTGCAATAGTTGCTTGCTAGTAATAACAGTTAAGGCGTGGGCACACTTGTGCTTGTACTTATGATCATCGTACGATTTACACGGGAGAGATGGCCATTCATTTAATTATGTGGCTTAATTTTTCTGATCATGGGCTTGGAGTTGGAAGAATCTTTGCAAATTAATGGCTCTATATAAAATTATTTTTTTAGGGGAAAAACACATATAAAAAGTGACTGAACTGAATAGATAAAATCATCCCATCACATACACTAAGCTAGCTTTTATCCTTTGCTTTGTGATAAATTAATCGGTTAGTAGCGTTGCGAACCCAATTATGATGGGTCCGTATCTTTTTTACTTTTGATTTTGTTTTGCTCATTGATTGGTTCTATTCTCAACTTCTCTCCAATTGGATCATATTAAAAAAATGATAAAATAATAGCGAGAATAATATTTTTATTAAAGTATTGATATATTTAATATTATTATTAATATAAATGGCACAATAAAAAATAGATAATATTACATTAAAAAATCATTTATTTTAGAATAAATATTTTTTGCAAATCAATTGATTATTATGGGACATAGAGAGTAGTATCATTTTATGTGGGCTCGTTCATTGTCCCCTTTTCCTAAGCAACTTGCACAACTTGAATTTTGATTTCATGCAATCTGGATCATAATTAAACAGTTCATAAAATATTGATTTTAATTTTAATTTTATAATTTAAAACATTGATCTTGATTAAAGAATTGTTGAAATCCTAAATGTGCAAATGTGGATACTCTGACTATAGGGGAGTCGGATGCTAGTAACAATTTTCCAAATTTGAATAAACCAACAAGAATAAAACATTTACGAAGTTTGCAAAATAGAGTTTTTCCATAAAAAAGAAGAATGAAGATGGATAAGGTAACAATGCGCAGGTTGTCTCGGACGAAGCAAGGGCAATGTACAATGGAGGAGCAGCAGGGTTAACTTATTGGAGTCCAAATGTGAACATTTTCAGAGATCCGAGGTGGGGTCGTGGACAGGAAACTCCCGGTGAGGACCCTGTGCTAGCCGGTAGTTATGCTGCTAGTTATGTTAAGGGGCTACAGGGAACAGACGGTAACCGGTTGAAGGTGGCTGCTTGTTGCAAACACTTCACAGCTTATGATATTGATAATTGGAACGGCGTCGATCGCTTTCACTTTAATGCACAGGTGCGTCCTCTTTAATTTTTGTTTTTGCTCACTCGTTACTGTTTCAATCATAAATCAAAACTACTACTACTACTACTTTTAATTAAAAATATCTAATACTAGGCTAACAACATTTTGTTTTTTAATGTTATTTTTATACTGTACCATTTTGTTTTTTAAAATAATGAACGTGACTATAAGTCTGTGATCAGTCATATATTGAACATTTGAAATTGAATTGAATTTAATAATGTTATTATAGCGAAAATGGGAATCTTCTGAATGGTGCCATTCATTCATCCAATCCCAAATTGATAAATCTAAAGTTTAGGTACTTTTGGCGTAGGCCAAGTTGATTCGTAGAATTTGTGGGTCCTCTTTGTATCCTTGATGTTATCGGTTTGTCTTTGGATAATGGATAGTTCTATAAAATATAGAGGATAAGGAATAACTATGACTCAGCTTAGTGGACCACATGAGATCATTTTGTTTTTCTTTTGCACCTCATTCCCTTATACACATCTTGTGCATATACATGTATTTTAAGTATTCTGGCTTATATTTAGTTATATCACTGTTTAAAAACACCTAAAATTATAATAATGATATGTCCGTTCTTATAAGTAAGAAAATGATTTAATCGAGGTTGATTCGAATAGTTCAATTTTGAGTGTCACCTATTCATTTTTCTTTATTTTTATATAGAGATAATCAATCAAGTCACTTTTCTAGTTATGAAAATAAGAAAAATTATAAACTTCTACTTTTATAAGATAAAATCTTTCGTCGTTGAAATTTTGAACAATTTTACAATGAAGTACTTTGATAACCGGTCAATTCTTGAATTTACCTTATTAATATTTTCCTTTTTAAAAAATTGTATTTCTTTTTCTTGCTTTTCCTTATAGCTTAATCAACTTACTATCTTTACCCAAAAAGAGAGCTTAAAAAATTTATAATCATCTATGCTAAGAAAAAGAGCATAATCAACTAATAAGTGATAACTTTTATATGCAATGTAATGAATTCACAAAACTATAATTATTGCACACACATCAAGCTGTGCATAGTTTGGAAAGTAAAATTATGTAGGTAACTCAAATGTGTGCGTTCAAATGTTGGCTCACACCCTTCAATAATATTCAATAATAGGGTTGGTATGATAATAAGGCCACTAAAACAACTGCTTTAAGTATCTATGAAAAATAAAATTTTTATTTTATCAAAAATCTTCAAAAAAATGTTATTTAATAAAAAGACCTTAGATTTTAATATTTTTAACGTTAAAATAATATTTTTTAAATTTAATATTGTCTCAATAATATTAAATCAATTGAAAAAAAATATTACATGACATCAATTATATTAATTTAGTTATGTCATATTAAAATTTAGAAAATTCACATTAAACCTCCACATATCTTAGGCCAGTCCTCTTGAATAAAAACAAACATGATTGATGTATAACATAACATAAAGGAAATATATGTTAACATGTTCCTAAGGATTCATGTTGTGAGGCCATGGATGTTATAGTATATAATGTATATCTGTAAAGTAAAAGTTCACTACAAGCTTAATGGGCGCAGGTGAGTAAACAAGACATAGAGGACACATTCGATGTGCCATTCAGAATGTGTGTGAAGGAAGGAAAAGTAGCAAGTGTCATGTGTTCTTACAATCAAGTCAATGGTGTCCCTACTTGTGCTGACCCCAACCTCCTAAAGAAAACTGTTCGTGGACAATGGGGACTTGATGGGTAAGCTCCAAAATGTCAAATAACATTCAACAATTAATTGCCTTCTCTCTAAAGGTACCATCTCAGTTTATCAAGCTAAAATATTTTTATCTTTTGATTGTTTGGTTTAATTCAGGTACATTGTATCTGATTGTGACTCTGTTGGGGTATTTTACAATAGCCAACATTATACATCAACACCAGAAGAAGCTGCTGCTGATGCAATCAAAGCAGGTTAGTTACTGACATAAACCATATTAATTGTTTCAACCAAACTAATGTAACTTGTTGATTTGGGTGTTCAGGCCCAATTGAGGAATGTGAACACAAATTGAGATTTTATTTTAATTTTTTTAAATGATGTAACAGGTTTGGATTTAGATTGTGGGCCTTTCCTAGGAATACACACGCAAGATGCAGTGAAAAAAGGTTTGGTAACTGAATCAGATGTAAATGGTGCTTTGGTGAATACATTAACGGTGCAAATGAGATTAGGAATGTTTGATGGAGAGCCATCGGCTCAAGCTTACGGCAAGTTAGGTCCAAAAGATGTGTGTAAGCCGGCTCACCAAGAGCTAGCCCTTGAAGCCGCTAGACAGGGAATTGTGCTTCTTAAGAACACTGGTCCCACTTTGCCTCTCTCTACACAGCATCACCGAACTGTGGCTATAATTGGGCCCAATTCTAATGTCACTGTTACCATGATTGGAAATTATGCAGGTAAGCCCGTATTCTTCTAGGCCCAATTATAAGCCCTAGTTCAAACCAATATTGCAAGTAAATATTCAATTAATTTATTCTATGAAACTGTAGGAATGTGTTAACTTAGTCACATATACATTCATTAATATTTTAAAATGATCATTGAAATCGTAAAATGTTAAGCACATTTGTCTCTTAAGTAGTATTCGAAAAGCATTAAGTTGACAATGTGAAAA
Source organism: Cicer chorassanicum (assembly GCA_037974735.1). Classification (NCBI taxonomy): domain Eukaryota; kingdom Viridiplantae; phylum Streptophyta; class Magnoliopsida; order Fabales; family Fabaceae; genus Cicer; species Cicer chorassanicum. The sequence goes on along the minus strand of JBBPBP010000003.1, from coordinate 56,464,647 downwards.
AATGCTTTTGAAACTAAATGAATAAGGTTAAAGATGTATTTGATATCATGCAAAAAATTTGAGTATTTATCTAATATGCTTTAGCATTTTACTTCTTATTAATGTCTATAATAATGATTAAAAAAAATGTTTAATAGGTATTGCATGTGGATATACAAGTCCCTTACAAGGAATAGGAAGATATGCTCGAACAATTCATCAACCTGGTTGTGTAAATGTAGCTTGTAAAGACGATAAGAATTTTGGGCCTGCCTTGGATGCAGCCCGTCAAGCAGATGCAACAGTTCTAGTGATAGGCTTGGACCAATCTATTGAAGCTGAAACCATTGATAGGACCGGCTTGCTTTTGCCTGGGCATCAACAAGATCTTGTTTCAAAAGTTGCAGCTGCATCAAAGGGACCAACTATATTGGTCTTGATGTCTGGTGGGCCTGTGGACATTACTTTTGCGAAGAATGATCCTCGAATTGCTGGTATCTTGTGGGCCGGTTATCCGGGCCAAGCTGGTGGTGCTGCCATTGCTGATATATTATTTGGAACCGCTAACCCAGGTTTGTTTGTTTGCCACAGAATTCTCAAGTCAATTATAAATTTAATTTCTAAAAATAATAAAATTTGGTCTTTAAAATTAATAAATTTTCAACATAATTTCTAAATTTAAAAATTCATAATCAAATGAGTCTCTTTAACAATTTCCAAAACCAAATTAACTTAACTAAAAACTAGCGTGCTACTTTTCTCGAAGAAAATAATACAAGTTGTAAAAATTTATATGATTGTTTGAAAAATTCAGTTCAGTTTTTATTGATAAATAATGAAAAAAATCGTAAATAAAATAGTTTAAACATAAGGTAAAATTGAAAATAATACTTTTTATATCAAAATTCAAAATCTTTGTATATACAACTATTAATGTATTTTTAAATCAGTTATTTAATTGAATAAAGAAAAATAAAATTATAAATAAAATAATTTAAATAAAAGATAAAATTAGTAGGACAAAACAACACAAAAATTCTATTTTTCTAAAATCTCGTCAAGAATATTTTTTTTTACGATCTAAGTTATATCTACGTTTTCCAACTAAATTGATATTGACTATGAAACTGTCTCTTCAATATTTTTCGGACAATAATTGTGACATTATTCTGTTTTTGTATCAGGAGGCAAGCTACCTGTGACATGGTACCCACAAGAGTACCTAAAAAACTTGGCCATGACAAATATGGCAATGAGAGCAAGCTCAATAGGGTACCCCGGAAGAACATATAGATTCTACAAAGGACCAGTAGTATATCCATTTGGACACGGATTGACATACACACACTTTGTTCAAACATTATCTAGTGCACCCACATTGGTGTCAGTTCCCGTGCACGGTCACCGACATGGTAACAACACAGACATTTCAAACAAAGCAATTAGAGTGACACATGCAAAATGTGGCAAACTTTCCATTACTCTTCATGTTGATGTTAAAAATGTGGGATCTAGAGATGGTACTCACACATTGTTAGTTTTCTCTGCTCCACCTAATGGTGGGGCCCATTGGGTCCCACAGAAACAATTAGTGGCATTTGAGAAAGTTCATGTTGCTGCTAATACTAAGCAAAGAGTTAGATTCAATATTCATGTTTGCAAGTTTCTTAGTGTTGTGGATAGGTCAGGGATTAGGAGAATTCCAATGGGGGAACATAGTCTTCATATTGGTGATGATGTTATTCATTCTGTTTCACTGCAAGCAGAAGCACTTGGGATTATCAAGTCTTGAATTTTTTTGCCATCTGTTCAAAGAGAAATTTGTTGATATATATTGTGGTTGATGTCTTGAAGAGAAGACATGTTATGTTAGGTTGATTCATCTATTAATGTTAAATAATTTGTTCCGATTGTTTGCAATTTATTTTTGGGAGAGAGGAGATTAAGGAAATGTATTGCTCTGTTTCTCCCATTTCATTATGGTTTGTTTTAGGATTTTTTTTCCATCTATTTTTGGATTATCAATATTGAATACTACTTTACTAGGATAGTGTTGTTATTGTAATTGTAAGTTGTAACTCCCTCTTTCTATCATTTTTATAAGATGGGTGATAAGATTGGGTTCAGTGTTTATGTCAACTTAAGAACAATGCAAGTTTTCCCATAACTAGTTTGGGCCTCTTTTTTTGCTTTGAAACCAATTTAGAGTCTATAAATAAGAAAAGGAAGAGCACCACATTTCCACAAAGTTTCCACTTTTGCCCTTCACTATTATATGCTTTTTTGGTCCAATATTTTGTGTTGGGTCATTCAAGTGTTCTAACTTCATCATATTGAGATAAGAACTACTACACAAGTATGTTTGATATCGCATTTTCACCTAAAATTATATGCGTAAGTTTGCTTTTACGTTTGGACCAAAGCAAACAGACGTCCATGTTAATACTTCATTTCATAGCTTTCATAGATTCATAGTAAAAATGCATTGGAATGTGAGAATTAAACTTTTACCGCATATCCAAATGAATGCTAAGTCATTAAGTATGTGGATCATTTCACTTATATAGTATTCAACATTTATTTTTTCATTCAATGCGTAACTTTTACTCGCACATAATACACCAACAAATTGTTGGGTCATGAGGAGAGTGTGATGGATAATCACATTGAACTAAGAACTATAAAGCATGAATACTTCCAAAATGATGAAGTTCCAATATCGGATATTGTATCTTTTTCGTTGGTACTATTTGTTTCTTTATTATTTTATTGCAATAAAATTCTTAATTTTTTTATATATTAATATAATTTGTGTATTTGAATTTATTTGTTGGTGTAATTGACACAATTTATGATTTTTAAATTTTTATTGAATTTTATACTGTAAATTAAATAATTTACTTTTTTGATAAAATTTTATCAACAAAATCATATTTTTTTTATTGAACTACCTGTCTATTGTGTCGGACTACAAAAACGTAGAATTTGAACATGATTATTTAGATCTGTTTATCAACTTGGGCTTTTTAGTTCTGCTCCATTAAAACCCATAGCCTAATTAATCAGACTAGCTCGATTCGGCTGCGGGTAGCCCGCTAATTATTTTAAAAAAAGCTACTATGATAAAACACACTTCCAGACAAAAATATTTAGGCCCATTTTATTTTTATCATATCCCAATCTAGTTCTTAAACATGGCTCACTTATATCATCTTGTCAATCCATACATATTTAATCCAAAAGGTCAACGTCCAAGGATTAATTTTTTCTGTTGGCCAAAAAAAAGATTAATTTTTTCTGTATAATTCTATCTTAGAAACAATGATACATATTGTAAAGAAAAAAAAAATACAATGATACATAGATATATCCATAAATTAGATAATAGGGGTCACCTATTATTATTAGCGTGTGATTTAGGTCGAATTTAATGTGTTTTTTACTTAATCTTAAAATTATGTCGGATTAAATATTAGATCTCACTCCGATGAGATGTTGATCTGATAAGGAAGAAACAATACAAAAACAACATATTAAATTGATATCAATATAAGTCACCTGACCATATTGCATAAATATTTTGTATGAAAAAAATATATATTCAAGAAGTAACTCAACTTATATAATATGATATGACTTATTTTATAAAACAAAAAAGATGAAGCTTAAAAAGATTTATGAAGCAAACATATTACTAATCACTAATCGCCAACTAAATATTTACTCATTCCCTCTTAATAAGAATAATTGGTGGTTAAAGAATATTTTGCAATACAACTTCTTTTTTATTTGGCTATAGTTTATAAATATGAATATGTTGGATTTGGTTATTTTTTAGATATAGTGAAATTATTAATAATATATAATAGCTCCTTATCTATACCAAAATTTTGGACTAAGCGATATTCCAAGAGATAATTGGAACTCGGTCTATCCTTCTAGTATGTTTTTGTTTTATCTTTATTTTATTTTTTACTATTTTATTTATATTAAGTCACACTCAACTCAAACATTACATAGTAGAACGGAGTAATAAATCAAATCAAATTTTGTACACCACCACATATTAAAACACGTCTTTTACAACTTAGAGTAGCCTCCTTTTTATCTATAGTTAACTCATGTTTTATGTTTCAACTTGACTCTAAATTTGTTGTGGATGGGATCAAGAGCATTAAGAGGAGTTGTCTAAATTTGAGATTTTAGTTAAACAATATAAATTATAAAGATCGTCGGTCCGTTTGTTACAATTTTCTTTAAATATCATTTTTATAGTTTTTTTTTTATAATTTAATAATAATAATTCAAATTTGTAATGACAAATTAGTTTAAATAATTTATCATAAAAATTCACTTTAAATATTTCATTATTTACTACAACATTTTTTAGATAATAAATTTCATAAAATGATTAAAATAAAATAAAAATATTTTAAAAAAAATCATAAAAATGATTATGAGAGATATAATTTTTAATAAAAAAAATTTGATTTTTATTATATTAAAATATATAATAATTAATATTTTGAACTATTAAATATTAAAATTAATTTTTAAATTTATAAAAATGAATATAAAGTAACTTCTATTATTTTTTAATAAAATTTTATAACAATATTTTATAAAAAAAATCACTTTTTTAAAAATCTATAACGAATGGACCGTTATCTCTTTGCATCCCTATCTTAATGTATTTAAGGCATGAACAAATCTGGCAGTCCATACATTTGTTTAGGCGACCTCATTTGGCATGATCATCCTACCTCTTGAGTCATTATTTGTATATTACTATTAGTGACATTATTTATTTTGCAATGTTATCACCTGTGAAACAGATATATTTAGTATTGTTCCACAGAGTTGTTTTTAAAGCTGTTGTTTTTCATTTAAAATTAAAGTTATTTTGCATTTAATTAAAATATTATAAAATGCATTTTTTTTTCTATTTTATTTTGGTAAAATATTTTGAGAAGTTATTGATAATGTGTTTTGAAAAATTATATTTCTTTTACAACTCTATTATCTAAAAAATATTTTTTTATGCAAGCAAATCAAAATACCGGAAGAAAAAAGATTTCAAATCTTATATTAAACGGTGATAAAACCTGAAATAAATTTATAATAAAAGACATTTTTTTATTACACATCAGTTTTATAAAGATTAAGTCAAATCTAAATATCATTTTATGAACTTAAAAGATATGTCAAAAAATTGTGTTAAATACAATAAAGTCTAAAAACTATGTTTATAAATAATAGATAGTCTCGTATAAATCAATTTTATGAAATTAAGTTAAATATTTATAAAAAAATTAATATAATTTTAAAATCTAAAGATCACTCATCATTCCCCATTAATATTTACACATAATAATATCCGATATATATTGTGGAGTGTAAAGAGGTGTAATAGGAAAAATTCATGTCCCGTATTGAATAAAAAATAACACTTATAATGAGTTTATAAAGAAAAGACATAGAGGTTAACTAAGTTACTTAGATCGATCTAAAATTCTATGAAAATCTAAACAATATATTTTATACAATGATAATTCAAAACACGTTTGAAAACAATTTGAAATCAAAGGTTAACGTTATCACTCTGAAAAATGAATTTGAATTTGCGAACAATATATTCATTATTGCGAAACTTTTCAGCTAAGCACCTGTCCACACCCTGATTAAGCTGGCCTTGTTGGCCATTTATAAAAATATTACATTAAAAAATATTAAAAATTGTATATTTTATTTTGAAATGTAAAAGTATGTAAAGAATTTGTTAGTATAATTCTTTATATACTTTATCTAATTTATAAAAGAATTTGTGTACATATTAAAAAATATAATAATTAAAGAAATATAATAATAATTTTATTGTTATTTATTTTAATTACGAGTAAGTTTTTAATTATTATCAATATAAAATATAATAATATTTTAAAAATTATATATAATAATTATTAAAAAATAATTTAAATTACGTTGAAATTTATAAATATTATTGATTTTAAGATTGATTTTTTATTAGAATAAAGATCATCGTAAATCGGAGTAAGTAATTCCATTCAAAGTACATAAGTTCGTAGTATTTTGTAAACCCAAAGCTGCACATGGTCACCATTTATCCATCTCCACATGAAATTCCATCCACAATACACGTGATTCCCACAGACGTTTCCTAGACTTCTGCATCCACAAACAAAATTTAATTTCCGTCACAAAAAAAAAAAAAAGAAATTAACTAATTAAGGTTTCGTCAAATAATTGAATATGAATATTGATAATGAACATTAGGTGAAATTTGATAAACATTTGAGTACTAGTGGCCGCCAAACGAAATGGTGCATCGTGCAATGCAATATAAATTTTATCCATCAGCGGTGGTTTTGATTTGAGAATCTTTGGGACTTCACGTCACACTTTGCCTCCTTCTCGACAAACATGTCTTTTATAATTCAAGCGTTTTTCATTATTCCTAAATTTTAATCCCAAATTCATTGTTTAGTATATAAACTTATTTTCAATTACTAAGCTTGTCAACCTGTAATTCCTTTATACTATTAATAATATACGTAAAGTATCTTATTGTATATAAGAATTATTTTGATGTCCACCCTGTCAAAGTGATACCTTTAACGAGAATCCTAAGTTTCTCTCGTGATGTATATATATATATATATATGTAAGAGCTATAGCATCCAACGTTATGAAATTAGGATCTAAATTATTAATTGGTTTCAGTTATTGGGTCATTCTTCTGGATTAGTACTTAAGCAATAATCGATTATTTCGCTAATTAATAATAGGAATGTTAGAATTATTATAACTAAAATGAAGATGTCCTTATTGCACCATTGATTATTGACGAATTCTAAAACATTACTGATATAGCACGCAGTTAGAGTTAGGTACCCCACCACTAAATTAACATTCCATTTGATGACACAAAATGCATGGTCCCTTTTAATAACATCAACTCAATTACTATATCATTTCATCATGCTCAATTAAATACCACGGAGAAATATGGAGAGGTACTGGCCTTTTTCAATGGAATTATGCCAATTATCAAACACAAGCCACAACTTAATAACATTGACAATAAAAAATAAATATTGTCAATAGTATTGGAAATCAATATAGCATTGGAAGTTGAGAAATGAGAAATTTTGCATTCCATTGTTCCAAAAAGCTCTTTTGAAGTTGAGAAATTGTTGCCAAAATTATTTGAATTACATTAAAATAAGCGGGATTCAAAATATCACATATATATAATAAGAGAAATTTGTATGTACCTTGTTTTAGATCTAGGTAGTCTCTTCAAAAAATCGTTATTAAGTCCCTCTTCTTTGTATCTTTTTTTCTTTCTAATAAACTATATATTTATATGGTAGTTTGCTACTTTTGAATGTTGGGGTGTGTATATTTATTTTGGAGCATAGTCCCTTGATGAAAGGAAATTAAGATTACCATTTTTTCTTCAAATAGAGAGGATATAGACCCATGTTGTGTAAACTAATTTTTTTATTTCCATTTTGAGCCCTTCAGAATGTGTGTTACACTTGATAAACAATCTATCATCCAAAATATTTCTAAGATCTTATTGATATACACTTATGGTGACAAGTCCAAAATTCTACGAACTATGTCTCTTTGAATCTTAATGTCAATAACATGAGATACGTCTCTCATATCATTCATATCAAAACTCCTAGAGATAAACTATTTCACCTCATATAGTAAACTTTTATCATTGGTAGCAAGTAAAATGTCATCCACATACAAAATATGGAAACAAACTTTACTCTCACAGACCTTCTATTTCACACATTGATCCATACTGTTCTTTACGAATCCAAATGAAGAGATGACATTATGAACTTTCAAATATCGTTGACGGGAAGCTTGTTTGAGTCCAGATATTAATTTCCTAAACTTGCATGCCAAATGCTCATCACTATTAGAAGATAATCCTTCTGATTGTTTCACGTAAACCATTTCTTCTACATCTCCATTCAGAAATGCAGTTTTCACATCTATTTGGTATAGTTCTAAGTCAAATTGAGCAACTAATCCTAAAATTATGTGAATAGAATCATTCTTAGATACTTGAGAGAAAGTCTCCTTGTAATTGATTCCTTCCTTTTGAATGAATCCTCTAGCAACGAGTTTTGCTTTATATCTTTCAATGTTGTTTCATGAGTCTTTCTTAGTCTTAAATATCCATTTACAACCAATGACTTTTAAACCATTAGGCAACTCGACAAGATCTCATACTCCATTACATGCCATTGAAGTCATTTCTTCTTTCATATCATCATGCCATAAATTTGACTCTCTAACACTAATAGCTTGTGAAAACTTTCCAATATCATTTTCAGCACCAATATTATAGTTTAATTCTTGTAAATATATTATATAATCACTACGTATAGTTGACTTTCTTTCTCTAGAAGATATCCTTGTTGTTGACTCAACATTTTATGGAGGATCATGTTATTCAACTATTTGTTCAACAATTTCTGGAATCTATTGAATATCTTCATCTGCTACATTTTCATTAGCCACTTATGGAACTTAACGATTGGTTGACCAATACTTGTTTGAACTTTAGGGGTCTTGTGAATGACAATCAATTTGCCACTTGATATGGAAGGTTGAGCATCAATATGACTTCTACCATAAACAATATCCTAAAATTGATTACTCCCACTAATCAAGTCATTTTCAAGTAACTTTGCATTTCTTGATTCCACCATCCTAGTGTTATGAGATAGACAATAAAATCTATACTATTTAGATTTTTTGGCATATCCAATGAAAAACCCACTTATAGTTCTAGGGACTAGTTTCTTTTGTTGTGGGTTGTAAACTATTACTTCGAACAAACAACCCCAAATGGTATATGATGCAAACTCGATTTTCAACCTTTGAATAACTCAAAAGACGTCTTTGGGATGCCCTGGTTGGAATACAACTCAATACATACATTGTCATCTTAAGAGTGTCGCCCTACAAGAACTTTGAAAGTCTGGAGTAGTTTCACTTACGCCTAACTAGTTCCCTCAAAGTTCTGTTCCTTCAGCTACTTCATTCTGGTCAGGAGAACCATGCATAATGTATGGAGAAACTATCCTATTATCTTAAAGACAACATTTTTTTTTATCCTACTTTATTGATTTTGGAATCAACTCTCATATCTAAATAAGAATTAATTTAACCAAATAAATATGGGCTGATAAAGTAACATAATAATATGTCATATCATACTGACTCATCAAAACATTGAATTAAGACTATATACTATAATAAATATGTCTTTGTTATTGTTAACCCTCAAACATGTGATTATAATACTAATCATCTTTATATCAATTCACATTATTTATTTGTTTGGTAACTTAAAACTAAAAATTCAAAAACTAATAAAACCAATTACTATTTTTCTTTGGTACAACAAAGGAAAATAGTTAATAAGTAATTAATCATAAAAATTTCTAATTACATAACAACAATATATTATTCATACAAATTTATAGTTAAATTTATATTATACATATATTCAATCATATACTATTTTAGTCACACTTGTATAAACAAA
>JBBPBP010000003.1:56434035-56449829 GCA_037974735.1 Cicer chorassanicum | reverse complement strand
TTTATATTTCATGTTAATAATAATTGTAATTAAATTGAAAATATTGTAGAGATAATATCTGTAAATTAAATACTTTTATTTTAAAGATAATAATAATTGACATTAGTTTATTAGTTTAAGAATAGTATCTCTAAAATACTTTTGTGTTTATTTTGACTTTTCTATTTTGAATAACTCAATTATTCAATTTAGTATTTATAGAAGGTAAATTAGACAATTAATTAATTTTTTGGATTAAAATTGCATAGATGATCAACATGATGTATTTTTCCTTACCGTTGATTTGGGATGTAGTATAGTACGATCTTTTATTTATTTAGAATATAGAATCTCAATAATTACAAGCACACCCAGTGATTCACGTTACTGAATAGGAGTCATTTTTCACTATCAACCGAGTTTAGTCTAACTAAATTTGAATTTCCTCCGAAAGAGGGATGTAAATTTAATACCTCGTATAAGATTGATGGAGGAAACTGGCGATAGGAACAAATAATAATGCTTCACTGAAATGAGTTAATTATAATTTAATAATTTTGATGGTGTGTGTGCAGATACTTGGTTCTGGGTGAAGCATGCTGCCATTTAGGACTAATGGAAGATGCAATGGTTCTTCTCCAAACCGGAAAACGAATTGCCAGCGCAGCGTTCCGGCGAGAGAGTGTCTGCTGGTCGGACGACAGTTTTCCTCTATCAACCATCCCCCTCGCTGGAGACACCACAAACCAACCACCCCCCACACCACCGCGAGTCCCTCTCAACTGCACAGAAGGGGTAACACAACTCCTCACACACATCAAATTCCTCCTCCGCCGACGCACAGCAGCACTTGCTGCCCTCGACGCCGGTCTCTACTCAGAAGCCATCCGCCACTTCTCAAAAATTGTCGATGGTCGCCGTGCAGCCCCTCAAGGATTCCTCGCTGAATGCTACATGCACAGAGCCACCGCACACCGTTCCGCCGGCCGAATTGCAGAATCCATAGCTGATTGTAACCGAACCCTTTCCCTCGACCCAACATGTATTCAAGCCTTAGAAACTAGAGCTTCACTCTTCGAAACAATTCGTTGCTTACCAGATGCTCTTCACGATTTAGAACACTTAAAACTCCTCTACAATTCCATCTTGCGTGACAGAAAACTTCCAGGTCCTGCATGGAAACGACACAACGTACGATACAGAGAGATTCCAGGGAAACTCTCTGCTCTCACCGCGAAAATTCAAGAACTGAAACAGAGGTTGGGTTCTGGTGAAACAACTAGTGTTGATTACTATGCATTGATTGGAGTACGACGTGGTTGTTCACGTTCTGAATTGGAAAGAGCTCATGTATTGCTGTGTCTTCGTCATAAACCAGATAAAGCTACGAATTTCATGGAAAGGTGTGAGTTTGCGGATGAACGTGATATTGAAACAGTGAAAGAGAAAGCGAAGATGTCAGCATTGTTGTTGTATAGATTGGTTCAAAAGGGTTACACAAGTGTGATGAGTAATATTTTAGATGAAGAAGCTGCTGAGAAACAGAGGAAGAAGAATGCTGCTGCTGCTGCAGTACAAGTAGCTGCAATTCAAGTAATGAAGAAAACAAATGAAACTGAGTTCATGAATAATAATAATAATAAGGTTGAAGAGACATGTCAGTCTCAGATATCATCTTGTAATGTGAATCCTGCGGTGTTTCAGGGTGTATTTTGCCGTGACCTTGCGGTGGTTGGGAATTTGTTAACTCAGGTGGGATTTAATAGACCGATTCCGGTGAAGTATGAAGCTTTGAGCTGCTAATTTTGATATTGGAGATGTTACAGGCAGAGGGAATCTCTGGTTCATTATTGTACAAACAAAATGCGAAAGGGTAAAAAACATCTAGAATGCCGGAAAATTTTGTCACTGCTCTTTTTTTTTTTTTTTTTTTTTTTTTATCTTTTATTAGTAATCTTTTTTTATTATCTCTATCAGATGTACAGATTATTATTATTATTATTATTATGAGTAGTACTGGAGACTCTACTTTTGGATTTTTGGCTCTGCCTTCCTCCTTGAACCGATCCCTAAATTCAAATCTTTAAATTTCGTATTAATTGAAGTACTGAATTCGACGTTGGTATTTTGCTTCTATTGGGCATCTGAAAAAAGTTGTAAAAGCTTTCATTATTTGCTGTTATGGCAGAAGCCAGGAAAAGGACTGGAGCTGATTGCATCGGCTTTATCTGCTTGCATTATTATTGTTTTTTCCCTTCATTAATATATTTATCTATCCAAACAAAATTGACATTCTATTAAATTCATTTTTATTTATTTCTGCCTCCAAGTATCTGGTCGACTCTGGTAACAATAACATTGTAGTCTTTGGTTATGGTGTTTTTATTCTTATTAACTTCAATTAATTATAAATTTAATTAACGATTTTTAGGTTTACAACAATTACATATTAAAAGCGATAAAGATTTTAAATATTTCAATTTTATCATTTCTTTAATTTAATTGTTATATATTTTTAATTTTAATGTCTTTGAATTTTGTTGTTATACATTATGAAAACTTTTGTAAATTGTACATAAAGTCATTGAATAACATTTTTTTTGAATTGATCTTAACCTAAATTTTAATTTTCTTTTAATAATTTTACTTTCGTCCCAATTTCTTTTTCATCTCACTTAACATGAGTTAATTTACTTTAAAATCCATTAATTTATGGATTCAAAATAATTTATCACTACCACATAAGATTCTTTATTCTATAATTCCTTTTTTTAATGAAAAGTTTAGATTAATTAGATGTGAAAGGCTTGTCAAGTCACAAAGATTAGAGTAGAGTATATTTTAAAGAGAATAGACTCATTGAGATACTTATAGATTATATACCAACCAAGTCTTTATACTACATGTAAAAGTTGAACCAATGCTCTATTATATAATATATTTGGATTAATCAATTCGAAATATATAAAATACATATTTAAATTAGTACATTTAAATGTGTATTTTGGTGCTTTTAAGAACATTGGCGCGCTTAGAGAAAAAGTCACACAAACTGAATCAATATTATGCCATTCCTATTCCTGTGAAAGCTGTTTCTCATTATATGTCTTGGAACATGACTTTTGAGGTTCTTTGAAAGTGGACATCATATTATTATAGTGGAGCACCCTGTTTTGTAGTGAACAAAGAAAAAGGGTTGTCAGTTTTTGTTTTCCTCTTCTGATCAGCACGTAAAATAGAAAGCAAGGGGTTCAATTTGCACTCAATACAAGAGAACAAAGAGTTTAAAAGTGCATTTAGCACGTTTATTAGTAGTAACTTTCATTTCCTTTGCACGTTACCGATACTAATATTCTTTTTAGTTGAATGGATATGGATATGCTATCTTTCCAATAAAAACAAAACACAGTTAATAGTAAGAGTTAGAGTTTAGTATCAGCAAAACTAAGGTGGGTGGTGTTGTAGTATTGGTAAGATATGTCCTGCAAAAGCTTTATAAAAGTGTACAAATGAAATTTTGGTAAAATTATAATAGTACTTTTCAACCATCATTTAATTTTTTTAGTCCTTTGTCTGTTTTTGTTGTCTCTGAAGTGTTAGTTTTATGTTTATAAATATTTATACAGTTAAATTTAATCTCACTTTTATACAATTTTTAAATGAGGGTTTCAACATCCAAAGCGTAATAATGGTTTCAACAAAAAAACACTCTGTATTTCTGTTTTCATGTAAAAGATGTATTATTGCGTTTCTACAGTATTGTCCTCGTTTGGCTCCTTTGTACGAAATAATAGATCATACAACTATTTGTCAGAAAGTTTTTTAATGCACTTGACTTCCATTACCATACACTAATTTGAAGCCAAAATGTCAATGTAACTTAATACGTGAGATACAAATATTATTATTCAACCATGACCCTTCAACTAGCATTGATATATTAACAGGTCAAAATCCTTCTGTCAAATTAAGAAGAAAAGAACAAACTACATGCATTGAAAATTTCCAACACAGAGTAGACAAAGGGAATTCAATGCTTTCAATTTTCAACCACCGTTAGGATTAGCAATGGATGAGTGTTGAATGCAAATGTGCAAGTGTCCGTTTTTTCTGTTGAATCTATTATGGGAGTTCACCTTATTGACCTAATGTTTAGCATGTGAGGTCAAAATCCCGTGTACTAATGTTTAAAGATTAATTCTCTACAAAATATATATTTTCATAACCTGTGTCATTTTTATTCATTTCACTCATTGAAAAATGATTCTAACGTTTTGTTTAGATGAATTGCTTTGACATTAGATATGTTAGAGTGTAGATTTGAACTTGCGATATTTATTTTTCTCTACGTAAGTGTGTACGAGTTTTACAACTATAAATATTTTTAGAATAAAAATAAATAATTAATGATTATAAACAAAATAAATAGCCATATTTAATGGATACTTATTCTATTTTAAACATTTTTTGTAACAAAATTCGTTTATTAACCGTCAGTGTAAATTTTATTTTCTTTCTCCACTTCGTTTAGTCACCTCCTAATAAAAATCTTACTAGAGGGCCATGAGTATTAAATTCTCTTAAGATCCTTGCTTACCTAATAGACCAAAAATTATCTTCCTTTCCTTGCTTGCAAGTGATTCGAAGCCTTTTTTCCCCCTTTTTTCCCCTTGGCAAGAATAAGAATAAGCAACCAAAAAAAAAGATATGACACCCTTTTCCTTGAAGAGCGCCACTTTATTTATCCATCTTACTTCATGATTATGTTGCCATATTTTTCACCCTTAAACCACAAAAAACAAATCGCAACATGGGCTCTTAGAATATTGTAGAGAATAGACGAAAAATAAAGTAAAAAATGGAATAACTTTTTTTTTATGAGAGAGATAAAGGGAGAGAAGATATAAAAGTAATGTAAAAATAATATATAACTAAAATATAATGCAAATAATCATGTTAGAGTTTAATAGATATAAGTATTAAGGATAGTGTAACACACAATTAATATGTAATCATTCTTCAATATAATGTCAATTGGTTATATACTAACCTCTGTCTCTATTCATACACACCCTTTAAAAAAAATATCTTTAAATATAAGTTTTATTTTAATATAAGTTTTATTGCAAATTAAAATATAATTATTATGTAAATAGTAAATATTCAAATTGGTCCCTAACATTTTGGATGTCAACTATTTTAGTCTTTGATAAAAAATAATATCCAATTTTTTTATGAACGTAATATTATCTAAATTAATCTCTGAAAATTGCATAAATGAAAAATATTAATCTTTTGGTTAAGTTTGATCCAATTTTAATTGATATTTTGCTAAAATGTCAAGTAACAGTGATGAGGTATCAATTATCTATGATACATTGTTAAAAGTTTTTAATGTGTAAATATTTAGTCTATATAATACATATAATATTTAGTTTCAAAATTAAAAACAATATTTAAAGAGGCTAATTTGGGCCAAAATTATTTATATTTCAACTATTTTTACTAGTGTGATATAGATAGCTGACACGTCATCACACCATTACATGACACTTCAAGAAAAAACTAATTAAATTTGGATCAAATTTAACAATGGTATTAATGAAGATGAAAAATTAATATGTAACACATCTAAACACACAAGACAATTTAGTAAAAAAAGATTAAATTACACTTTTAGTCATAATATTTTATCACACTCACGAAAATAGTTATCTACTTTAAAATTGAATATTTTGGTCTACAATTATTACTTTTGTTGCAATTTTGATTCTAGCCCATATTTTTTACCCAAAAAATGTGATTTTTAGCCTATCAAATGATAATTTGTCTTCATAAAAGTGATATTTATCTTCCAATTTATAATTGAAGCAATTATAAATCTCCATTTTAGATGACAAACATAATGGTTGAAATCAACTGTAACAAATGTGATAATTAACAAAATATATACATAATTATACTATCCACTTTTATTAGTATACTCCCTCCCGTCTTATTTAACCAAAAATTTTTTTTTTACATTATTTTTAAAAAAGAGTTGAGTTCATTTAATTTTTTTTAATAAAAAAGGTAATTTTATTCTTTAAATTGCTCCAAATATAAAAGGGTATCTGTATTAATTAAAGAGTATTTTGAGAATCATTTTACTTATATTTAAAATAAACTGAAAAATACAAAAAGAAACTTATAAATAAGATTGGAGGTAGTATGATTAAGATGCTTAAGGCTTTGGGTCAACCATAATCATCCAAATCATTATAGATCCACAAATTAATGCACCAACACCAAATAATTGGTTAACATTATACATAGCATATTCTGTGAATATTCATTATGTTCTGACGCTTTTATTTCAAGTATTTGTAAATGGAAATGTTAACAACTAGTAAGTTGTTATGCACTTCTTTACCACTAACATTTGAGCATTTGCAAATTCAAACTGAACACATGCTACAATAACTTTCCAACTTCTTATTAGCAACTTGTACTAAAGGCCTTCCCTACCCACTTGAAACAAACATTAAATAATTGATAAGGTGGGGATTAAAATCTACAAGTTTGGTTGAATTTTTTGAATGCTAGCTGGATATGTGCAAGGCTATTTTGTACAGCTAGTAAGTATAATGAATTGATTTGAAGTTTGAATGCTCTGAACAAATTTCCTTATATTAGTAGAATTAAAGATAAAAAAAGTTATGTGTTGCATTAATTTATATGCTTGATTTAGAATAATGAATAGCATTGGTGGAAAAGAGAAAAACATGCCTTCCACAACTCTTCATTATTATTCATTCATTTAAACTACAAAGTACACACACCTAGCTATCTCATCTGTCGAATGCACAGGAGATTAAATAGAGCCATTGGCAAAAATGAGTTATCTTGAACAACTCCTCTGACATAATACTATTTTATTCTTTTACATTATGCTTTCATATTCGTATTGACATCACAATTTAATTCCTTGGGTCTAAAGTTAAGCTGCATCTCACGAGGGATACATTTCTTTAATAAATACTACTAAGTGCTTTATTTATTCTGTGGTCAGATACTTCAAAGCATCTGAGGGACACTTTTTTCTTTGTTTTTCCTTTCATGTATTTTCTTTAGGACCAATGATTTATAGGACCAATACAACTAAAACGCGAGAAATATTTATTTGGACATAATCTCAAATTAAAAATGTTTTGACGTACACACATAAATAAATAAAAAATTAAAAAGAGAAATTAGTTATTTTTTCTTTTAATTTTTTTGTTTATGTGAGTATACAAATCTTTTTTACTTGGTTTGCGTTCATATAAGACACGTTCATACAACATATGGCTTATAATATAGTAGGGTTTTAAAATCATTTGAAATTTTAACAATAATTGATGACATTTATTAAAATTAAAATTTCACAATTTTTATTGTCTATACAATTGAAATGGTGGTCTGATTAGTATCGGTTCGACAATCTTCATTTTTTCTTGATTTTATCGTACGAACATAAAATCAAGTTGTCTCAATGGTAAGAATGAGAAAAATCATATACTTCTACTTCTATTCTACAATGTATGTCATCGTTGTAAGATTTTAAACAATTTTTAAGTAATAGTATATGGTAGATCATTTATCAAAGTGGTTCACAGTGGAAGATGTCTTTCTTTTGTACCAAAGTTCTACTAAATTCTGTTATTAAACAAATTATATGATGGTCAGTGTTTAAAAGTCACCCAAAATTCTAACGATAATTAGTGTTTATTAACACTAATTAACCGATTGGTGTTGATTCAACAATCTAAATCTTGAAGAACAAATTTGTTTTCTTTTTAATTTTAATTTAAGAACAAATTTGTTTTCTTTTTAATTTTAATTTGAGCCTACAGTAAATTTTGATATATGTCATATATCTAAAAATGTTACTAGATGAAATTTTAAAGGGGCTTGAGCTTGACTAAGAAAAAGGAAAATTGGTAATAATTGCTACAAATCAATTAGGGTTGAATTGACATGAACTAAAAAATAAGAGGTGGTTGGGATGAAAAAATGTAACAATTGATGTTCGAATGTAGGGAACATGAGGGGAGTTGTGACCAATTACAATACCAGGGCCACCATGTGCTTCTATCATGTGCCTTAACCGTCCAAACGATGATGGATTTCTTTTGGGCCTTTCTCTTAAGACTAGAGTTTTTTTTCAAACTTAGTGGCACGTTGACAAAAAAATATTAGTGGCACAATGTGCTAGATGAAATATCTGACAATTTTTTCTTGTATTATGTATATTTGTATTCATTAATTCTATAATGGAATGCAGATAGTAACAAAAGAAAAGGTACAAAAAGAATGTGATTTTTTGACCAAAAAATAAAATAAAATGGGTTTTATTTTGTGTTTGGGATATGGGGAGTCGAATTTCACTATGAGCTGGAAAAAAAAGTAAGATTTTATCGAGATATGAGTTTGCAGTGAACAACTTTCCTTTACAACTCATCTACAATGGTTTGTATGTCACTATATGTAAACTAGTCTAATAGCTACTAGCTTATATTTATATACCAACAATGGTACTAATTAGCAATAAAACTTTTTATAACACCTGAAAATAACCTAGGGAATCCAATTTATTTATGTGTATGACCCTTTGTTCAATGCTTCATGTAATGCCTAAGGAAAGGACCATGGGCACTAAACGTTACATCATATCATAACATGTAATTGAAATTATATTTATTTTTGAATCATAATTACTTCTTTTTTTAAACATGTAATTGTAATTACAAAGTGGTGGAATGGGAAGGGAAAGTTAGAAAATAAATGCTTTTCAATAAATTCTATATCTGCACCTTAAAAAGACGTATGGAGTAAGTTGAGTAAGCTTATGTTGTATCCTAGAGAATGGTTGGTAGGTTGGTTGTATTCAAATGATAAAAATTGTTGGGTTAAGAAAAAAAAAAATGAGTCGTACAATGGCAGGTTGGGAATCTCCCACAGGTTGAAACTAAACACCAAGCCAAGGCCTTTTGTCTCTCTTTCGTATTAGAAGAAAGTGAAACAGCCTCTTTATTTTTTTATCTGTGCAACTGTTTATTTTACTGAATAGATAAATTCATCGTTGAAATCCTTAGTGTCTATTAAATTAGTATTTAAATTTTGTGAATTGATAAATACATATATGAAATTATGAAATATCAGTTAAAATTGTCAATTAGTAAATTTTTGTAATTAGATATTTTGATGCGACACTGTAACTGAATATGTGATTTATCAACGTTGATCTTATATCAATGTCACCTTTCCGAGCACAAATTTGTCAATAAATTTTGTTATATCATAGACAAATCTATGAGTAAATTGTAATTATGTATGAATTAATTATTGACAAATTAATCCATAAAATATTTAAATTTCATAAGAAAATTAGTCAATGTTGTAAGAACATTGACATGAGATCAACATAAAGGGGTCACATATTCAACTAACATGTCATATCATAGTCTCAAATGATAAAAGTTTATGAAATATTTTAATTACTAATTTGCAAAATGTGTGAATTAATTTGACCGACGCTTGTAATTTCAAGGACTAAAGAACCCACAAATGTTGGTGGATGTTTGTTTTTATAGACATGTGACCGAAATCGTGTGGTGAGATGAATTTTTAGTTTTAGGGTTTTCACTTTTTACGAGAAAAGTACTTTGAGAAGTGAGATTTTGGTTGGAAATATCAATCTAAACATTGGATTGTGTGTTTGGATTTCACAAAAATTATTATGTAGATGTGCGGTTAGTTGGAAGCTTCAATTTATTGCTTCACAATGTCACAGCAAAAATGTCATAGAAAGTTAAGGATACGAGAATAATGAAGCTACTCATCCAAATGTATGTTTAATTTTTTTTTAATCTTAGAATATATAGTAAATTGCACAATAATTAACTCCCACAACTATGATGTATCGAGTTCAAACAAAAAACAAGACGTTCAACTTAATAATATCAACATTAATCAGTTGAGCTATGATATAAAGACAAATGTATGCTTAATTTACTAGTAATTAGTAAGAATTCAATTCATATCTCATAAGAAAAACAAAATAACTTATTTAGTCTTTTTGAATTAACAAAATTAACAAAATTTTAAAACTTGAAAATCCTATACAACATTAGATATCTCAATATCGTATTTGAAATTGTTCTAAATAAATATTTGTGATAGAAAGCTTAATTTCAATTGTCAAATTTGTTAAACTGTTTACAAGGATTCTTAAGTGTCGTTTGATTTGCAGGATTTTTATTATTTTATTTTATATTTTCATTTAGAAAATGTGTTTGATTTAATTTCTAATTTTCATTTTTAAGAAATAAAAATAGTTAAAATGTGTTTGGTTTTACCGGTTTCTATCATTTAATGTAATATTTTTGTGAGTCCTATTCGTGATCGGAAGTGGTTAATGGAAACGACGAGTATACTACTTTGTGAGCTTTCTCCCCCCTATTTTTTCAAAGTCTCCAATTTTTATTTAAATTGTCTAATTTGGAAATATTTTTTTGAGAACAGAAAGACGGGAGAAAAAATGCCTACTATTTATTTACTTTATGCTACATGCAGCATGTCAAAGTTTGTACATTTTGTGTCTAATGAGACACTTCTTATTTAGTTTGTTAGGTTAATGTTTGGGCCTATTTCGATGTGGATGTTGTATGATTTAGGCCTTCTTTCTATTTGAGTCCTTCAACAAAAAAAAGGGGTTTGATACTTTAATATTCGTTTTGACAAAAAAAAATTACTTTAGAATTCGTACCCATATTTTTTATTGTTAGATTGGTTCTTCACTTTCTTTGGAGTTTTATTTCTTTAGAGTTGAATAAACCATCGATTTAGTGCTTTTATGTCCTTCAGTTTTAAGTTTTGTTTATCTGGATGGGGTCTTTAGTTTTTGGGTCGATTTTCTCATGTGTTTTTGTTTCCTTTTGCCATTGGATCCTTATTAATATTACACATATTTTTGACAAAATGCATCAAATCAAAACACTAAAAAAAGTGTAACTATTCAATCGGTTGGATATCATGATTAGGAAAAAGAACAATTGTTTGGTCTTAAAAGGAAACAGTAGTTTCTTTGGACCATATCCAAAACAATTTTGTGAAGTTTGACTTGTGATGATTTGGTGGTTGTAATTTGGCCAAAAGGTCAAGAGGGTGGAAAGGCTCAGTTTGTTTTATTTAAATGGACAAACATTATAAACATGACATCTGAATGTTCATCTAAACCTCCAATTCGTAATATATTTATATATTTAGAAGTAGAAAAGTAAAATCAATGGGTGGATGAGCATTCATCATAGGCATATGGGGTGTGGATTCTTATGGCATGGACTAAACGACAATTGTACCATCATGGGTCTCTATTGTGGGTCAACAACACATGTGCATATTCTTATGAAGACCATATTGAGAATGTTTCATTTTGCCTAAACTTGAATACTAAAGCAATTAATTTTGTGTTTGTTATTATTTGAGCAATATATTCTGTACAATCACTAATCATGGAAGGCACATTGCTTTCAATTTTTGAAAGCAGTGAGTAACGAATCATCTAGCTGTACCACCATTATCAACCATGTGCCATTACCCTCTACAACTATCTCAATGGAAAAGTTAGGTACTATCAACTTTTCATCTTAAGCTAATCAAGTTATATGTTTCCAAGAGTAAAAACCTTGCTGGAAACAACAACACTAAAAACATTTCCATGTGTTGGGAAGCAACAAGCCTACTGAACCTTTTCAAGGATTCCCTTCCTGTCAGCATGATCCCAGAAAAGGGAGGCTGGTCTTGAATAATACGGACCGATACCACGGACCTCCCCCCAACAATGTCCAAAGCACTTCCACCTCGTGCCACAAGAGACCACCGCACTTTTCGTTTTTGCTCTTTCCTTGCCATGCGGATTTGGCTAAGTTCTTGGTGAATCACAGTTCTCACAGATTTTAAGTACGAATTCATATCATGATCTCGTTGTATCGTCCCTCCAGGTCCATACGCGGATCGGTCACTTAATATCTCGAGTGGATGTGGTGAGTTCAAGAAGACCAATTGAGCAGCTTGGAGCTGATTCTCTGTGTCACTGGATTCTGAAAGAGGACCACTCATAATATATAGACCACTACCTGATGGCAGGAGATGATGGCTTGGCGAAAATTTCTCATCTGGCTGTAGAATCAAAAGTTGACCCATTGGTGCATATAGTAGCTTCTGCAGTAAAAGATTCACAACAATTTGAATTAGAGGCTAAAATATACAAAAGAAAACAAGTTTAATCTAGATGTACCGTCAACATCCAATGAAAACTCGTGATATGGCCATGTAAGTCCATTTTGTAACCGCAATTTAAAAATAATCGCACAATACATGACTTTCATTGGATGTCACTGTAAAAAACTAGTTTTCACTAACAGTGCATGTTTCAATACTTCCAAAGAAAACACTTATTTCAAATAATATTGCACTTTACTTGGTTATTAAGACAAGGATGACTGCGGAAGCTGGCATTAACAGCCTTTAGTAGTTTGACAACATGGTTAGGGTACTTGCAAGAAAACGCCCGTGGTACTATGTCTCGGTGCATTGTGATTGCTTGAACATGACTCTGCGGTAATCCTAGCTTTTTGAGAAGACAATCACCTCCGCACATGATGGACGGTGAGCCAAAGGTTATCACAGGAAGCAAAGAAGAAATTGGCACTTCCCTCCTTATCAACAGCATAAGATTTATAAGTAATGCCAAGCTTCCTCCAAGAGAATGGCCAGTGAAGCGGAAAGTTGCTCGAGAACCTTGAGATTTTAGGTGAGCATGAACCTCAGGCAACATCTGCTGATATGTTCCTTTAGCAGCCTCATATATACCCCTATGAACAAGGACATCTAACTCCTAAGGGAAAAAAATGCATCTCGTTTCATTTTCTCAATTTTAGGAAGGGTTAACACATTGAGAAAGATTCAAAATTACTTATGATTTGAAACAGAATAAATTCCTCCTAAACAAGAGGAATTAGATAAGAAAAAAAAGGACTTGTCCTACAATTGTACAAGAGTTACCTCAAATTGAACTGGCTCAAAAAGTAGGTTTGCCTGCCAGGATGAAAATGTCTCTGAACCCTGCATATCAAAACAATAATTAATTGGTTGGACATCTCACCCAAAAAATAATCCAAATTTGGCAGTGAATCACATACAAGTACTCCTCATGTATTGCCGCTACTTATCATCATGTAAACAATATAACTAGACATCGATAATTCCAATAATATATATATATATATATATATATATGTATGTATATATTGTATATTGCGAGATAAAAACATATCACTAACTAATTTCCCTACCTGAATAACAAAATATCTTGTAGAACTCTGGTCATCATCACATATGAACCATTCACAAGGTGAAGAACTTGTTGACTTCAAATCATCTGCAACTGCTTGTTTTACTTCCTCATACGCAGCAACAATTTCTGTCATTGAATCAGTATTAGCCATCAAAGATCCAACCTTTGTGTTTATCACGTTCACCGTATCAACGCTCTCATTGCTTACTTCAAATGAACCATCAACCACTGCAATCCCACAAGCACTTATCTTTGATTCAGCGTTCTTTTCCTCTTCTCTTTCTCCGGCATTTTTCTCGTTAGTTTCTTCTTTTTGAATTGCACCAGACGACCGAGTTTTTTCAGCGGCCGCAACCAGTTCCTTCTTCTCTATCGATGAAGTTACAAAACGCAAACCACATCTTTTCAAAAGGTTCCCTGGCTAAATTAACAAAGCCAAAATACAAATTAGCATAAAAAACACAATTATAGCATACAATGTAATTCCATTCAAAACACAAAAATAGAGCCCTACCTACATATCTTCCTAGCAGAACAATATTCCAACCATAAATCAGGTCACAAATTCTGACTCTTAGAGCAATGGATTTCCAATAAAGCATACAGATAGAAAGTGCACAAAATTATGTTCATACATGTTTGCTTTCATAGCGAAATTAGTAAAATCACGATAAGTGGTAGTGAATTTGAGTCTCTATCAAACCTCGATTTTGGGAATGGAATATGCCAAACTCCCCAAGTGGGACATGTGTGCGTACATTCTAGCTTCAGCTAAGGATACCCTACGAAGCATTCTCGAAAAAGACTCTCTATCAAACCGAACCTCTTCATTTTCTTCATCTTCATCTTCGTCAACCCTACAAATATCACACTCTTCTTCATCATTAGCATCATTCTCTTGTTCTCCTCTCCAAACAGAATTTAGATGAAAAACTTCGAAAATCCAGTTCCCATTTTGCCCTTCTCCCTCTCCTTCTGGCTCATCCATAACGGCGTCGTTTACGGCAATGTCATTGTAAGTGGCGGAATTCCCGATGCGTTGGAAGTTGAGAGAGTTTCGAAAGAAGAATTTGGAAAAGACGGAGGACTTGTTTGATCGAGGCGCGAAGTCGTTAGCAGCGATAGAAGAAGCTATACCAGAAATTCCGCTTTGTAAAAACAGAGTATCCATTGTTTTGTTTTAAGAGTGTGTTGGTTTTGAAGAGAAATGTGATAGTAGGAGATTCCTCACTCACCGCAAATTAAAAGAACCTTCCTTCAGCTTCTTGTTCATTCAATTTCTGTTTAATATTTTAAAATAACAGAAGATGGTGCTGATTCTCATGGCGTGGTTCCAATTTCGAAGTTTGAATGTAAAATAAAAACTGTTGGATTTTTTTTGGAAATAACATAATTATAGTTATTTTATTTTTTTTGGCTTTATTGTAATTTAAATTTAATTCTCTTATTTTTATTGGTTTATAATATTGGTGTCTTTGATTAAAAAATCCACCGTTTTAATCTTAATTTTTTAATAAAAAAATAACGACTTGACGTATTTTAAATAATTTAAAATAGTTAATGTCTATAAAATTAAAATAAAATATTTTAAAAATTTTAATTTTAATTTTAATTTTAAAATATTTTTATATTTTTAATTTAATTAATGATATATGAATAATTAATTATTAAGATGATTTCATATTATATAATCGAATTTCATATCATTAAAAATATATTCAACTATTATTTTTTAGTTCAAAAATATCAGAGATGGATCAAAATTGTTGTTTTTTAAAATAAATTGACAAATTCTGTTAATTGGTAATAATAGAGAGAGACTAAAATTGCAATTAAACATATTTTTTTATAAAAAAAAATATATTTCAAATTTTATGAATAATACAATTTAAAGTTGTTAAAATCAAAAATAATAATTGACAAACAACTTCACCACACTTTGATAGTATAAAATGGTAAAATATTATAAATTTATGGTCAATATATAATTCAGAGTTTAATTATTATATAATATCAAAGTAAAAAATTTTACACTACGAACTCATCATACTATTTCTAACCGTTATGATTGACTGATTGAATATAACAAATTTTTATACTGACAACATATAAAATAAATTTTATAGTTAATACTGAATTGAAATTTAAAGGCAACAAATAAATTGCAATAAAATTATTTTGCAAAAATTATAATCAAAAATAAATAAAATGAATAGATAGTTATTTACTAAGATGGTCTGATTATTAATAGGACCGTATTTATGTTGCAATAACATTCCTTATAATTAAAATCAGACCAAATCGTTGAAATGTAATGGTCTTCCAAATTTTTTGGTAGAGATTAATAGTTCTTAAATACTTCTAATTAATGATATGATTAAAAATATAAAAAACTTGACTACTTTTTCCGGAATATAAAAATGGTGATTGTTTCAAA
>JBBPBP010000003.1:56408999-56421650 GCA_037974735.1 Cicer chorassanicum | reverse complement strand
CGGTTAAAATGTAATATTGTTATTATTTTATAAAAATATTATTATTGTGTATGCTTTGTATAATAAGCTGTAATTAGTGAATTGAAACTTTCTCGCTTTTTATGAGGAAATTGTTTTAAGAAATACATTAATAATAAAATACATATTACTAATATACAAAGATAACCAGTCAAATATGATATATAGAAGATGAAGGAAGGAGATATAAGAAATAGAGAGAAGGATAAATAATGGAAAAAGAAAATAAAAACAATGTGAAAGTGATGAATCAGAAATAAGAGAGATGACGTAAATTATATTTTCGGGAGAAAAAGTAATAAAGAATTAAGAGAAAGCGTCAAACGACATTATTAACCTTTAAAATTGTGATGTGTCAATTTTTTTTTTTAAATGAGTTATTTAAGAGGATTTTGTTGGTCATTTATTTTCATAGACAAATGGCAGTATACAGTTTAATACAATAGTAATTATTATTTTTTGACTGAGCCAATAATAATTTATTTATATTTATTTCGATAAATTAGTTCGATAGATTTAAATATTTTGTAGTGGTATGCTATTTGATCTATTTAACTAAATAGTCTATTAAAAATATAAATATATAGTCTAACATGACATAGCTGAATCGTAAACACATGTTAATCCGTTCGACCTTACTTCCATCCTAATTGGCTAATTGCAGTATAATCCCTTCCAACGAATCACGATAAAAAGTTAAATAAAATCAAAAATCAATAACTTATCTTATATTTAGCGATGGTATTTTGAACATATCATTTTATTTAATGTAATCTTTTTATTTCTAATCACCAAATCTATCAGTTGTGTGTTTTAGATAATAGACTTAATTTATTTGGTAAGATAATATATTTAAAAAAAAGAGGAAGAATGCTATACAATTTTATTTGCCTTAAACTTCCTTAATATATCTATCAATGATCTAGATTATGAGTTTGGATTCTCTCAAATATTTGAGGAAAAATAATTTAATAATTAAAATATTAAATATATCTTTTTACCTTTTCTCTCTCATAAATAGAGGTTTTGAATCTCAATCAATATATTGATAATGTAAAATATTTTTATACATGCATCAAATCAAATTACTTCATGTAAGTTTTCTGGAGAAATTTATTACTATTCTTTATTTAAGTTATCGATAAGAGAGAAATAGAGAAAAATATATTGAATGCTGTCGATAATAGAGAGAATTAATTACATAAAAAATTACAAATACTTATATAGTCAATTAGACAAAAAAAACTAACTACTGTAAAATAAGTAACTAACCAACTAATATATCCAAAATCTCCCTCGAGCTATAATGTGGTTAATATATAAGCTAGAATGTCAATTGACACTAAAAGAAATAATAAATTTTGAAGAATGCCAAGTAAGGCTAAAAGAAATAATGAATTTTGTAGAATGACAATTAAGGCTAATAATGAATTTTGTAAAATACCAATTAGGCTAATTATAAAGAAAGGAGAAATATATCACCAATTTTTTCGTGGTCTTGAAAAACTTTGACAAATCATGATTACAGAATCCAATCAACAATCTCCCATTGCTCAATCTCATGTCTTCAATATTTAATTATACTAAATTTTGATATGTAGGTTGAAGATTCACTTGAAATATTTCTTTGCATATTTGGATTAAGAGGTTGAGGATTGTGCTTTCTATAGTGGTAAATTGAATCCCCAAATTGTTTTCGTAACTCTAGAATTATGATGTATGCACTATAATAATTTATTGGAAACTCACCACCTTTATTCAATGAATTGGATAGTTGATCACTTAATTTGTCATTGTTGTTTGTGTTTTGAGATAATAAATGTTGAATTAGAGACAAAGCAATAGAGTGTCGATGAAGAAAAATTGTAATTGAGGAGGAGTTAAATGCTTCAAGAAAAATTTTCTCAAGAAAATATTGAGATGAAAAGAATATAGCGGAATAATTACTCTCTGATATCATATTACAATTTTTTTTATTTAAGCTATTGATACGAGAGAAATAGAGAAAAATAAATTAATTGATATTGATAATAGATATAGTTAATTACATCAAATGTTACAAATATTTATATAATCATTTAAATAAGCAACAAATTAGTATAAAATAACTAACTAGTTAATATAACCAACTAACTTAATTAACTAATCAACTACAATATCTATCAATATGTTAGGAAGCAATTAAAGAAAGAATTAAATAAGTTTCTCCAAAATTGCGATGGACCATTATTTGTTAAAATTGTGATGGACCATTATTTGTTACCACTGGGAGGAGTAACTTTATTATCACATGTTATAATTATTTTTTGTTGTCAACCACAAGTTACAATTAAGTCGAGCTGTCAAAATGGGTTAGCTCGTCTAGTCCTTAAAACACAGGGTTTTTATCTATAATTTCAACTTGAATTTTTTCAAGACTATGTAGACTCGTTCGGATAAACCCGTTATCCATTCGAGTTAGCTCGAATGGGTACCGAGTAGCATGCAACCTGCATAACCAATTTTTTTAAAATAAAATAGTAAAATTGACCCACATAAAAAAAAAATGTTCAAAAGATTAGCTGGTTATATATATATATGTTAGACAAATCTAAATTTATCTGTGTTATGTTAGATAATATCTCTAACTTTTGGACAATTTGAACTTGTTTTAATTTGTATGTTGTTTTGAATTGAGTTTGTGTTAATTAGAAAATCTAAACTTAATTTGTGTATAAAGAGTAAACCATAATTTTTTTTAAATGGACATTCAAATTGATTTATACTTAATGCATAAGTAGTATACCATAATTTTTTTAAGTGGGTATCAAATAAAATTTTCAAATTAACAGAGTCGCAAGTAATTAAAAATATAATAAGTAAAAAAAAATTATAAAAAATATGTGGGCTACCTGCCTAACCCGCAATCTATTTAGAGTCGAACTGAGACAATATTTTATCGACTCATATTAAAACATAACTTTTTGCTTCGATCTAAAGAAAGTCACAACTCATTAAATCATCTCCAACGGTAGCCAAATATGTTCGTTCGTCAGCGTGGAGTTACGTAAAATTGAATTTTTGGCGAGTTCACCGTTAGAGTTGTGTCAAACTGTCATCACGGGTACGTCAAGAAGGAACAATACTTTCATAATTTAATAATAATAAATTTATAATCGTTACTTTTTTTTATTAATTTATTAATAATAATAAATTTATGACTGATATCTTTTTTTATTAATTTATGACCGTTAGCTTTTTTAGTAGAGCATATTTGGAAGTGCTTTGGAAACGAGAATAAGGAAATTTAAATTTATTATTTTTAATTATTTATGTCATGTATTTAACATTTAATTTTTATTACTGTTATAAAAATTTAAGTTCAATTTTATTTTAAGTTTAAATTAAAATAATGTATAATAATATTAATTGAAATATTTAAATTTGTAATAAAATTAAATATAAATAAAATATTAATGTATAAATTAAAGTTGTGGGACCTAATATGGTTCTTAAAAGTTAAACGGTATAAAATGAATGAGTTGCTTCAAGATGATATGGCACAGTAAACCCTATTTAATGAACTTGGAAAAATTGCTTCAAAATAATGTAGCACAAACCCCATTTAATAAACCTATATTGAATTAACATGTTTTTAGTCATTAGACCGGACCCTCCATGGATCGAGAAGGCGGTTTTGACAATTCTACAATCAAGTATATACCAAAAAAGGAAGGTATCCACAGTATATACCATTTAATGTAAATGGACCATGCAAAGTTACAAAGTTGTATAAATGGCTTGTCGAAATTCAATTGGCCATAATAAAATTCCTCATTGTAATGAGTAAAAAGTAATGGTCCATCATATACCATATGGATAATTTTCCCTCAATAAAAAATAATTCTATTTGAGATGTGTCATAAATTAAATATCATTATATTTTTGTAGAAATTCAAAATTGAATTTACTGTAGAGTCTAAGTTTGTGTTAAACTCAAATTCCATTGCAACATTGACTAAGATAATAATATTTTGTTAGGAAATGTTCAATTATACATCATGTCTAATCACAAATTAAATAAGGATTCATTTTCACTATTGATTTAGGATGTTGTTTTCAATAGCATATTTTTTATAAAGAAAAATTTAAATGAGTTGGTAAGAGTATCCCTCAAAACTTAAAGAATATTAATAGAGGTATTTATAAATTATTAATTAAATATGTCCTTACATTAATATCATAATTTAAATCTATAACTTTGTAGGAGGTAGATCAACTGGTTACGAATTAAATTAACATTCGTTAACTTTTCAATAGCATTGTATAATTACGTAGTAGATATCAATATTTACAAAAATAATTAGATTGTTAATGTAATAATTATATAAATTTAATTTATATATATCGTCCTTACATTATATATATCTATATCGTCAATGTAAATAATTTTAACTTTGATCTCAATTGCTCCTAAAATCACGCATATAAATAGTTGTGATTTATTAATAGCATAAATTTTTTATATTAACAATGTAAAAAAATTAAACTAGATTTTTGAAGAAAATTAAACTGTAATTTTATTAGTTCGGTTGTTACTGAAAAATTGTCATACTATTTACACCGTTGGTCAAATTTTAATAGTTCATGTTGCCTGTTTAAATATATATGAGACATGTATAGGTGAGAATAAGTTTTTTATATGAGAGGGGCACTTATGTGACTCCCATTTCAACTTCCCAATCTAGATATGTGTTTTGATTCTAAGCTGAAACCGCCTAATCACCTTCCCATAATGACAAATCCATGTCACACTCACTCTAGTACCAGTGTAAGTGCTTCACCCCACACACTCCCATTGGCGGTGGAGATGTGCATGGTTGCTGAAAATCCTAAGGACCATATAAAAACCAATTTGATATTTTTACGTGTATCATTTATATTTTTGTTGTCTTTGGAACATTCACTATTGTAGCAAAGTGATTAGAAGAGGAGAGAAGGAAGCAACCTATATTACTTATCCTTTCCGCATTGTTAATAAAATATGCGAAACGGTTTTTTCATCTCTAACCCACCCATTATTGGTGTTGAGAACAGACGTGCGCGCGCATCCATATATGCACCAATACTGAAAATATAAATGTAAAGGATAAAACTTATACACAATTCCATCTATGGTGTTTTTACTGTTATCTAATCAACACTTGACATGTGTATTATTTATTTCAAAACAACTTAAAATGAGTTAATGTAGCAACGTCTCCGTCATCTCTGTTTGGTTTTATTATAACATCTCTTTTTATATCACACCTTATAATAACCACCGTGACAATAACCACCACCGTGACAATTAAACTCACAATAAGTCCTCAAAAATCTAAAACATAAATTGCATGTTGAAATGATCAAAAATAAAAAGTGGAGTGAATTGGAAAGGAGAACCAAAAATTAGGTCAATAGTGAGAACAATATATATAGAAATGTGTATAAGTTTTTTCCTATGTAAAATCATTAAAAAATCAATTGAAATGTAATAGAGCAATCATTCTTTATGAGAGAATGCTCTCTTGTATACAGAGTGAAAAAAATTATTTATGTCTTTCGCATTTAGGGTGCGTTTGATTTAATGGTGACGATAATCGATTTTAATAAAATTGATATTAGTTAGAAAGTGAGTTGAACATAAATCCATTTATATTTAAATATATTAAGATGAAAGTGATTTGTCAACTCATTTTATTTATATAGTTTATATCAAAATTGATTTTGATTGTACAATTATCCAAATAGATTCTAATAGGTGTAGTTAAAATTAGATAACATTTCTACATTGTATTATTAAATCTAATTATTTATAGATTTTTGAAAAAATTAAATTTAAATGCTTTTTGTATTATAATTTTTTTTTATCTTAGAATGTATATAATACATTTTAGGTTTAATTGCAGTTTTAGTCCCCTTATTTATACTGATTCACGAAATTGGTCCCCCTATTTTAAAAGTTGATAGTTTTGGTCCCTCTCTCTGATTTTTTAGCTAAAAAATGATAATGTGATATGTTTTGAATAACATGACATATGATATAATGATGTAGAGTGATTAACACCCATGAAATTGGAATAAAACGTCGTAAAAACTTAACTTTCAACTTCGAATTTTTTTCGTATTTTTAATTTAATTAATGAAATATGAATAATTAATGGATCTATATGGTTTTATATCATAGAATTGTATCTCACGTCATTTAAAATATATCAAATCGTCATTTTTTTAGTTTAAAAATGTGATGGAGGGACCAAAACTGTCAACTTTTAAAATAGGGGGACCAATTTCGTGAATCAGTATAAATAGAGGGACTAAAACTGCAATTAAACCTACATTTTATTATAATTAACTCACACCCGTGAGGTATAAGTTCGAACACGGAACAAAACGTCTAATGTCTAACCTAACTAACATTTGTGAGTTGAACTAACTAACATTTGTGAGTTGAATTAGAGCTGATTAAATATTTTTAATGACATTATTCATTACTAAATTTAAATAAAAAGTTTGAACTTGTGTTAAATTATTTAACTTAATATATCATCATACTGTATCTAAAACTTATCTTAATATGATTTTTAAAGAAACTCTTTGATTTTACATAGCAAAGAAGAAGAAAAACCAGGTCTTCGATTTCTTTTATCAATTCAAATGGTATCTAATGACCATAAAAAAACACGGGCCTTTGAAGCCCATTGACCCGAAACATCTTCTTTAATCTAGAGGAGATAGTAGCCACTGTAGCGAAATAAAAATAAAAACAGGAACACGAGTTGCATAGAACTTATTTTAGCTAATGAAGTTTTCAAGTAGGTGAAGTGAAGGGGAGGAATGAATAGTTATTGTTGCAGTTAAAAATTGAAGGGTAAAAGAGACCATTGCAAGTGAGACATGCATGTGGCCGGCCGGGATAATTGATTACACCCCAAAAATTGAAAAGCTAAAGAGAGCAACTTCACTTCAGAATCGATTCCAACATCAAACGCAAGATTGAATTTGAGTGACGACGCGGAACCAAACTTATCAGAATCGCTTTCGAAGGGATGAAACGCAAGTTTGATGGTTCTCACCGGGCAACCAAACATAAACTAAAATGGACCGATGAGATTACAACTCAAATTAAAAATCACATGTGACCTTTTTTTAAAAAAAACATACCGTGACTCTTCTTCTCTCTAATCCCATGGAAATCCCTTGATTTTTTATTTCCGAAGAAACCATAGGTAATTAAACTTGTGATACAACTCTCACTCCATTTTTCAATTCAAATCCATCAAATGTATTTTCTAAATTTAAGCAAAAATTGTGCATACCACTCAGCTTAGTATTTTTGGAAATCCAAATATAAAAATTAGACCATTCAAATCACAAAACACTAATATCAACATTTAAGATTATAACATTTGGTTACGGTTCGAATTAAAGTTATTGCACACACTCAATAGTTGGTTTTCATGTTTCAATCTATATTTAATCTTAGTATGTCTTAATCCCCTACTAAAAAAATGCTTTTATCTCTATTCTCTGTGTTGTTTCATATTACAAAAAATACAAAAATTCCAAGTATTGTGTTGATAAGCGATAAAATTTTATAATAATTTATAGATTTTATTGCACGACAATTTTAATCTCTCTCTTAGATTTTTGAACTAAAAAAATGACGATTTAACATGTCTAATACAAAATCATAATAGCTGAAAAGTATTTATATTTAAATGAGTTGGTATGCAAAAACACCAATAAAATTAGTCTGATAAAATTTAATGTAATAGAAGACTTGTTACACAGATAATAAAGCTCTTATGACCCGTTTGATAAACAGGATATGATTGAGACATGATAAGATAAGAAACAGGATATGATATGGACAGGATAAAGAATTATCATGTCATGTGTTTGATATGCATATGATAACAAACTTGATAAGATTAATTTATCATATTTTGTGTTTGATACACAATAGATAACCAAATGATATAATTTATATTTTGATAAAAATGACAAATTTGTCCTTATAATCTATTTAATTTTTTTTCTTTCAAAATAACATTCATATATTTTTTTATAAATAAATAAAAAAAATGTTAAAAAATGTAAATAATTTATGAAATAATTTTATATATTTGAAAAAATTGTGATTTCTCTATTCATCACAATTGAATAATGATTCACTATCATAAAAATTGTTCATCAGAATTGAAGAATGACTCAGTATCATAAAAATGTAAATAATGTTAGAAGTAATTTTATATATTTGAAAAAATTGTGATTTCTCTATCTATCACAATTGAAGAATGACATACTATCATAACATCAGAAGAATGACATACTATCATAACATCATCTCGATTGATCTGTCTAAAAATTATTCCCTTAATCCCTCTCTATCAATTAGTCGATTTCTAATGCTGCAATTTTTATAAAACCACATTGAAGAATGACTTACTATCATAAAAATTGCTAAATAAAATGCAACCATCTTTAAAAATATTTGCCCTAACATTAGATATAGTATCACATTATTTTGTTTTTGTGAATTCATATTTACCTATATTATTATTATTATTATTATTATTATTATTATTATTATCCATCGACACAAAATAAAATATCAATACATGATAATGTCACCAATCATAAAATCAACCAAATATTAATAACACAAAAATCAAAGGTGGTAGTAGAGAGGAAATGGAAATAAGAGTATCAGAAAATTATTTCATCTTGTATCCAGTTGAAAACGAATTATTTTAACCTATCTTAGATTAGAAAATAAGGCTAAGATTGTTTACAAATTTTGATTACCGTATCTTATTCGATCGTGAATAAAAAAATTGATAAATGTAATATATCATGTCTCGTTATTTTGACCATCAAACGTACTAACAACTAAAAAAATTATCAAACCGGCCCTTAAATAATTGTAGCGAGAAAATAAATTGACTACTAAAAAAATAATTGAGTTGGTAAAAAAACTGAAATAGTAAATAATTTTTTAAAATTACTCTAATAGACCAATTTGGCTCACCACTGCCCCATTTTTTGATTCATTAATATTATGAACTATTAGATGATACTAGGCCCACCAATTTAGTAATAGGAATGATTTGGAAGGCTCGTATTGATTTAAGTGGGATAATGTCTGTTTTTGGATAAACAGTTAAGCATTTATAATGTAATAAATATGAATCATATAAATGCTTATGTATAATATATTATTTTTACAAAGACTTATTTCATAGACAAATTCAAATAAATCAATGTAAAAGGTTCCAATGTAGACATAACCACTTGAGCTCACAATAAACATGTGTTTAGGGTTAATAAATAGTGTGACTAGATCTCTCGTATTTGAATTCTCTTAATCTAAACATGTTTTAATATTTTTCAATCCTCCTTATTTTTTTAATTTTATTTTATTTTTCAATTTTT
Organism: Cicer chorassanicum; assembly: GCA_037974735.1. Classification (NCBI taxonomy): domain Eukaryota; kingdom Viridiplantae; phylum Streptophyta; class Magnoliopsida; order Fabales; family Fabaceae; genus Cicer; species Cicer chorassanicum. Next base: position 56,412,176 of record JBBPBP010000003.1, on the reverse strand, counting down.
TTCGGTTTAGATTGAAAATTTATATCTTATAAACTGAACATGTAAATTTTTACACAAATCTAAAATCATTTGATATGTTATTGAAATATATCAAAATTAACATTTTATGTATTATTATTGACATTGTTAATCTTCACGATTGACATCAAAATTATTGTCTTATATACTATATGATATAAACTTTCAATCCAACAGAAAAAACATTGAAAAATAAAGAGGAATGAGATAAATTAAAAGAAATTTAAATTAAGGGGATCTAAACTCATATCTCTTTTCCTCACTGCAATTGATTTCTAGTTATAGTATTTTCTTAAATAAACAAAATTACTATTTTTCTTATTAAGAATTTTAGTTATATAAAGCGTAACCATGCAACCTAATTTTTATTTCTCACAATGTAAAAATATATATTACTAATGGTAACTTTAATTCGATAGTTCTTTTTTTATGAAGGATACATAGTAAAATATGTAGTTCACTTAAAATATATAAATAAAAGTAATAATTAAAATTTTTGATATATTCTGTCTGAAATGTAGGTCTGATATATAAACGAAGCGGCCATATATTTTGAAACCCCCACAAAAAAATTGTTTGATAAAAGTATGTATCATGCTATCAAAAAATGAAAAGACACTGAACTACATGAGAACTCTCACTTGCATACGCAATCAAGAGTTTGGTCAAAGTTATGGAAGTTTCAAGCTCTTGCCAAACATGTCAACCTAAAAAGAAACTCATCCAAAAACTAAAAAGAAACTCATCCAAAAAGGAATGGTATTAGAGCCCTTTTGTCATATATGTGGTTTGGTCGAGGAAGAAATTGACCACCTTTTTAAGAACTACATTTGTTTAAAACAAGTTTAGTTCAAAACTCCTTGAGGTGTCTGTTTTGTCTTATCTTTAGGTTATAATATATGGTATGCTAGAAACAAAGCTAACTTTGAAGGAAAAATACTTTCATGTTTGAGATCATCTATAAAGATTGAAGTGTCATTGAAGACTACAAGAATATGTTGAATACTCGTGATTTAAATTCTTAAACGCCAATTCCAATTTCGCTATCCTCTTGGTCTTCCATACAATACCTTCTTACAAAGTTAATGTGGATATAACTGAGCTAGTGAATAATAAATTATAATAGTTATTTGTGATGCTAAAAACTTGTTGATGTCTACGATCAGTTGGTGTTTTGAGACACTTTCAGATTACGATTCTGGATAAACATTGAATTTGAAACTAGTCATTTAGTCTTACCATTGAAACTGCATTCAGTGGTATTTGAAAGAGACTAACTTCATTTGGCATGAGGAATGCAAACAAAATCCAAAGATGTATCATATATCAGTTCGATGATCGTCAACTGTTAAAAGATCAACAATTATTTCTTTAAATCATGTTAAACGAATTATCCTCCTTGTATTACCTATTTTATTTCATATAATAATTTGATAGGATTAGAGTGATAAAAAGTACATGAATTCAAGTATTTTCTCTAACAAAATTAATAATTAATATTAATTATTAGGATTTTTTGCACGCATATCTTTTTTTTTAAAAAAAAAACTAACCAATATACCTTACACTGAAATTTATATTACCAAAATTCTTACTTTTTTTTACCTTTAGGAGGTCGCATTTCCGGCTTGTGACCACCTAAATGATTATTTTTTTTTTTACAGTATGATGAGGATACAACCTCCTTAAGATCAAAAAATAGAGAGTATATAAATTTTAATGTAGGGTATATTAGTTAATTTAAAATATATATATATATATATATATATATGAAAAAAAACTTAATTATTAACATTAATTATCTAAAAATAAAATTTAGAAAAATAAAAGAAGGGTCTAAAAGTATGAGTAATTGCCCTAGGGGATATGAACGTGGGAGATTAAAAACCCCGTCACGAGGGTCTTGTTTCACGACGGTGGAAGAGCCACGACCGTCCAAATACAGACATAGTATACGTGGCCGATTTTATCACCACTCATACATCTACATCATCATCGCTAGCCCCACCCCACCTTACTTAATGCCTATACCCCCCTCCCTATTTAACTTCTACTTATCTTATTTTCTAACTTTTATTTACTTATTTATGTATTCTTCTGCCACTACCCAGCACAAAACTGCAGACAACCTTTGCCAGCTAAATTCAGAAAGTGATTAAGGTTGTTCCATTAGCTGTCTCCAAAAGTACTATTATAGTATATCAATTTCTTGTCTACATTGCATTGTATTGTACTATACACAAAATATATACAGTGGAGTCTGAACAAATTAAAATTACAAATATATCCTTAGATATGGGAAGGGCTCCTTGTTGCGAGAAAGTGGGTTTGAAGAAGGGGAGATGGACAGCAGAGGAAGATGAAATTTTGACCAAATATGTTAAAGCCAATGGGGAAGGTTCTTGGAGGTCATTGCCCAAAAATGCAGGTACCTATCAAAGTTTTTTTTTCAAAATAATAGCATTTTTTTTTAATCTTTTTGTTGGAGACCCTTTAACAATATTTTATTTGCTTTTATGTAATGGACATTTTAATTTTGGGGTTTTGAAGGATTACTTAGATGTGGTAAGAGTTGCAGATTGAGATGGATTAACTATTTGAGAGCTGATCTCAAAAGGGGAAATATTTCCGCTGAAGAAGAAAGTATCATTGTCAAGTTGCATGCTTCTTTTGGCAACAGGTTAGTAGTAAACTTATTTTCAGATGTTTATATCCGAAATTAGACTCATTTACTTCTGTATGTTGAAAAATAGAACATACCCCAAGAATAAATCTGTTTCTTGGATTACAACAAAATAGTAAGAATAAATTATCTAATTAAGCATGTGTTGAAACTTCAAAGCGAATATATATCAGTCACTATCCTCTAAATTTCTTATTATTTTGACTTGTTGATAACGGCAGTCATATTTTCTTGTGGTATAAAATAAATTACCGTTTTGTAATCTATTTATTAAATAGTGAAATATCTTTTTATCCGTTTAAATATATTAAATTTTATTTTTAATCCCTCTATTTTTTTTTTGTACTTTAATCTTTTTAAATTTTTGATTACTAATTTTATACAATAATTCATATAGCATGTTTTAATTGACTTTTTTAGATGATATGTTATTTTTAAGATTTTAAAATACCATTAATTTAATAACTTAACTATAT
>JBBPBP010000003.1:56316162-56342267 GCA_037974735.1 Cicer chorassanicum | reverse complement strand
ATATAATTTGTCATTTTTTTTAATAAAATATGAGTTGTTACATTTTTTTATCGATGATTTGTCATTTTTTTATTCAATTTGGCACATTGATAAAAAATAAAATATGTTTATTAAAAAAAACCTAAATTCAATAGTAAAAAAATTTAAAAAACTTTAAAATATATTTTGAAATTAAAAAACAAAAAATCAAAATTATAAAACACTCAAATATAAAGACCAAAACTTGTGATATGATAAGTCAAATAAAATATAATAAAATTAATTAATAAATAATATGATGAGATTTATTTATAAATAAATATTTATTGAGAAAGAGTTTTGCGCCTTTATCTAACTAGAAGGATAATATTCGGTTAAAAAGAAATTGTGCATTGTGCAAGAGTATTTTGTGCACATTAAACAAAACCATAATCTAGATAAACGAAAATGACGCGGCACGTGTGCGTAAAGTGTAAAGTAAATTGAGAGGAGGAAGGATGGAAAATGATGGGAGAGTGGTGACACGCGCGAGTGGTAGTTGTATGGGTTTCCATGTTTGTCCGTGAAATCAAATATATAGAGAGAGAAAGAGAAAGAGAGAGAGAGAGAGAGTCCCATAGCTTTATAGTTGAAGTCTTATATTTTTCCCACTCACAACAACACAACAAATAACAACACTCTCTCCTTCGTTTCATTCAGATGTCCGCGCCTAACCATTTAGGCGGCTCCGATCACTTCGCCACCTGATCTTCCTCCCCCTTCTTCTGGTATTCATTCTTTCTTTTTCTTTATTTATCTTTTTATTTAATCACTATTAAGCATTTTTTTATTTCCTTATAGATATGATCCATTCAATAATGTTCATGACAATTTTTATTTGCTTTTTTTCTTTCAATAAATTAAAACTGATACAACAATTAGCTTCATTTCTAAGCATTATTTTATTCACTGTATTTACTTGTTTAGATTTGATTTGTTTCGACCATTATCCAAATTATTATTATTATTATTATTATTATTATTATTATTATTAATATTATTATTATCTAATATCAATTATTTTATTCACTATATTTGCTTGTTTAGATTCGTTTTGGATCACATAAGCAACATATGTAGATTCGTATTGTCAGGGGTGTGATTTTTCCAAGTATTGTCCAATTTGGTCTCTAAAAGTCTCAGCTAGTGTTTTTGGATTCCATCAATTTCAATAGCTCAGATTAGGTTTATTTATGTAAGTAATTGGTTGATGCTGGTGTTCTCTCTTGTTGTTGATTTTGAACTTTGAATACATTACAATTTATTGTTTTTTTTTTTTATATATAACTTTTTGTTATTAAAAATCCGTGGTGACAACCTATGATATGGTGTTTACAGATCTTTTCATGTGGGGGCAATAAATGATGGAGTCCTGCGAGTGTATAGACACACCGTATCCCCCAGATGAACTTCTTGTAAAGTATCAATACATCTCCGATGTTCTAATTGCGCTCGCGTATTTCTCGATTCCCGTGGAGCTTATCTATTTTGTTCAGAAATCTGCTTTCTTTCCATATAGATGGGTTCTTATGCAATTTGGGGCTTTTATTGTTCTTTGTGGAGCAACTCATTTCATAAACTTGTGGACATTCTCTGCCCACTCTAAAGCTGTTGCTGTTGTAATGACGATTGCTAAAGTGTCCTGTGCTATTGTGTCATGTGCTACTGCGTTGATGCTTGTTCACATTATTCCCGATTTGTTGAGCGTCAAAACCCGTGAGTTGTTCCTTAAGAACAAGGCGGAAGAGCTTGACAGGGAGATGGGACTTATTCTTACTCAAGAAGAAACCGGAAGGCATGTGAGAATGTTGACTCATGAAATAAGGAGCACACTTGATAGGCATACTATTCTAAAGACTACTCTTGTGGAGCTTGGTAGGACTTTAGGGTTGGAGGAATGTGCATTGTGGATGCCATCAAGAAGTGGGTTGAATCTTCAACTTTCCCACACTTTAACTTATCATGTACAAGTTGGTTCTACTGTGCCAACAAATCTTCCTATTGTCAATGAAGTCTTCAATAGCCCGAGAGCTACGCGTATACCACATACTTGTCCACTTGCCAGGATAAGACCTCTTGTTGGAAGATATGTGCCACCTGAAGTTGTTGCTGTTCGTGTGCCGCTTTTACATTTGTCAAATTTCCAAATTAATGATTGGCCTGATCTTTCAGCAAAAAGCTTTGCAATCATGGTTCTCATTCTCCCTACTGATAGTGCTAGAAAGTGGCGAGACCATGAGCTGGAGCTTGTCGATGTTGTTGCAGATCAGGTTCGTTTGATTTCCTTTATTGAATTGGTTTTTCATTTTTTTTTTCTGTATATTCTCTATTCCTTGTTTTCATGAATTCTTATTCCTTTACTTTTGATTGATTGCTTAAACAGTCATATTCATTGTCATTGGTGCCTTAAAGTTCTGTTCTGACTATCACCGTGAACTTGTTTTGGAGCATAAAATAACTTGAGAACTAGGAAGTGACTATCAATCATTGGCCATTTGTCCTTGCCTTAAACAGTAGTAGCAATTTGGGGTTTATAGGTATTTCTCAACCATTGAGGAAGAAGACAGCATATACACCTAGTAACTTAACTAAAGATTCTTCTTATTAGGTATGTGTATGGACCGAGTCTGCTGAATCTTAACAAGTGGCTCAAAAAGGGTGGCCAAATCATGTAATTATGATATCTTTGTATTTATTACTTTTTGTCTATAGCATTCAACCTCCACTATATAGTTAACACGTGGATTCCATCACATTTCGTTTTCCTTTTACTTAATATTGCATCCGAGCCAATCCAATTTTGATTTTGGGCATTGGACTGTAGACATATACAAATTGCTCGATATCAAGACTGGGATAGGCTCCGGTACTGTATTAAAATTAAGGACAGAATGAGTCTAATTGGATAAGGTAGCTATAGGGGAGGATTACCCAAAAGTACTTTGGCCGTATTACCTAGCTAATATGGGATCTTAACAAGCCCCATTTGGAGATTGGAAAAACGGGGTAATCAAACACGTGATAATGTCTAACTACTACTCTTAACATCGAAGATTGAGCTAATATGAGGCAGATCTGTCTTGGATAAAGTTAGTTATAACCGATGTGTGTGGGACCTGATTTTTAATTTTAAATGTTTTATTCCCTTACTTCTATGTGTGCCTCCTAATCTGAATCACACCAAATTAAATACCTGAAATCTTTCATTCAATAGTATGCCTTTTAGGAAAATCATCTTAATAGGTTAACTGACCTTATTTAAAGTGTTTGAATTTTGCTTTTGTGACATTAGATATAGCGGCATAGTTACCTTCAAAATTTTGCCGACACTTTCTAGGGCTGATGTGGTAATGTGGTATTTTTTTCCTCTCAGATATGGGGACTTGGTTGTTATTACTACATTCCAAAGTACTTACTTAAGATTATATTCCTCCACATTTGAAACTGTTTGTAGTTTCTAAACAGGTAGCAGTTGCCCTTTCACATGCTGCTATTTTGGAGGAGTCTATGCGAGCCCGGGATCAACTCATGGAACAGAACGTTGCTTTAGATTTAGCTCGGCGAGAGGCAGAGATGGCAATTCATGCACGCAATGATTTCCTTGCAGTCATGAATCATGAAATGCGGACACCAATGCATGCAATTATAGCCTTGTCGTCACTCCTTTTGGAAACTGAACTGACTCCTGAGCAGAGGGTTATGATAGAGACTGTATTGAAGAGTAGTAATGTTTTGGCCGCACTTATAAATGATGTTCTAGATCTATCCCGACTGGAAGATGGGAGCCTTGAATTAGAAATGGGAAAAATCAACCTTCATGGTGTTTTGGGAGAGGTAATTTCTAGAAGCTTTTCTGCTTGAATGGTCTTAGATAGCAGACATTCTTCATTAGCTTTTACTATGAACAGCATTTATGTTTTGTTTTTCTATCTTTAATGCAGGTCATTGAACTGATAAAGCCTATAGCATCTGTGAAAAAATTACCTATGACTTTAATTTTGGCCCCTGACCTACCTACCCATGCCGTTGGTGATGAAAAGCGGCTTATGCAAACTCTTTTAAATGTTGTTGGTAATGCTGTCAAATATACCAAGGAGGGCTATGTTTCTATAAGAGCTTCTGTTGCAAAACCAGAATCCTTACAGGATTGGCGACCTCCTGAGTTTTATCCAGTATCAAGTGACGGTCATTTCTATATACGAGTCCAGGTTATGATCTGCACGTCTCAACATCTGAACAATTTATCCATATATAATATTAATGTGATTAAATTTGAGGATTATCTAAATAATTAGGCCATCTAGAGCATCCATACTTACATGCCTAGGAAATAACCCAAAGATTTAATCTAGGTATTATTTCCATCCGACGACTGACCCAAGCATCCTTGTTTGTGCAGGTTAAGGATTCTGGATGTGGCATTCTCCCGCAAGATATTCCGCATCTCTTTACCAAGTTCACTCAATCTCAGAGTGGACCAGTTCGATCTAGCAGTGGTGCAGGTCTTGGGCTGGCCATTTGTAAAAGGTAGGGAAAAAACAAAATCACCCAATTTTCACGATTTAGCGCAATACATTATTATTGCCCCTATGCTAAATGTGTGCTAATACTAGTGCTTAAATAGTGTAGTTTTTGTTTATTAAGTTATTTGACTCTCCTCAAAATTGATTCAGATTTGTAAATCTCATGGGAGGTCACATATGGATGGAGAGTGAGGGTCATGATAAAGGAAGCACAGCTACATTCATAGTCAAACTCGGGATTTGTGGCAATCCAGATTCATCTGATCATCAAGCTGCAAGGAGAGGCCAAGCATATAGTGGAAGTGGAGGCCTTGCTAGATTTAAACACTTAGTCAAAGATGACGACGACCTAGGTTTTTCTAATAGACGCAATCAAAGAAGTTTCTAATATCCAAAACCAAAACTCTAAAATTTCATATCTTTATGTCACATTCAACTGGCTATACTAAACTCTCATTTTGCAATATATGATAAATTGTATTATTTGCAATTTGCAGCTATAGATTAGGATTAATGTGTAAGACATATTTCTAACAAACAGATCTTATCTGAAGCCCTGTCATATTAACTATTATACAATGAAACAAATTCAGAAATAATCCATTGCTTAATATGACTTGGAGCCATAGTTTTACGACAATGACACGTATTAGTGTGTGAATCAGTTGGCCATTTCGTCCTTCACAATATTTTGATGAAAGAAGCTTTACTACTCCCTAATATTTATAGTAACTCTCCAGTAATTATGACTTAAATAAACAAGATGGATAATTGTGGATGCATCAAGAAAACGTTGCTACATGTGGTCATTGATCACAAACCTTTGCTTTTTTTTAAAAAAAAGAAACATTGCTACAAAATTTGGGTAGCAATGTTTATGTAGCAATGCTATTTATTAACTGAATTTTATAACTCAAATGCTCAGTTCTCTTCTCCAGTGCTATCTTCAATTAAGGTATAATTGAAGGTGACTTCTTCTCCCACCCCCTAATGTTCTCAAAAATTCATAAATACACATTCCGATTGCCTAATCCGAACGTGTATTTTACAATTCTGGATTGACTAATCTAAATATACTGGGAGGTTTTTTAGAACATCAGCACTGCGAGAAGAAGTCACTGTAATTGAATAACATTTTAATTTTGTTATTAATTTTTTTTTGTTTTTATTTACTTTTCCAAAATGGGTCTAGGCCCAATTCCATGGGGGCAATCCCCATATTGAATCCACTCAAATGAAGCCGTCTGCTCAACGACACCATGTTATTGTCTTATAATGGATGAAGACAACATTAATGTCCGAAACAAGGATCAAAGTACACAATTCATTCTATAACACCTTTCACTCAAATTGTAACTCGAGCTCTAGAGTGTTTATATACAACACCTATCATGAGGATGAGAGCTACTTTCCGTATCAGTATCGTCAATACTCAAGCCGCCATCTTTGGTCCAAATTGGATCACTTGACAATAGATAATTTTAACCATCATGACTCATTGGTCTAAGTGGAATTGATTGATTCCTTAAATTAGGTTTCACATTTGAGTCTTATGCACAGATACTTCATTAAAGAATACCAACCAGTCTTTCAACAAAAATTACAAATGGACAAAGTCGAAAGATATTTTGCCCAATCTTTTTATTTTAAATTTGCACGATTGCTTTCACAACTATTTTTAACTTTTACTTTTGAAGGAAAAAAAAAACTTTAACAAAGCATTTAATTAACTTCATAAATTAGCAATTGTTAAGAATCAACAAATAAATTACACAACATAAATTAAAGGTTGAAATCCGAACTCTTTAACTTCATTCGTGTATTTAATTCAATGGTACATGCTTTGAATCTCCAAAATATACATATACGCATATAGAGGCAATGAGAAAGAATATCGAGAGACAGAAGATGCAACAATTGATGTCATCACGAAAACAGGGAGAAAAATAACAGACGGCAAGTATAAGAAAAAAAATCATTGCATAATGTTCATTTTTTGGGTACATACATAATGTTAATTTCTACCCAGTTTCCTCTATGTAGAGAGGATACTTAAAATGGAATAGGTTTAACATAAACCATTTTACTTATAATTGCACTAGACGAGAATTCGGTACCTCAGTTTCATTAGCCCTTTCAAATAATTGCATGTTATATAATCGTTGTATCATTTTCAAATACAAATTAGTTTCCACCGTAAAAGTAAATAAAATTAGTTGGAGCTAATTGAGATCAATAACGTAATTTGGTAATTCGGTGGTGAGGGATTTGAGTAGAACGAATTAGGTTCGAGGTTTAAACCTTATTGACTCAATTGCACACACAAAAGGCTATAGTAGCAGAGTATAGAGCCATACCAGGTAAGTAAAGCAATACTGTCAAAGTTAGCAAAGTATAAAGACATGACTAGCAAAGCATAACACAAGTGTTGCCGCAACAAATTCATGACAAAAACAGCAAAACACCACTTAGGAAAGGGACTATTATAAATTCATACACTGAATAAATTAAAGTAAAAAAAGTCTTAAACCAACAAAAAGACTTGTCAAAACTACTTTAGAACAGTAATTGAGGATGCCAGTCCAAAGATTCTGCCAAGCGATCTCAGAATGCCACTCACTTCTTGGCTTTCTTTGGTGCTCTGCACAAAAGATATTCGTTTAATCAATCACAGATAGCATGGCCAAATGGCAATATATGCGAGGCAAGTATAAATTATAATACTCACTGTGTTGGCTGTGATGCAACGGCAGGTGGAGCAGCAGGAGCAGCTGCTGGCTTCTCTCCAGGACCCTAAACATTTTACAAACAAAAGGAAAAATCTCCATTAGGAATTTCAAAGAGGATACTTGTTAATGCAGCAAATCCTCAACTCAAACAAATCTATATGTAAATAGATTATCAAGACAGTATGGACATTACTTGAGCAAAACGCTCCTCCCTCCGAGCAAACTTCCTTTCTCGGCTGGCTTTGTTCTTGGCACGTTTGGCCTCAAACTGGTCAGACAGGGTCTTCTCTCTTGCCTTCTCAGCTTTGGACTTGTGAATGCTCTCCATAAGAACTCTCTTATTCTTAAACACATTACCCTTAACCTTCATATACATATCATGGTACATATGCTTGTCGATCTTCTTAGACTCCCTGTACTTGCGGAGCAGGCGTCTGAGCACACGCATTCTCCTCATCCAAAGGATCTTTGTTGGAAGCCTAGCCTCCCTGGTACCCTTACGCTTACCTAGTAGTATTCAGACAAACCCAACAAGTAAACATTCATTTTCTCCCGTACAAATGACCAGAAAGTAAGCAATTTCATGCCCACCCAAAAATGTTTCATATAAACTCACTATTATTCAGTATTCTTATTTAACAAAACAACTAGGCTGATCTATCCAAACAATGAGGAACTCAATAAAATATCGACAACATCTTAAAAATTTAGTATTTGATTCAGTGCTGACTTAAATTGATTTTTGAATAAATTGATTATGACTAAAAGTGGTTTATGTTTTGATACACTCAAGTTAAAGTGAGTTGAGTATTAAATCCAAGGCTAAAAATGACAAAAGCTACAAATTCTAGCTTTAAATCAGAACCAATTCTAAAGGCAAAATCAATCTTACATGTCGACAACCAAACATGTCCAAATCAAATATAGACCTCTATAATCAATTTTGCATGCTTCAAAAGTGTACCCAAGCACGAGCTGAATAATAAATAAATATAAGTAGAAAATGAATCTAAGAAAACGATTTCTATATAATTATTCGATAACTTTCATTTGATGATTAACATTTTAAAATAATAATTTTCATTCTCATCACAGTAAACAAACATAATAACTTCTGATTTTCTTAAAAAATCTCTAGAAAATAATCTTGAGTTACTGAATATCAAAAATCAATTATTTATCATCTGAAACAATAAGACCCTGAATCATGAATCAAAATCCATTTCAACTTAAGCTAATGAAGATTAGGGAATAAAATACCATATCCAGAATGTCTTCCTTTTCTCTTAGCTTCCTTCATACGACGAGCACGTGACCGAGAGTGAATCTTGGTGGGTTTCCTGATGATAAAACCATCCTTAACAAGCTTCCTTATGTTTTGGCCTTCAAAAATTAAATCCAATCATCAATCAATCGTAGCTTAGATTAAAAACTAATACACACAACACCTCAATCTAACAAAGCCTCTAGAATTTAATCAATAAATGATAAAAAGAAAAAAAAGTATAGTTATGTCAGATTTGAAATCTAAATAAGAGTTAAAGAGTGGGAGTAGTTACGAGAATTGGCCATGGAGATTTCATTGACTTCATTGGGATCAAGCCAAACTTTGCCTCTACCGCACTTGAGAACACTGGAAGCGAGACGCTTTTGCAGTTTGAGCGACACCATGTTTCCCTGTAACTAAAGGCTATCGCGAAATGAGGGAAGGGGAAGAATATAAACCTAGGGTTTGGAATTAAGTAGTAATGTTTCTTTGGGTTTATTCGTGTTACGGGTTTTTCTTTCACTTGTCTTTAGCCCACGTTGCATCTTCTTGGCCCAATAATAAAATGACGCAATTTTTGTATGTGGCCCAAAGGGGAAATTAACAATATTTTACCCTATACCATGCAGTTATACTCCTACTCCCAGAATTTTATCTTTATTTTAAAAAAAAAAAAATAAATAAAAACTAAAATCGCCATTTAAAAAAAAATCAAAAAACAGAATTTCAAAGTTTACATAAATGTATTTCGAAAAGTTTAAACTTTGAGTTATTCATAATTCAAAAAATTTAAACTCTACCTTAATTTTAAAGTATTTTAAAACACACAATCATTTTTTATAAAACAAAACAAAATTACATCAACAAAAAAACTTATGAAAAGTTTATTGTTACGTAAAGACAGATTTCAAAACTAAAAAATCATCAAATAATATCCATTGGCAAATTTATTTTAAGTTTTTTGATATATAAATATATTTTACAAAATATAAAGATTGAGTTTTTCGAAACACAAAAGAAAATTAAAAAAATTAAAATTGTGCACTTCACCGTGGCCAAAGGAGACTAATTTTGGTCCATCTATTTTATAAATTAATAAAAATAGAAGGATCAATATTGCATAAAAATGATATTTGACATCTCATTTAAAGATTATACACTTCACTGTGGTTCAAGGAGAGGTTTTTCGCTATCTTCCGAGCTGTACAACTAGTACATTAAATGGGAGAGAAATATACGATCCACCCCTCACATTTACCTTTCGCCCTCAAATCACACGAAAATACCATTATACTTCTACTACTCAATAGCCAAAAATTTCAAAAAATTTAATTTTCGAACATTTTGATGAATGTAAAACTTGCGAAATGCAATTTTACCAAAAGTTAAAAAAAAAAAAAAACTTTGAATAAATGTAAAACTTTCGAAATGCAATTTTTTAAATTTTTTTAAAAAAGTATTGAATTTTGGATGAATATGAAAATTCTAAAATGCAATTTTACCAAAAGTTAAAAAAAATTCAAAACTTTGAATGAATGTGAAACTTTCGAAATGCAATTTTTCCAAAAGTTTAAGAGAATTTCAAAACTTTGGATGAATGTGAAACTACCAAAATGCAAATTTTTCAAAGTTTAAAAAAGTATTGAAACTTTATATGAATATGAAACTTCCGAATTGCAATTTAACTAAAAGTTTAAAATAAATTTCAAAATTTTGGATGAATGTGAAATTTCCGAAATGCAATTTTTTCAAAAGTTTTAAAAAAATTTAAAACTTAAGATGAATATAAAACTTTTAAAATACATTTTTTTTAAAAGTCTAATAAAATTTTAAAAATTTAAATGAATGTGAAATTTTTGAAATACAATTTTTAATTCGAGATTTTGAAACTATCAAATTCTGGTAATTTCAAAATTTTTGACTATCAAAGATGAAAAAAAAAAGTAAAATAATTTTTTCACATACTTTAGGAGGTGAGGTGATAAGTAAAGGTGATGGGATAGATAGTAAATTTCTACAAATTGGGGTATGCATTTGTATATTTTGAGTCCGATAGCAAGTGCACTTTGTTGAGCCCATTTCTTTTCCCAAATTAATTTTAAGCTGGATTTTGTTAGACAACAAATTAATAAAGTCGCTAATTCTCTTGCAAGAGTATCCATATTAAATACTAGCTCTCTTCTTCTTTATTCTGCTCCACATTGTATTGGACTTTTGATAATTTTGGAAGAAATGTAACAAGTTCATTTTCCCTAAAAAATAGTCAATAAATAGACTAAAATTGCATAATTTTATAAACTCAAAGAAAAATCTCGTGGATTTTACCTCTGGACTCAAAAAAAAAAAATGGATGTGCAAATTAGGAAAACCTAAGGCAAATTGATGAGCCGTGAAACAAGAGATATCATAGGGCAATCGGTCCCATTAATTATATTAATAAAAAAGTGTATCATAAAAACAAGGGGTAAAGAACAAGTCTGATTAAGTCTAACCAGTTATATCTTGCAGGCTTATTTTTTGATACGAGTCTGGTGTTTTTAAAACTCGGGTATGATCCATTAACATACTTTAAATATATGTCTTATAGTAATTCAAAATATAGAATTAATATATTAATAAATTAAATTCTATTTTACATGACATTTTAGATAATCTAATTTTACTATAATACTTTTAAATATATCAGAAACTAATATGCTTGAAAAAATGATATCTTCAAATATATATTTTTTTTTTATATTTGTTAATATGCTTATTTAAAAATAAATATATTAAATTATCAATTTAATATAAAATACACAATTTAATAATAATAATATTTTGTTTATATTTACTTAAACAAGGTTCGAATAGGCTTAATAAAATTGTTTAATAATAAACATTTTTAATTAAATATACTTCTAAGTCAAAATGTCTTGAATTTATCCATAAGGGCTAATCTAAATGTGATATAAAGTGGATCATAAACAATGGTAGTCGGTCTCACCTATTTCCCCGATGCATCAGTGTCACACTGTGTAGAGCATTCTTGGCACGATTAAGTACCTCAATTTGAATACTAAACAAGTTATAACGGCCAGATGTTATCGATCCGAAAGTGTTTTGCTGGAACTAGAATTGCGGTGAGTTAATAAGAACAAAACATGGGCCATATGCAAACACGTGTCTCTTCAACATATTCATCTTAACATGTGGGAACCCGATGAACATACCAAGTAACAAATCCGAACAAAACGAAGAAGCCCGATTCTGTCTCACTCTGCATGCAATGCTCATCACCCTTCATTTAAAATTTATATAAGATAAATAAATAACCTTCATATCTCTTGGCTTTGCTTCTATTGCCAATAACAAGAAAGGATATCATGGAGGACGAAAAAACAAACAGGCATGGAAAGAAGAAAATGCATCATTCTTTAGGCACCTTAACTATTGGTGGTGAAGGTGGGATTACAGGACTTCTTGTGTTCGGTGGAGCATTGGCCATTGCTGGTTTTATGGCTGTCACCTCTTTTGCAACCCAAAGAAATAAGAAAAAGGCCATTCATCCCTACCAACCTATACCTCAACATTTATTATTGGATGACGATCAAGACATTCAATATTCAACAAGCCAAGTTGAGGAGGAGGATGTTACATCGTATGATATAACATTAGTATATAAATAAATATTTACACACATGTACACCTAAGTTTATTTTGTAAATGTATAATTGATTGATGGAATAATTAATTAATTAATTAATTGTGTCAGTTGCTGCAGCTGTTTGACATCCAATGTGTGTACCAAGACAGTTAGTTCCTCCGAGTTGCCCTCTGTCCAATCTTTGATTCCGGTAATTCGTGCATGTTGGATTAATAGTGAGTTTGGAGGAATTACCATGAGGAACGGTGATTTGATAAAAATTACTGTTGAATTTCAACATGATTGCATCAAACTCACCTCTCCAATCCAAAGATGCAGCTTTCTTTATTTAATGCAGTTGGTTGTGTTTTAATTATGTATATTGTCTTTAATTAACTTGGATGTTGAATTTGGTTCAGGAAGAGAAAATTGACAGTGAACCCAATAGTGTTTGCTTTCACCATCAAGAAATTGCCTTCTCTGACTATTCCCACCCAGAAAGTGCAACATCCTCAAACGAAAACGCTGTTGCTGAAGAATGTTCGATGTCATTGTTTAACAACTCCACTGACCATGAACAAGAGGAAGAAAAGGATGAATCTCAAGATGGCCTAACATCCTCAGAAACAGAGGTGAAGGACGACGACGATGTTACAGAAACTGATGAAGAAGATAGCTCAGACCTTGATCCCAACGAGGAGCTGATAGAACATGAATTCACGAATTACTACTGCGAAAGCCATGTCTGCAGTGACTTATATTCAGATGGTTCCTACTATGCTGAAAATGAGAAGGCCATGACAGTACCCAAAGAAGCAATTTTTAACAAAACATCAAATTTCTTTGTGGTGCAGAATGATCAACCATCAATATTTACAACCTGGATTATGCCCATGATGTTGCTAGGATTGCTAATGATCCTAGTTTTGCTGACCAGTGGCCTACAGGAATCTCTTTATATTCTTGATGATGGCGATTCTGTAATAGTCCCATGAAGTGAATTTAGGATCAATATATAAAACATATGTTCTGTTTTGTGAGTTAGTATCAATATATGTATTTGTTCTATTTCAACGAGTTTTGAAATGGACGTTGCTATAATGAGTTAGGTTACAGAACCGGATTATGATAATGGAGGAAAATATATTCTGAGAACCCGCATTTCAATAAACTAAAATTATTTATATAAAAGAAAAAAAAATGAAACTTTTTACAAGTATAAATAGAAAGAAAGAATTCAGAATGTCCGTTTGCTAACGCTACCCTATTATGAATACCATTGTACCGAGCACTTTATCACACATTTGGTAGGAATGAAATTAAAGTAAAGAGAATCTAACAAGCTCCTTGTGTAAATGCTGCACAAGTACTTTATGGTGTATACTCCTTTATCCTATCACTCTTTTCTATATACAGTGCCTTCAGTTTCGACTTTCTGAGTCTTTGGCTCAATTGGCTGCTGCCAGTTTATTGGGTTAGTGAGTTGGAACAAATATATAAGAACTATAAACCAAAATTTAGACATAGAAATGTCTGCGATTCTGCGGACAAAACTTAGTTCCAGATTGATCTGCAATCGCAATTGCAACCAAATCATCTAGCATTCAAGAACGTCATGGTTTTCCATCAAGCTTGGCCAGCTGCAGCCAGTAGACCACCCCAAAACGCCCAGTATTTGATCTATTCTAGAGCAAGCACTCACCTGAGAAACAAATTATTTGTGTAAGTTGACCATGAACACATACAATGAAACAACGATCACAAATTAAGTATCAAGCATAACCAGGGTTAGACATGATACAGTACCAAGTTTTCTGAGTTTCCATCCACGTGAAATAACATAACAGCCATTCCCCTTCCTCCATCAATCTCAGCCTGGTCATTTCACAAGTCAAATATTAAGATATGCCAAAATAAATAAGTACGTCTATATTTGAGTACAGTACAATTTCTGGGGACTTGGTTTAACCACTCACCACACAAGAAGATATGGTTATGTCTGCATTGGCCAATGATGTAGTGACCTCAGCCATCATGCCTGACATAATTGTTTACAAGTTTAAAATTAAGATAGTGAAATAATGTATTGTTTACAAGTTTAATTACTAGATGGAATAGTGACAGGTAAAGAAACAATGTAGATATTCATTTACCATCCTATCTTTGAGCCATGGTCTTACCCAGTGGATATACTTCCATGATATCACTTTACTCTTTTTTATTATTACAGTGGAAAAAATGCAGTTACCGAAAAGCTCATTGGCCACAAGGTGCAAAACATCTATTTTACTGGCATAATGATCAGGTAGCTTACCTCTTCTGTCTATGCATACTACAGATAACCATTGGATGGAGTGCCCTTCTATATTGTGCCAAGATGCAATTTTTTGGGCTTGCCAACTTTCTAAACCCGGCAGGACTTCCTTATATTTTGGATTGTTAACTTGAATCATATTCGCAACATGGTTTCCCTGCAGCATCATGTCCCCTTTGCCTTTCAAACTAGCATGATGCACATGCTTATTGTGTTTTCCATTGACCTTGGGGATCCAAACACTTCCATTCTTACTCTGGAGAACAGTCTCGCTTCTTTTTCCTGAAGTTGATATTTCAACACCGTTCAATAATATTTCCCCCCTCTTATGTTTGGAGCCACCAGAACCATTTGACAGATTTTCAGATTCACTATCCCCTTCAGAATCACTGACAAAGTCATTAACTGCTTCTGTAGTGATATCAGCAGCGGAATTTGCAGCTTGCTCCCTCAGAAACTACACAAAATATAAAATGTTTAAGACTTTAGATATAGCATAACCTTTGTAGGAGTTGGTGAGTCGTGCTCAAGATACATCATATGACCTACCTTCATTATTTTGTGTCTCGCACTACGTGTTTTAGCATGTTGCAACCACTGCTTATGCCTCTGAAAAGCTGATTTGCTGGAAAGTGCCTGGATAGAAAGTTATGAGCTCCAATGAAGTGAAAGGTGAATGTATGATACTGGTGACGAACTCACTGACCATTTATGAAAATTTATGTAAATATAAAAGCTGTAATTTCCCTATACTAGCATAATATTACTCGTCAAACTGAAGCCCACCAACACAATTAAGACTTCTGAAATTCTAATATAAAAAATATGAATATAAAACAGATTTTAAGATTGCCCCCTTAATGACATGAATAACTGATTCGGTAATGTATTCTAAAGATACTATAAAATATTACGAATATATTATGATGATATGCTAAGATATTCTGAATTACTTCCATAATATCTGAGATATTATAAACCAAAATCTGAGTGGATATACAGACTTTAATATCCAAAACATTTGAAAGCACATGGTTAGATCATAAATCTAAAACATATAATTGTAAGCAATGAATCATACAGCTGGATAAACATCACACCTTGCAAATTAGATATGGGTTTTGGGTTTTAATGTGTTCAACCTTGCACACGATAAGGATCATTAATGACCCACTTTTTCCCCTTTTTAATTAACTATTTTCCTATTTTGAGGGAAGAGAGAGATTACAAGGAGGTTAATCTATAAAATAAATAGGAAAACGAGTAATTAATAAGGGAAAAAGTGAGCATTTAATAATCCATAAGTGTGCGAGGTTGCACACGTTAGAAAGAAAAACCGTTTGTATTTTTGTGTTCAAAATGTAATTACTTTCCGGTTTCCAGTTGCATCAGATCTATCAATCCAAATGGCAAACATATGTGGTGAGTTGAACAATACTGACATTATATGTGATTATCTCCACAACTTCTGCATTTGCAAGCACACGCGCAGGAGAAACAAGATTGCCGTTGACCTGCATCGGACCAAATGAGTCCATAATATTACAACGATAAAAATGAGTTTGCTTTCTATCTGTCTTTTACTGACTGATACTTGATTCCATCAGTACAGAAATGATGATACCTTTGCAGCTACCATCTTGTTGCCAATTTCAGTGTGTATCATATAAGCATAGTCAATTACTGTAGCACCTTGAGGAAGATTCTTAATCTACATATATAATATGGTGGAAAAAGAAAGGATCACAAAACTGCAGATGGTATTATTTCTGTTACAAGATTCTTAATTATCTTCAGCAAATTGGAGGAGGATAATAGTTACATAGTGTACGACATAGTCTACCCTTACCTCTCCCCTGGGTGTAAATACAAAGACACGGCTACCCAAAAGATCTCTTGTAACAGTGTCCACAAATTCCCTAGAACTCATGTTGCCAACAAACTCTTCTTGCCACTCTCTAATTGCATTGAGCCAGCCAATCTGTAGGAAAGGCTTATGAAATCAGCATCAAGATCTTAACTTTTGGTGCAAAGCCAAGACCAACAATGTAATGGCATTAAAATTGAGTAATATTGTAATAGGTATACTGAGCTTTCCCTTTAAAACATTTTTTCTATCATAATCAGTCAGGGAGAGATAGCATACTCTGAGTGCAATGTTGGCATTGGTAAGACTCACTGTCTTCCCCCTTGAGCTTTTACAACTGGGCAACGCACTTCCCACCAAACCAGTAACAAATTCTCTACCACTATAATGAGCTGCAATGCCCCTCTGAGCTATCAAATCCATTTCTTCTGTTCTAATCTACAAAAATAAATAATAAATCGAAGAGGATAAACTCATTAGAAAATTCCTTGATGAAAATGGAACGTACAAAAATAAAATTTAGAGAGAACCAAACAAAGACTACCTGGACTTCAAGCCTAAACATACTCTCATACAAAAATGGAATCACAGTGGTATGAAGACTCTGGTACCCGTTAGGTTTAGGGGTTGCAATATAATCCTTCATCTGAAAAAAGTAAATTGAATATTTCTCACTAAACCATATATTTCTCCCGAGTCAATGAAAATATGTTTGTCTTAAAACTAATATTTTGTATTCTCAAATAGAATAAAAAAACAAAATACGTACAGATCTAGGAATAGGAGTCCAGATTCCATGGATCAACCCAAGAACATGGTAGCAAATCTGCACAAAACATGAATATGAGAGAAAGGCCTTTGATATACCAAGTAAAAGGCGGAGCAAGTGGAGAAAAACCATGTCATGTCATTGTGGGTAAGTGGTTACCAGCTGTGGACTGCATAAAGGCCCAACTCCAATGCACGGCTTTGGTTTAATAATGATACGAAGCTGGATACATCAAACAGTTGATGTCTCAATTAAAAGGACATAAAACTTTATTCAAATTCTGTATAACACATTAAGCATTTCAAGGTATAAATCAAAGCAAACCTGTGCAATTTGGTTAATCTCATTGATCAAACTTTTAGATTTGAGCACAGCTTTATAGATACTGCAAATAATCAGTAATACTTCTCAATGAATAGTCAGTGAAAGAAGTGCCTCTAATTACAAAATGAAGTATGGATGTAAACTGTACATGATGTCAAACAAATCAGCCAACATGAACAGGAGGATAAACAAAATGGTTGCATTGGCACTGAGTTTCGTGGATTAACCTGTAGGGCTCTTTACACACAGCACGGACTTCCGCTTTAACTGTCAACAGGTCTAAGAACTGATCATCTTGGATTTTCTTTAACAATATTTTGTTTGCCTAACAAGAAATGAAGAAGCAAGTTTAATCACTGGACTGCAACGATTCACAATCACCCGGAGAAAAGGTTGAATAAATGAACATATAGAGAGGTTGTTTTGCAGTAATAATTTATCTCCTTGACTATTTGAACAAAAAATTAATATAGTCTGACCAGCATTACCTCTAAAAGATCTTTCTCGTGTTCTTTGAACAGGTCGGCAACTCTTCTCTTCACCTTAGCATAATCTTCAGCATTTGTGTACATAAATGATAGATTTTCTAGTTCTGACTGCATCATAAAAAGGTACAATTATGAAGCATGATATTAGAGAATTTCCCTCGTGTGATGAAATACATGTATTTTATAATAAAGTTGAAAATAAGTATTTCTATCACAAGTTCTAGTCTAATTATGTGGAATTGTGGCATTGCAGGAATAAAACATGCATGCAAGTCCTTAGCCTTGGCAACTGTGTAATTGTACTATACCTTAATTTGATACATCCCAAGCAACTTTGCCAAAGGAGCAAATACCTGTAATGTCTCCAGCGCAATGCTAGTCTGCATACAGTAATATAAAATTAGAAAACAATTTAGGAGCTAGGCCTATCACACACTCAACACAGTTCATATATACATATAACAGGTTAAAATGGAAATACTGTTATATTCTTGATGGCATAAATACCCAAGGTTTATTCAGTAATATGACTATCGAAATTATGTCACTTTTTGCAAAAACCAGTGATAATAACAGAACGCAACAAAAGGCCGCTCAAAGAAATGGACAGTTTCTCGTAAGAGAAATGAAATCCATTTTCAGTTTCAAGCCATTGAAGATTATTGACAAGTGACCTAAATGGATTTATGAGTCTTAGTTTCAAAGTTAGTTACTGACCACAAATGTTGGTCATATGCAATATTCCTATCAAAATCCCTAACTCCCTTGACTGCGAGGGCACTTTTGTATTATCTCAAAGTAAAAGGATTGCAAGGCCATATTAGTTTCTGTTGAGATATGCAATGATTTAGTTTATTATTATTAAGATATGTTTTGTTTTTATTAGGTTTGATATAGGTTGGATTTAGTCAAAATTTATTTCCTTAATTAAGAGATTCTCCTTGTACAATTTTGATTATAAATAATATCATGCTGAGAGCTAATCTCTCAAGTCATTAAGCACCAAAACCTAATTCTCAAGTTGGTATCAGAGCTCACGATCAGTGGGCCTCTCAAAAGTCTCAAAAACCCTAGCCGTCACAGTCACAAAGTCTCAAAAACCCTAGCCGTCAGTCACATACGCAGCTGCCCTGTTAATTGTCCTACACACACAGGCCGACGGGTCACACCACCCCCACCATCAGACTCGCCTTAATCAGATCAGCCATTCACCAGAAAACCGCCGCCATCCGCCTTCTCACACGCTGCCACGCGCGTTTTCTGCAGTTGTAAGCTCCGCCGGCACGTGAAGGCCACGCGCCACCATCCAGACCTCCGACGAAGTCCCTTTCAGTCCCGTTCAACTCGTCTGCTGCTGCCCTTCCTGTTTTGACCAAGTTTGGTCAGTGGGTCCCACTATTTCTGGTGCTTTCTCTACGGTGTCTTGCTGCCTTCCTGCCGGCGTTCTTGTTTCTTGCTGCCTTCTTGCTGCCTGTACGGCTTCCTTCTTACGGCTTCTAGTCTGCTGCCTTCTTTAGTCTGTTGAAGATGAGTTCAAGTTCAGATCTTTCGCAAAAGGAGAACAACAAATCTGAATCCTCCGTTAAGAGCCTTGTAACATATGTTTTCTCCGGCAATCCCTCTATAACGTCTGAGAAACTTAATGGTCAAAATTATTTAAATTGGTCAGCTGCTGTCAAGATGTGGTTTCTTGGACAAAAGCTCTCAAATCACCTCACTAAGAAGTCCTCAGAAATTAGTACAAATTTGCGTGAAGATTGGGAGCAAGCTGATTGTCAATTAGTCTCTCTTTTGTGGCAAACAATTGAGCCCTCTTTGCTGGTCCATTATCGCTCGTACACCACTTGCTATGATATTTGGGAGAAAGCTAAGAATGTCTATTCGAACGATATCCAACGTCTCTATAATGTTATTCATAATTTAGCTACCCTTCAGATGACAGAAGATAACATCATGGCTTATGCTAATAAAGCCCAATCAGCGGTAAACGAGTTCAAGCTCCTTGTAGCCGACGATGACTCAAAGAAGATGCTTGAGAAATTGGACAATGTTTGCATGATATATGTCCTTCATGGCCTCCATCAAAAGTATGAGTCAGTTCGAAGCCACATTCTCACTGCATCCGATATCCCCTCAACAGAGGATCTCATCAGACGCATCATACGCATTCCTAGTCAGGAAGGATCAGAGAGAAGTGGATCTCAAACTGGCACAGAGTCTTCTGCTTTCGTTTCAAATTTTGCAGGTCGTGGAGGACGAAGTCGTGGTCGTGGGGGTGGCCGAGGAGGCCGTGGTGGAGGTCGTCCTCAGTGCACTTACTGTAAGCGTTTCGGTCATACCGAAGACAAGTGCTATTCCATTATTAGCTTTCCAGAAATAACAGCAAATGTGACGCAGTCTAATGATAATGGAAAAGACTCTGAAGTGAAAAATACCAAAAACAATATGTTGTCAGATGAAGAGTACAAGGCATATCTGCAGTTCAAGGCATCACATGCCTCATCCTCAGCAACTTTTGCTCATACCGGTAATTCTACGGTCTGCCTCTCTCACTCCTCATCTGTTAGCCCTTGGATCTTGGACTCTGGAGCTTCCGATCATGTGGCTGGTAATCCATCACTTTTATCGAAAATATCCCAACCTAAAATCCCACATCATATTACCGTTGCAGATGGTTCAAAAGCTAAAGCTAGTGGCATTGGTCAAGCCACTCCTCTCCCATCCTTATCTCTTGACAATGTTCTTTTTGTTTCCAACTGTCCATTTAATTTAATTTCTGTTAGTCGTCTAACTCGTAGTCTAAATTGTTCTATAACTTTTACTCCTGATTCTTTTGTTATACAGGATCAGAGTACGAAGCAGATGATTGGTACAGGATATGAGTCCCAAGGACTTTACTACCTTCAGTCTACATCTACTGTTGCTTCCACTTCTATTACAGAGTCCCCAAGTCTTCTTCATCGTCGGTTAGGTCATCCAAGTCTCAAAAAGTTCAAAGTTATGGTCCCTCACTTGTCTCACTTGAAGTCTTTAGATTGTGAATCTTGTCAGCTTGGGAAACACGTCCGGTCTTCCTTCCCCAGCAGTCTTCAATCGCAAGCCCACTCTCTTTTTGATGTCGTTCATTCTGATGTATGGGGACCAAGTCGAGTCACTTCAGTTGTCGGTCATAGGTATTTTGTCACTTTTATTGATGAGTTTTCTAGATGTACGTGGATCTACCTACTTAAGGATAGATCAGAAATATTAAGTATATTTCACAATTTCTTTAAGGAAATTCAAAATCAATTTGGTTTTTCTATTCGCATTTTGCCCAGTGATAATGCAAAAGAGTATTTTTCCTCATCTTTTAATTCTTTTATGATCGAAAATGGAATAATCCATCATTCATCTTGTCCCCATACCCCACAACAAAATGGTATTGCTGAACGTAAGCATCGTCATATAATTGAAACAGCACGTACGTTGCTATCCAAGACAAAGTTCCCCATTCCATATTGGTCCCCAATGAACCATTGTTTCGTATCCCTCCTCGAGTTTTTGGATCCACTTGCTTTGTTCATGATCTTACTCCAGGACTTGATAAGTTGAATGCTCGTGCAATTAAGTGTGTTTTACTCGGCTATTCAAGGTTTCAGAAAGGATATCGATGCTATTGTCCTTCCACACATCGCTTCTACATGTCTGCTAATGTCACATTCTTTGAGGATACACCTTTCTTCCCATCCCCCATTGAATCTGAGCCACTCTCTGAGGTATTACCTATCCCTTACCTTGTACCGATAACTCCGTCCCTGCCTATAATTGACCAGCCAGATCCATCTAGGCCTATAATTGACCAGCCAGATCCCTCTAGGCCTCCTCTCTTGCAAACTTATCAGCGACGTGCACGTCTCCCTCCTACCAATCCACTTCCTACACAAGATTTAAGTGACTCATCTCCTGTTTCGGTCCCTTCTTCTACTTCGGATCCGTCTACCTTGTTCGACGACCTCCTTATTGCACTACGTAAAGGTACACGTTCCACCAGTAATCCATATCCCATTTATAATTTTCTTAGTTATCACCGTTTATCACCTTCACATTATACCTTTGCATCTGTTATCTCTTCCATCACTATTCCTAAGTCTCCGCAAGAAGCTCTTTCTCATTCAGGTTGGCGGCAGGCTATGATTGATGAGATGACAGCTTTAAAATCTAACCAAACATGGACTCTTGTGCCACCTCCTCCCGGTAAATCTATTGTTGGATGTCGTTGGGTATACACAGTCAAAGTTGGTCCAAACGGACATATTGATCGTCTGAAATCTCGTCTAGTGGCTAAGAGGGCTATACTCAGGTTTTTGGTCTTGATTACAGTGATACTTTCTCACTTGTGGCTAAAATGGAATTGTGGGACTCAAACAACATCTAGTCCACCACTTTCAGGTCAAAGATCTAGGTAGACTGAGGTATTTTCTTGGCATTGAGGTAGCTCAATCTAAGGCAGGAATTGCTATTTCCCAGAGAAAGTATGCTTTGGATATCTTGGAAGAAATCAGTATGCTAGATTGCAAGCCAATTGCCACTCCTATGGATCCAAATGTCAAACTCCTACCGGATGAGGGGGAGTCCTTTCCAGATCCAGGAAGATATAGGAGGTTAGTTGGGAAGTTGAATTACTTGACCATGACGAGGCCAGATATTTCATACGCTGTGAGTGTGGTGAGTCAATTCTTGAATTCCCCTTGTGATAGTCATTGGAATGCTGTGGTTAGAATCTTGAGATACATTAAAGGAGCTCCAGGAAAAGGTCTTGTTTACACAGACAGAGGTAATTCAGACATTGTTGCTTACACAGACGCAGATTGGGCTGGAAGTCCTTCCGATAGATGGTCCACATCTGGGTATTGTGTTCTTATTGGTGGTAATTTGATTTCCTGGAAAAGCAAGAAGCAGAACGTTGTTGCCAGATCTAGTGCTGAGGCTGAATATCGAGCTATGGCACTTACTACTCAGGAGCTCATATGGCTTAGACACCTTCTCCAAGAGTTGCGTTTTTGTAATATAGGCACTATGAGTCTCATATGTGATAATCAAGCAGCTTTACATATTGCTTCTAATCCAGTCTTTCATGAGCGAACTAAACATATTGAGATTGATTGTCACTTTGTTCGTGAGAAGATTGTGTCCGGCGAGATTGCTACTTCATTTGTTGGTTCTAATGATCAATTGGCAGACATTTTCACAAAGGCTCTTCAAGGACCAAGGATAACTTATATATGTGACAAGCTCGATGCCTACAATCTGTATGCTCCAGCTTGAGGGGGAGTGTTGAGATATGCAATGATTTAGTTTATTATTATTAAGATATGTTTTGTTTTTATTAGGTTTGATATAGGTTGGATTTAGTCAAGATTTATTTCCTTAATTAAGAGATTCTCCTTGTACAATTTTGATTATAAATAATATCATGCTGAGAGCTAATCTCTCAAGTCATTAAGCACCAAAACCTAATTCTCAAGTTGGTATCAGAGCTCACGATCAGTGGGCCTCTCAAAAGTCTCAAAAACCCTAGCCGTCACAGTCACAAAGTCTCAAAAACCCTAGCCGTCAGTCACATACGCAGCTGCCCTGTTAATTGTCCTACACACACAGGCCGACGGGTCACACCACCCCCACCATCAGACTCGCCTTAATCAGATCAGCCATTCACCAGAGAACCGCCACCATCCGCCTTCTCACACGCTGCCACGCGCGTTTTCTGCAGTTGTAAGCTCCGCCGGCGCGTGAAGGCCACGCGCCACCATCCAGACCTCCGACGAAGTCCCTTTCAGTCCCGTTCAACTCATCTGCTGCTGCCCTTCCTGTTTTGACCAAGTTTGGTCAGTGGGTCCCACTATTTATGGTGCTTTCTCTACGGTGTCTTGCTGCCTTCCTGCGTCCTTCCTGCCGGCGTTCCTGTTTCTTGCTGCCTTCTTGCTGCCTGTACGGCTTCCTTCTTACGGCTTCTAGTCTGCTGCCTTCTTTAGTCTGTTGAAGATGAGTTCAAGTTCAGATCTTTCGCAAAAGGAGAACAACAAATCTGAATCCTCCGTTAAGAGCCTTGTAACATATGTTTTCTCCGGCAATCCCTCTATAACGTCTGAGAAACTTAATGGTCAAAATTATTTAAATTGGTCAGCTGCTGTCAAGATGTGGTTTCTTGGACAAAAGCTCTCAAATCACCTCACTAAGAAGTCCTCAGAAATTAATACAAATTTGCGTGAAGATTGGGAGCAAGCTGATTGTCAATTAGTCTCTCTTTTGTGGCAAACAATTGAGCCCTCTTTGCTGGTCCATTATCGCTCGTACACCATTTGCTATGATATTTGGGAGAAAGCTAAGAATGTCTATTCGAATGATATCCAACGTCTCTATAATGTTATTCATAATTTAGCTACCCTTCAAATGACAGAAGATAACATCATGGCTTATGCTAATAAAGCCCAATCAGCGGTAAACGAGTTCAAACTCCTTGTAGCCGACAATGACTCAAAGAAGATGCTTGAGAAATTGGACAATGTTTGCATGATATATGTCCTTCATGGCCTTCATCAAAAGTATGAGTCAGTTCGAAGCCACATTCTCACTGCATCCGATATCCCCTCAACAGAGGATCTCATCAGACGCATCATACGCATTCCTAGTCAGGAAGGATCAGGGGGAAGTGGATCTCAAACTGGCACAGAGTCTTCTGCTTTCGTTTCAAATTTTGCAGGTCGTGGAGGACGAGGTCGTGGTCGTGGGGGTGGCCGAGGAGGCCGTGGTGGAGGTCGTCCTCAGTGCACTTACTGTAAGCGTTTCGGTCATACCGAAGACAAGTGCTATTCCATTATTGGCTTTCCAGAAAGAACAGCAAATGTGACGCAGTCTAATGATAATGGAAAAGACTCTGAAGTGAAAAATACCAAAAACAATATGTTGTCAGATGAAGAGTACAAGGCATATCTGCAGTTCAAGGCATCACATGCCTCATCCTCAGCAACTTTTGCTCATACCGGTAATTCTACGGTCTGCCTCTCTCACTCCTCATCTGTTAGCCCTTGGATCTTGGACTCTGGAGCTTCCGATCATGTGGCTGGTAATCCATCACTTTTATCGAAAATATCCCAACCTAAAATCCCACATCATATTACCGTTGCAGATGGTTCAAAAGCTAAAGCTAGTGGCATTGGTCAAGCCACTCCTCTCCCATCCTTATCTCTTGACAATGTTCTTTTTGTTTCCAACTGTCCATTTAATTTAATTTCTGTTAGTCGTCTAACTCGTAGTCTAAATTGTTCTATAACTTTTACTCCTGATTCTTTTGTTATACAGGATCAGAGTACGAAGCAGATGATTGGTACAGGATATGAGTCCCAAGGACTTTACTACCTTCAGTCTACATCTACTGTTGCTTCCACTTCTATTACAGAGTCCCCAAGTCTTCTTCATCGTCGGTTAGGTCATCCAAGTCTCAAAAAGTTCAAAGTTATGGTCCCTCACTTGTCTCACTTGAAGTCTTTAGATTGTGAATCTTGTCAGCTTGGGAAACACGTCCGGTCTTCCTTCCCCAGCAGTCTTCAATCGCAAGCCCGCTCTCTTTTTGATGTCGTTCATTTTGATGTATGGGGACCAAGTCGAGTCACTTCAGTTGTCGGTCATAGGTATTTTGTCACTTTTATTGATGAGTTTTCTAGATGTACGTGGATCTACCTACTTAAGGACAGATCAGAAATATTAAGTATATTTCACAATTTCTTTAAGGAAATTCAAAATCAATTTGGTTGTTCTATTCGCATTTTGCGTAGTGATAATGCAAAAGAGTATTTTTCGTCATCTTTTAATTCTTTTATGGTCGAAAATGGAATAATCCATCAGTCATCTTGTCCCCATACCCCACAACAAAATGGTATTGCTGAACGTAAGCATCGTCATATAATTGAAACAGCACGTACGCTGCTAATCAATGCTAATGTTCCTCTCAAGTTTTGGGGCGATGCTGTCCTCACTGCAGGATATTTGATTAATAGAATGCCATCTTCTGCTATCCAAGACAAAGTTCCCCATTCCATATTGGTCCCCAATGAACCATTGTTCCGTATCCCTCCTCGAGTTTTTGGATCCACTTGCTTTGTTCATGATCTTACTCCAGGACTTGATAAGTTGAATGCTCGTGCA